>CM062812.1:544972375-545435597 GCA_031772625.1 Pinus tabuliformis | reverse complement strand
TTTATGCCACAATTGTTGAATGGCCAAATAGCTTAATCCCAGTTCATGTTTGAATTTTCTATTTTTAAGATAGAAAATAAAAATTTGTCCAAACTGTTTAATCTTCGCAGATAAGTAGATAGGTAGAGAAGCAAAGGAGCTCAACAGTTTAATCTGAGCCCTTGAAGAAATAATGTAGACTTAGGTAGCTTATCATGAAAAAAAAGAAAAGTTAAATGAGGGTTTGCTAGTCTAAGTGCACCCAAGAAAGAAAAAAAATGCTAGGCCAAGTACGCAGGGTAGGTAGATGGTGTTGCAGAAACATACTTGTGATAGATTTTGTCTCTCAAAGTGTTAATCTTACCTCTATCACAAGTGCAAGGCAGATATTTTTGAAGCAGCTCAAGCGAGGCAAATTCATAACTAACTTCCCATCATGTGTTTTCCCCAAATCATTTACTAAATCTCCCCCAAAGGTATTAAGATCTGCTTAATATCCTTGAACCACTCATTCTGTTTTAAAGTAATTGCCTAAGTAAAAATCTGTTTTACTTAAGATTTCATGTTTCTCATATAAAACCACGTTTCCATTTTTTTGGCCTAAGTTTTTAGCCATATAACTTAGTGCTTCCACTTTAAAGTCATATTAACACTAATTTTTATTATATAAATCCCTTATAACTATTCCCCTTCCCGTATTATGTAAAAAACATTAAGAACCCAAAAATACTATATATCCCGCCCCTGGTTAAATTATAAACCATAGCACTGTTTGTTGGGAATAATGGTTCATTTGGAACCTATTAATAGCCCTCCCCGCACATACAAAGGATTAATTAACCACCTGGGTTAATTAATAACTAACCACCGACCAATCAAAACGTGCTTGAAACCATTAAAAACGTGGTTTATCGTACCGGGCCCACGGTAGTTAATCTCCCAACATCTCCAATGATCGTCTTTCGTTAGATCTCCGCCCATGCATCTAACGGTCCAAAATCATTTCGCGTCGCCATAACTACCGAGCTTTAACTGCTCGGAATGTGCGATTTTGCCTCTCGTACCATGCCACACAGTGCACTCCCGCTATGCTCGCTCCCCTTCCGCTCGAAACCGCCCAGCCCTAAAAGCGGTGCAGGCAGAAACCGCTTACCACCATCCCCTTGCTGACATCATCCGCTGGCATCACCCTCCACTGACGTCATCCATCCTTCTACTGACATCACTACCACGTCATTTGTCCCGTACCCTTGCCGATGTCATCTGTCCTTTGAACCAAAAATTCCTACCAAAATTCATTTTTGTCGAATAAAGGGTAAAAAGGGTCATTTTTTTGATATTTTCACACTGCAAAAGACGCTCTGGGCATACAATCAACCAGTTCACAGATCAGTTTCGACCACCTTTCCACTAGAAAGACTACACCAATGAGCTCACGGCCTCAATCAACCCGCCATTTCATAATTTCTTCCACTTAAAAAAAAACAGTTGAACCAACAAAAAGAGGGACTTCCAAGCTTGCAGAAGAAAGAAATGAAGATGTACAGGGATATTTTGCTACCCCAGCCAGTGGGAACCTGCAGAGACATCAATTGCAGAGGAAAGGTGGTGTAAAGACACATTAGCAGTTCTATTTTTCCAGACAGCGGTGAGCAGGGTCAGTTCAGCATTAAAGAGGATCAAAACAAGTCAAAGAGTATCAGTACGAGCATTAAAGTGTATCAGTGCAGAATTAAAGGCAACAAATCAGAATTAAAGAGCCCATTTAAGATAGATAGTCGGCACAGAGCTACTACAAGACAGCGGCAAGCCGAACCCTAAAGGCCTACATCCAGCACAATATCAGATATCTTTTCCGAGTCGTTTCCATCTTCACCTGTAAATTATTTTAGGTTAAATCTAAATATTATCTCACAGCTGTTATGAGATATTTGTTGTACATATTTTGTTGTATAAATACCCCCTTCATTAGAGTATTGAAGAGGTTGGGTGTGTGTGGATTTCTTAGAGTTTGTTGTAACTCAGATACTTTGGAATAAAAGATGTTGGAAACATCTATTGTCTGGCCTACTGGATGAAGAAATGAAACAGAGGACTTGTCGCAAAATTCTTGAATCAACCTCCGGATCAATAAGTCCCCTATATCTTGTGTTTTACAGTTTTCATGTTTATTATATCGCCTATATTTCATAATCTAAATGGTAAAGAAAAAGGTTAATTCAAAATTTACTTAGCTGCACTCTTTTTTCAGTCTTTATTATTCTCTGTTTTCTTCAGAATTAGCATAAATAATGAATTCTTAATTGCTCATGTTTCCTGATTCTCTCATGTTGACTATTTGCTAAGGAATTCTTAACTGCTCCTTATGAGTAATCATCCATTTTACCTCTTTCAATATGTTGAAGGATTCTTAACTGCCTTTCACCCATTTGAGCCCATTCCATCTAATTCCAGCCTTTAACTTGTTCCTTGTTTGACTACCTTGGTCTGTGATGCCATCTTCTATTAGAAACCAAATCCAGAAAACCATCTCCTTTGACTCCATCATACCCAATGGACTGAACTATTCTGTTTTACCTCACTGTTCTATTTGAATTTCACCACCCAAACTCAAAACAAAACCCTTGAACTTCATAACTAGCCTAACACCTTTAAAAACAAAGCTAAATCATAAAGAAAGAGCCCTCTCTGGATACAGATTGGATAGATTCTGTATCTAAAAGATTGGTCTGTGGTTACCTTGGCCGTATTCCCTTTCTTACAACTTTTGGGAACAACCTGAGTGATAACACGATCCACCGATATGGCGATCGCAACATCGCTTGGCCTGGTCCTTCCTTATGTCCTATGCTATCGGCCATTGCTGATCCACCGATTTCGGTGATCACAGTATCGCACGGCCGGGTCCTTATGGTATATCGCATAGCTGCCTCCAACCCAATCGGTGATGTCGGTGATTGGAGATCGGCCCTTTTTCACTTAAATCCGCTCTTTTGCCCTGGTCCGATGCAATTTCCCCTTTTGAAGGGTTTTTTGCCTTTTTAAAAGGATTTTGCCTCTTTTTCTAAGGAGCAAAGGGCATCTTCCTTGAGCGATAACTTCTGCATCCTAAGTCCATTTTTGCCCATTCGATTTGCAGTAGGTTCAGGAGGAGAAGATCTCTGCAATGGGGCTATTTCCAGGAAATTCCTTGGACTTTAATTTTCCTCAGTGTCGAACACTTAGAATTAGGGGTCTATCCAAAATCCATTTTGGATCACGCCTTCGCTAAAAGAACTTTTGGTCTCCAAAAGACTGATATACTGATCTGAACAGTAAATGAGAGTGACTCACCCTCTTCTTTCAACCTCCCTACACTTGCCTTGCATAGTACCTCTGAACCAAAGTTTCTAACCACTTCCCTCCTTGGATGGTCTGGTCTTCTTGGGAAGAGCTGCCTTCTTCCTTGCCTTCCTGCAGAACTCCTGCTGAAATGGTTATAGAAGGTAGTTTGAGCTTCTCTGCCTTAATCATTGATCCAAGGTGGCTCAAACAATGTGAAGTACATCTGCTCCACAAAAATTTCATTTGTACCTGTCTAAAAAGCTGTCAACAATAACTGTTAACAACAACAAAAATACAGAAAACAACTGGATGGCTTAAACTCCTTCTTAACAGAAACAGATTCCACATCTTGTGAAAACCTCCATTTCTTACATCTGCATACAAATGATGGACTAGACAACAAGCCCACAAACATGCCTTTAAAACAAATGACCCTTAAACTCAAGCATGTATAAAAATACCATTAGGACTCTTTTCGAAAGATGAAACATTTCATCACTGTCTCCATCTTGGAGACCAAATCAAATTTTTCTCAAGTCAATATTATATGTATGTTTAAAGCAATCAACCCTTCAAGTTAATTACACACACATGTTCAAATACAAGGAAAACATCAACATCCCTGTGTTCATGCATCTCATGGTCATGCATGCATTTCATCCTTCAACTTTCACTTAAGTAACACTGTACTTTCTAAGCTGAAATGAAATATAATGTTGCAGCAATAAAGTGAGTCTCCTACTCAACTTTTCCATTCACCTTCTTGGTAGAAACCTGCAACTTGCATCTCATCAACAAAGAAATGCAAATAGATATGATTAAACATGCAACCTTAATTGGAAAAGAACTCTAACCATTTCTTACCAATCCAGTTCAAAGATTTCTCCTTTGTCTGCACATCAACATCAACATGTGAATCATTCTAAGACACATCATTCATGGAATCCTCCTTTCCATTTCTGCCATCTTCTCTTTCCACTTTCTTCAAATTTCGTGGAAGCATTGCTAGATTCAAAGTCCAACATTTTGCAGCAAGATGCCCTTGCTTATGGAAGTAAGTGCAACACATTTTCATCCTCTTGACAACATGATTTGCCTTGTCCAATGGACCTTTGGCTGCTTTCTTCTTTTCCTTCAAAAGTTTCTTGTATGTGGCCATTCTTTTCCAACATCTACAAACATGATGGTTATCCAAACCATAAAAGGAACATACAACTCTTTTCCCATGCTTACGTGGAAATTTACCATGCTTTACAAAATCAAAAGGAATATGATTAGAACCAGATTTATACCGTCCTCTTTCACCATTATTGCCTTCATGAGGAGGTGAAGCAAATGAAGAAGTGGCTCCCTTTGGAACACCATCAATCTCTTCAAGGTTGTTAGAGTTTCCACAACTCTCTGGTTCAAGTGTGTGCTTTTGAACACCTACATCTTGCAAGTGATGTTGCAAGCTATTGCATTCCTCCTGAATACAACCTTCACACTTCTGAGGTAGAGGACATGAACTGAAACTCCTTCTTGGGATTGTTTCAGTGGCCTTCATGGCAGCTTTGGAACTCTCTCCATAAGACTGTCCATAGCCAAGACCCAAATACTTAGGCCTTTCTTCAACCATTATTGGTTCAACAATACCTTGTGCATGCTTTCCCATGCCCTTTCCTTCATAGCCCATCTTGGACATTAGCTTGGAACCTATGCCTCTAGTATGTTTTTCAAAAGAACCAATTTAAGCATTCTTAGAAGAATTTGAAGACAACTGGAATGGTTTACCTCTTCTTCAAGCTGATACTTGACCAAGGGTTCTTTGGCAACAAAGAGCTGTGACTCCAACTCATGCATCCTTTTCAAGTTCATATTTGCAATATGAAGTTGCCTCTCCACTTCCTGCAGTTTGTCAGAAAGCATCTGCTTCTCTTCCTCCACAGAATTCAACTGCTCTATAAGTATGCTGCTCTTCCATCCATCCTCATACATTTCTCTCACCTTTCCCATCATAATGAACACATCTTTCTTCAAGTCTTCATCAAAGAGTCTTGTGATGAAAGAGGAATTCGAGGATACACTTGTAGAAGTTGTCATTATACCAATGAACAAAGAACTTCAAACAAGATTATTAAAGAGCTTATTTCAACAACCTTTTACAACAAACCTCTTGTGCTTTAAGGACTGCCTTGAGGTCCTTTGGGATAGAAGAATGCCTTCAGCCCTTCTTCCTATTTGTCCTTCCTGAACTGAGCTATCAATAGCTTTCCTTTCACCTCTACAAACTCAAACAATAGTCAGTCTGCAAAGCAAGCATACAATCAGCCTCTTACTGTTCAAACACCTTTCAGACAAGTAGTCTTTGCTTTGTCAATCAAGCATTTTGATATAACCTTCTTTGAAGGTGGGGTTAACCAAACTTAGGCTCTGATACCACCTGATCTGAAAATGGGGCACTTAGGCTTCTTGTCTAACTTACAAGAACCTCTCCCACTTCCAAAGCTTTAAATATTCCCAAGTCTTATTGATTAACCAATGCATAATTAAAAATGCTTGAAAATATAGGTGTATGATGGTATTTGTTTTTAACTGATTATATGCTATAATTTAATGTGCTCAAACTGATATATAAATACATATAACAGTAAATAAAGCAGCAGAGACAATGCAGCAATAAAACACACACAGAACAACAATATTAATTTGGAGTTCACCCAAAAATCTTGGGCTACGTCTCCATGAGCTCTAGTCAACTCAACTAGGCTCACTAGGATTATGGCAAAGTCCTTTTTACAAGCTCTTGGCTCAACTCCATTGTTTTACATAGAAACAATGGCTTTAGACACCATTTTATCCCTAGCTCTTGAAGCTCTCAGCTTTCTGGCTCTCGGCTCTCACTCTCGCTCTTGGCTCTAGCTCTTGACTCTGGCTTTGGCTCTGGATCTTCAGCTCTAGCTTCTTTGGCTATTTGCAATGTACAACTCTCTGGCTTTCCAGTTGAACTCCAAGTGACTCCCTTGGCTTCTCTGTGCTTCAACTTTTACTTTCTGAGCTGCTTGTTTTTGCTGCTACCCTTTTGCGCTACTCTCTTTCGCCTTAGCCTCCTACTTTGGCTTCGCTCTTTGCGCTCCTGTGTCAGCAATGCCTATGCTCGGATTCATAAATAACTCTAACAACCCCCTTCTATCTCTGAAATTCATGGCCTTTAAGCCAACTGGTGTTGTCTGTTCGTTTTCCTCTTCTCGGGCTCTCTGGCTCCCGACCTCTGTCCACTTGAATCCCCCTTCTGAGCATTAGCAATCATGGCATAACGTCTCCAGGGAAGGTGGACACCTATTCCGTAACAGAATGGACCATCGGTGCCCTTGAAATCCCAAAGATGGTCGTTCTCAGCTTACACAGGAGAATACACAGAAAGCGTGTAAAATTCCGCCCAAACGCGTCTATCGGACTTCAAAAATGATGAACTCCACCTTATTTTACATCGGGTTCGCCTTCTAAATTGCTATCGCATGTCGCAAATGCCCTGTTCTATGGTTTCCCTTTGTATTTTAAAAATACATTAAACATTACAAAATCCCGTCGGAGGACCTTATGGTGGACTTGACGTATTATATATTTGCATTCATAAACCTGTTGGGTCCGGATATATATATATATATATATACCCACTCTTTTGTATTGATCGTCACATCACGATATCGCGTGGACTCAGGGTAAGCCATATGGCATGGCCAATGATGACGCGATCTGTTGCTGCCGATATTGGCGATCGCGATATTGCTTGGCTCGGGGTCTGTTACACTAAAAAATGTCACCATGGCTATGTACAGTTAGTATGGCTCTATCAACAGTCATGCTATCCTCTTAGGCAAGTCTTAAGCCTCTACTCTCCATGTCAAACTCCAAAAAGAGAGAAAGTCTTTATAAAAGTGTTTATCTCTGGGTACGCAGGTTCTCTCTACCTTGCCTGCGGGTACGCACCTAATGTTCACAATAACTGCGTCCTTGGACGCTCTGTATGTAAAGGGGCAGGTGTGTCCTCCTGTAAAGGTCAAAATGCGCAAGTTTCATCATTAAAAAGTTACTTGTGGTCATTTCTAGAGCATTCTAGAAGGTTGTTCGACGTGTATTGAGCGCCTCCAGATGGTTCATGTACCCCTACCAAAGAGGAACTTATCCCATCAATAAGGGAGCTATCCCATCCAAAGAGGGGATTATCCCATTGATGGTGGACCTGATTAACTTCCTCTTGAGCACTATAAATACAGGCATTGGGCCAGAAGGAGAGGAGGTTGGAAGCTAAACATTTCTAAGGGTAGATGCTACAGGAATTAGGACTCCCATTTAGAAGCTTGTGAGGAGAGATTGCCATCTTTGCTTGTTCTATTTGGAAGTGGGTGAGCTTTGTCAAAGTAAAGGAGAACTCTTGAAGGACCCTGGGAGGAACTTGCACAACACCAAGGCTCAGGTTGTAATTGTTCCTTTTGTTACCTATTAATGCAAATGAGTCCATTCTTCTCAATAACTTGTTATTTATGAGTTGTTTCATGTACTCCTTGGTCTATATGTTAAATGTGTTTTATTCTATGAGATTATCAAGTGCTATTTAATCGTTTGATTGTTAGTGGATGCAGGTTTCAAAGTGAAGGAGGAGCTCATCCGGATCAGCGAAGCTGGACTGCTACAACAGCGTGGGACTACAGGTAGGATCTAGACACTTGATTCCTTATATAGTAAATGCATGTTTAGAGAAGGATCGCTCTTGTTTGTCTTGTTTGTCACTAGAGAGTCTTAGGCTCCTAGGGAGGTTGATTTGTGTCCGCACTATCGACTCTTTCCGCCTGACAAATTGGCGACTCCGCTGGGGAATCCATTGATGTGAAAGTTTTTCCTTTGTATGCAACTTTGCTCTGAGAAAAGTCATTTATTTTCTGGTTTTTGGCTCTATGACTTTGTTTTTGGGTGGGTTAGCTTAGGGTTAGTCTCAATTTAGTTTTTCTTGAATTTTCCAGTAGGACGCACCCTTTGAGTATTGCACAGTGCGTCCCTGCACGCACTGTTGCTGTGTGCACAGAGCGGGCCCGCACCTGTCTTAACTGGTTGCCTGCGTCCCCTGCTAAAATTTAAGAAAATTCCATTTTTTGCATTTTTTCTCTTAGATTTTGTTTTTTTCTTAGTTTTTACTGCCCAGATCCATTAGTCTCTTGTCAAAGATCTTCACCTGAACTTGTTTCGATAGCATTGAGTGTTTTAGTGGATTTCATAGAAGTTTAAGCCCTAGGATTTGATTTTTGAGTAGGTCTTGTAGTGACTTTGACGGTAGAAGTTGTCAAGCCTTAGATCTCTCTAGTTTTGTCAGCCTTCTTAGAAGTCAGACCTGTCATAAAGTCTACCTGTGAGAGCAACTTACCTTTGAGTTGTTTCTTTGGCAAATTTCGAAGTGCTTGTTGATTGAATATTGAATTCCATTTTACGAAAAGAACAAAAAGATTTGAGTTTTGTTTTGACTGGTCTTTTGATTCTGCATTAGCTGGTCCTTGACTTGATTTTGGTCAAGTAAAACATCCTAGAATCATCTTTGTAGGCTTTTGCCTCGTTAGGTTTGCTTAGAGTAAATTTCTTTTTGGTTTGCTTGTGAGTTAAGTTTTCATAGATTTTATAGTTTTTGAGATTGATTTTCATTAAAATAGATTTATATGCTTTATTAGATAAGAGAAAATACAAAAACATCTCCATTGAAAAGTTTTGTTTCAAGTAGCTTTGAAGAGTTTTGAAAGAAAAAGAGTTTTTCGTGCACGTAAGGAGTGGTCATGTTTGTATGCTTGGAAAGATAAAGAGAATTGTTTCTTTGATTGTCTTTACTAAGAAAGTTGTTTTCTATAAAATTTGCATCTCTCAACTCTCTTAGTTAGGAATTTCATTGAAAAAGGAAAGTAGCGTAAATCATCTTAGGTGCATTTTTGTAGTGGATTTAGTCGAGTCTACACACCATTGGTTTCACTTCCGCTACCTTTTGTCTTTAAGAAAACCATAAAATTAACACTTAAAGTAAAAACAACGTAGTAACTTTTATTTACTAGGGCTCTGAAACACCGATTTAGATCAGGCTAGTGTCTTGGAGTAGGAGAGTAATTAACTCTCCAAGACAACAAAACCAAACAAGTAGCTTATCTTGTGATAGAATAAATCCAATTGTCTCATTTGTACTCTGGGAAAGCTCCTCTTAAAGGAGAAGCACGAGCTCATGTCCGAACCAGTGAGGGGATCAATCCTCCCTCGTTGGGAACGACGCCAGACATGCACGTATTACAAACGGTAAACCTAGGATTAACCATTGTCAAGGAGCCATGGGTCACTTGTCGGTAAACCTTGGATTGTTGTCAAGGAACCGGCAAGGGGATTGAGCTTGATACTCTGCCCTTGCGTGCTGTCGGAGTGTAGACTGTTCCCCCAGGTGCATTTGTTGCGGTTGGTAACCTTAGTGACCATTATCTTTAGGATTCTACCGAGGTGACGGTGGAGGGAAGATCCCACTGTACCTGGAGCAGACGTCGGCTAGACTCACTTGGATTTTCCGGGGGGTTCACTTCACTCGAGACAGTTAAAGTGGAGGAACTTGTGCCGGTCTATTCATTAAGCAGGTTGCCGGGGTAACTGTTCCACCCGCCACTTCTGTACTGAATCCGACGATGTTGGGTTTCATCACCAACTAGCGCTTTCGGTCTGGAAGGCGTGCTTGGTTTGACGCCCTAGATTCTTTAGGCGTGTGATTCAAATTTGTTTGGTTCTTTAGAGACTTTAGGTGGTTTGATTTGAGATTTTACTTTGTTTTCGTGTGTAGTAGTTAAAAGTTTTTAGCTGTGGCGGAATTACCGAGACAGTCCTGTAGACTTCGGGGCAAGTCACCTGAGATTGTTACCGGAACTGATTTGTTGAGGAAACTCCGTAGATCACGGGGTGGACCTCCCGGGTCATCACGAAGGTTTGAAAGTCCTTGTAACTCCCCCTAATGGCAGTAGAGTAGGTTCACCTGAAGAAGGAGAGTCTTCATTGGTAGTCCATCCGGATTACCAAGGTTTAGAGACAGGTTACAATCCTGAAGCTGTTGCAGTTTTTGAACTGGTTGGTAGTTTTTCGTCTACCAGTGATTTAGGCGAACAACCTGAAATATCTGAGCCTGTTACTCCGACTTCTAGTGTTCCTGATTCAC
Organism: Pinus tabuliformis; assembly: GCA_031772625.1. Taxonomy (NCBI): domain Eukaryota; kingdom Viridiplantae; phylum Streptophyta; class Pinopsida; order Pinales; family Pinaceae; genus Pinus; species Pinus tabuliformis. The sequence continues at coordinate 545,425,096 of CM062812.1, read as the reverse complement.
CTAGGATTGAAAGAGTCATAACCGAAAATCTTCCTTCTGGTTTGATAGCTATTGAAGAACTTATTCCAGAAGAGGAAGTAGGCCCTGTTCTTGAAGATCAACCTACTCTTGACTTAAGAGAGCGTGAATCTATCTTTTACAGTCCACCTAGGAGTACTACTTGGTATCTTTCGTTAACTAATTATTTGGACAACTCAGGGATAAGTTTTTCTCCACCTCGTACTCCTTATCCATCCGGAGGTATTTATACTCCTGTAAATATGTCTAGTTCGTCGTCCATGTCTACTCCATCTCCTGAAATTTTCTTGTATGGTGGTCCTTCTGTTCCTACTAGGTATCAATCACTTTCTGGTACCTTTGCGGGAGCATCTCCTCAACCCATTGATCATGGGTTATTAGCTGGAAACAATGGTAATATACCATTGGGTGTAGGAGACATTTACATGATGTCAGGTTCAGTTCCCGTTTCCCAACCTCAAGGTGGTCAATTTACGCCTGGGGGGCAGCCTCAATTAACGCCTGGGGGGCAACCTCAAGGTACACAAATTGCGTCTGGGGGGCAACCTCAAGGTCAATATGTACCTATGGTGCAATACATGCCTCAAGGCTAACCCCAGCCTCAATATGTGCCTCAAGGTCAACCTCAGTATCAGTATTCACCTCAAGGGTATCAACCCCAAGGGTATCAACCTCAAGGGTATCAACCTCAAGGTCAAGGTCAACCCCAGTATCAGTATTTACCTCCAGGTTATCAACCTCAAGGTCAATACTCGAGTCAAGGTTATCAACCGCCTCAAGGTCAGTCATATGTTCAAGGTATGGGAACTGCACCTTTCAATTATCAATCCTATCCTCAATCCGGTTATGGATCTCAGTATCCTCAACCTGTTATGGGTCAATACCCCGGAATGATAGTGTGGAATCCTTCGCAAGGTCAACCGGTGTTGCAGCCAAGTATACAGTCGTCACCTCAAACTGGACAACCTGTAGTTTCTGGTCCACCCCAGCAACCACAACCTGTCCAGTCAAGCGTTCAAACTTTTGTAACTTCGGTAGTTACTCAGCCGCCAATCGCACCTAGTACTCCATCTCAAACGGCTGCTGCAACTACCACAACATCTACCACACTTACTTCTAGAGTATCGACAGCTCCGGTTTCTACTGTCTCTGCAACCACCCCTCAGACATCTGTACCGTTGTCTGGATCTACGATTCAAACCACGGTCCAGATGCCTGTAGGGCAACCTGGTTTAAGTACTGTTGTAACAACTCAACCACAGTATACGTATCAACAGAACCAGGGACAGTACCAATACGGGCCTGCTGTCCAACAACCGTTTACCAGTATCAACCGTACCCTGGATATACTTATCAACAACCTCAGCAACCCCAGTACGGTCCAGTTAATCCTGGTTTTCCAGGAGGATATAATATCCCGAATGCGATTCCTGTTCCAAGTTATCCTGGGTATCCTCCTCCTGGAGCTGGTCTTGTGACTCAGAGTTTTAGAGATCCTAACCGGCAATTGCCGTTCATTGCAACTTTGGATTTACCCGACTTGACGCGCCTAACGAACGATCCAATAAATTATCTTTCGTTCTGGCCGCCAATGCCCAATAAGTTGCCCAGCGATATACCCAAGTTCAAAGGTAAGTCTGGAGAGGATCCATCAAATCACGTGATGACTTACCACCTCTGGTGTACTTCAAATTCTATCTCGGATGATTCGATCCGCTTACATCTTTTCCAGCGTACACTCATTGGTCTCGCGGCCAAGTGGTACATTGAGTTACCACGGGCCTCTTTTTACAATTTTAGCCAGCTAGCCACCTCGTTCTTAACTCACTTTCAGTTGCCGGTCAAATACGATAACGGCACGGAGTTATTAACTTCACTAAAACAATCGACGTCCACGTATATTTTTGATCACATTCATGAGTGGAGACGTCGAAGAAGGTTAGTGAAAGTTTTTATTCCGGACCAAATCTTAGCTGAATGGTTTGTCAAATCATTATTGCCGAAGATTACTGAAGATGTAGCTAAGGCCGGAGTAGTTACTGAGGAGCAAGTCATTGCTCAAGCCCAGTATCTCGACTTAGTTTATACTCAGTCGGGTACGTTACACGAGAAGATCCCAGATCTTCCAAAATCAAATCAAATTGCTGCTGCTCCTTCGGGATCTCATGCTGCTGATGGTATGATTGGTACGGTGAACACAAAGAGCAAGAAGAAATCTTCCAAGAATTCTACTACTCCTATAATCACCTTGCCCGATTCCCCGATAGGAGAGTCTTCTCCTGAACTCTCCGCCGATATTCATGCCGTGGAGTCATCTACGGCCAAATCAAAAAACGGTGGAAAGAAGAAAGGAAAGAAGAAGGCTAAAGCTGACAAGGCTCCAAAGGAGAAAAGAGAAAAGTCGGAAACCAATGACGAAAAGTGCAAACCTCGATATCCTTGTCTTATTTGTGAAGAAGATCATTTTACAAGAGATTGCTCGCATCGGGCCGAAGTTGTGAAGATAGTCAAAGGTTCTTCCACTCCTGTTGTGTTGAAAGATCCTTTTCCAAAGCAGGAGAGTAAGATGATAGGTTCTTCCTCGACTGCCAGTGAAGAACCCATTTTGATGATGTCTCATGTGAGGATTGCGACTCGATCGCAAGATTATGGTAGTAAGGCTCCTGTTGATGGTAAGGAAGCAGAATCTTCTCATTCTATTCCGTCAACCTCAGCTCCTGGTCCCGATCCACTACAGATCGAAAAACCTAACCCGGACTTAGTAATCAAACCGCCCGCCAAGGGTGTACTTTGAAGGTCTGCTTTCAATCCACATGCGAGAGCAGCCCAGAATTACAACATTGTTGAGGACTTAGCTATTTCACCCTCGGCAATGTCGGCTTTAGAAGTGCTGCAATCGTGCCCAGCACAACGAAACTTACTTTTGTCGGCTATAGGAGCTGTTGATATTCAGGACCCGAACCTAATAATTTTCGATCTAGAAAATAGTACACCGCGTCTCCCTCATCAGATGGCTTTCCAGATTCCAGTGATAGTCAAAAACATGCCTATTCATCGGACTGTGATTGATGAAGGAGCTTCTACGTGTATTATGTCAATTCAGTGTTGGAGATCACTTGGTTCTCCTTCACTGAACCAATCCCCGACCATCCTTAAGGCCTTTGATGGCCGTGGGTTCCGTCCGTTTGGTATTCTACAGGAATTGCCTATAGGGGTAGAAGGTAAAACCGTTAGTCTGGATGTGGAAGTGGTTGATGCCCCTCTAGACTACAACCTTCTTTTGGGTCGAAGTTGGTCATATGCTATGACAGCGGTCGTGTCATCGGTCTTCAGAGTAATCAAGTTTCCACATAACGGTAAGATCGTGACGATTGATCAGCTGACATACTTTTCATCTGACCCAGCCTCTTCAGAGAGTATCCAGCATGTCGGTAAGACGACAATCCCTTATAGGGATGTTGGTGTCGGTTTAGTTAAAGATTCCGGTTTACTGGGAACTTTTCCTTTCCCTCCAATCAACGCAGACCCTTCATTTGCATCAATTCATATGATTACATTAGAAAACATTATTTATGATGATCCTTGGATCGTCCCATCTGAATCTGAGATAGACTCATTCGGTGATGCTATGCCTTTGAGTCCATATGAAATTGCTTATGAAGATGTCATGTCTTTTACCGACTCGTGTTCAACCAAGGTCGACCAAATGAATGTGGTCAGTGGAGAATCACTTTTCACATCAACCTTCGAACGGATAGCGTTTCCCGAAGTCGTGTCATCTGACGAACAACTTCGCGAAATCCTAAGTGTAGACGATCTACCATGGGAAGATCTCCATCACAGATCTTCGTTTTTACCTAAGGATGATGCTTTTGAAAATGATTTTTCATCTATTTTTACCGCTGAATATGTCAAAGACGCTCAGAATCCAACGAAACATTCTGATTCAGAGTTGAATTTAGGGAATATTTCTCGTACTATTCCTATTGATATTTCAGTGAAGCCCGGAATTGAGGAGAACATTCATATAGGTGCCTCATGTACAGAAGATGAAATCCGAACTTACAAGGCCCTATTCCAAGAATTCCGCGATGTGTTTGCCTGGTCTTACGAGGAAATGCCGGGAATCGACCCTGCCATTGTTGTTCATGAAATAAAGACCTACCCAGATGCTAAACCCATCCGGCAACGGTTGCGCCAGATTCACCCTCGGAAAGCGGCTGCGATTAAAGCAGAAGTCGAAAAGCTGTTGAAAGCAGGTTTCATTTATCTGATCCCGTTAACGGATTGGGTATCGAATATTGTTCCGGTCAACAAGAAACAAGGAACAATAAGAATCTGTATCGATTATAGGGATATAAATCGAGCTTGTCCAAAAGACAACTATCCTACGCCTTATATCGATCAAATTATTGATGATTGTGCCGGAAGTGAGATGTTTTCCTTCATGGATGGTTTTTCGGGCTATAATCAAATCAATATTCTACATGCCGACCAACCAAAAACGGCATTCATTTGTCCATGGGGGACGTTTGCTTATTGCAAATTACCTTTCGGGCTTAAGAATGCCGGAGCCACTTTTCAACGGGCGATGTCTTACGCATTTCATGACATCAAGCACATTGTGCAACCGTACCTCGATGATTTGCCTGCTCATTCTTTACGTCGAGCTGATCACCTTGTCCACTTACGAGCAATCTTCATGAGGTGTAGGCATTATCGTATTTGGTTGAATCCCCACAAGTGTGTTTTCTGTATAGAGACAGGTCGATTGCTGGGATTTGTTGTTTCAAAAGCCGGCATTCGCGTCGATCCCTCGAAGGTTGAAGCAATCATCAAATTACCTCCTCCTTCGAGTTTGCGCCAACTCCAAAGTTTGCAAGGGAAAGTGAACTTTTTACGCCGATTCATTCCAAACTACGCCGAGGTCACTAAAGGTTTTACACGGTTGTTGAAACAGAACGCTCAATTCTTTTGGGATGAGATTGCCCAACAATCTTTTGATGCACTTAAACACGCGTTGACCCATGCACCGTTGTTGCATCCTCCCAACTACAACCAGGACTACTTCTTATACCTCGCAGCTTCACATTCCACCATTGGAATGGTGTTAGTTCAAGAAGATGAATTCGGAGCGGAACATGTGATATATTATCTTAGTAGGACATTAAATCCCACTGAGCTAAAATATTCACATGTGGAGAAATTGGCCCTGGCAGCCGTTCAAGCTGTCCAGCGTTTTCGTCACTACATTCTTCTCCGTAAGACTACAGTCATTTCGGATTGCAACCCTATGATTTATATTTTGACAAAACAACTGCTAGGGGGCAAGTACTCTAAATGGATCGTTATCCTGCAAGAGTTCGACTTGGAGTTTGAAAAGTCCAAGTCTAAGAAATCCTTAGTTTTCGCGGAATTGATGTGTGATTTCCCGCGTGCTGACACAGAAACTGTGGCAGAGGAGTCCATTGCGGACGAATCTTTGTTTCTTATCAGTACTTTAGATCCGTGGTACGGGGATATAATCATCTATCTCCAAACCCAAACCTTTCGGCCTGAAGCTTCAAAGTCGGAACGTCGAAAAATTCGGTTTCAGTCCCAGCAATACAAGATTATTGGAGATACACTTTATCGCCGGGGGGCAGACTTAGTTTTTCGACGTTGTTTAACTCACGAAGAGGCTGAGAGGGTTTTGAATGATTGTCACTCTGGAGCATGTGGCGGTCATATGTCTGGGTATGCCACAGCTCAGAAGGTGTTGCGCGCTGGCTACTTCTGGCCATCTATGTTTAAAGATTGTATCATCGCAGTCCGGAAGTGCCACAACTGTCAAGTGTTTGATCGCAAGATGCGCGCACCACCTGCTCCTCTCCACCCTATAATTGCCGTTGGTCCATTCGCCAAATGGGGTATCGACTTTATTACTTGTAACCCTCACTCGGCCGGGGGGCATGCGTATATCATCCTCGCGGTTTATTATTTTACTAAATGGGCCGAGGCGATGCCTACATTCGACGCAAGCGGCAAAACAGCTGCAGTTTTCGTATTCAATCATATTATAACTAGGTTTGGTGTCCCACAAGCAATCATTACTGACCATGGGAGCCATTTTCGAAACATCATGATGACTGAGCTTACAAGCCAGCTTGGTTTGCGCCACGATAGTTCTACTCCTTATTATCCGCAAGCCAACGGTTTGGTTGAGTCTATCAACAAAGTTCTGGTTATCATGATCCGACGAACCATTGGTATTCATCGGTCAAATTGGCATAACATGTTATTTTCGGCGCTATGGGCATACCGAACCTCAGTAAAAACTTCAACAGGGTTCACTCCTTTCCAGCTAGTTTATGGCTTGGAAGTTGTGTTACCCATTGAATGCGAAATCCCATCACTTCAAATGGCTGTCGAATTACTTCCAGCTACTTCCGAAGAGGAGAAACGTTTATTATACTTAGCAAAATTAGATGAGACTCGACGTGACGCTACATTGGCAATCGAGACTCACGCAAACCGAATGAAAGCTCAGTATGATAGAAATGTGACTCCTCGAAGTTTTTCGGAGGGAGACCTAGTGCTATTATATGATCAAGCTAACGATAAGCTAGGTGCTGGAAAATTCGTTCCTATGTGGCATGGACCCTACATTGTAAAGCGAAAGCTAGCAAAAGGGGCTTATGAGCTGGTTGATTTTGATGGGGACTCTTTGGGTAAACCCAGAAATGGACTTTACCTTAAGAGGTATTATGCGTAAATGGTGGGTATGGAGGATTTTTTAGTTAGGTTAGGTTTTCTTTCCAGCTAGTATGTTTGTTAGTTTAGTCAGTGTGCTTAGCTTAGAGAGTGTGTTTTTCGTCGTTATTCTGGCTTACCTTGGTTTTACTCTTGATATTGCAGATGTCGACGCCTCTCCAAACATACATCGGATTTGCTGATGGTGCTTGTCGTAGTACACGAAATATCTCTTCCGCAGCCTGGGTTATCTATTCGCCCTCTGACGAGTTAGTTTCTATGCATGGGGTAAGCCTCGGTCAAACAACGAACAACATTGCAGAATACAGTGCAGTGGTTGAGTTATTATCCGAATCTATTTCATTTGGAATTCGACGTTTGATAGTGAGGTTAGATTCTGAACTTGTTGTATTACAGCTTAATAGAGTATATGCCATTAGAAATCCTGTGTTATTAAGGTTATTTTTGAGAGTGCGTCTCTTGGAACATGAATTTGATTACATTGAATATCAGCATATTCCAAGGTCTTTAAATACATTAGCAGATGCAATTTCTTCTCGAATGTTGGACAGACATTTACGATAATCATGCAAGTAAATTTAAAAGCATTTCATCACATATGTTAAACAAGATAAGCCGGTAATAGTGATATATATATAGATAGAAGTGTGTCAAAAAATATACATCGTCTTCGATCATAGGTTGAAAAACACCTTATGATCGGCAAAATGATAAGTACAAAAAGTCAAAAATGTCATATGTGTCTACAAAGTGACTAGCCAATCACTGGTGGTGCTCTCTATACGACACCACTGCACGGGCTACCTTACATAAGAACCTCCTAAACGGCCCAGGGACTGCGACTACATAGCGCTGAAGTCTGATAGGAATATCATCTATGGTAGTCTCAGGCATATCCACCGTCAAGCGCTCTAGATCATGCTCCAACTCAGCTAGTGACTCTGCAGCCGCGTCCTGTGGAGCCGGTACCGGTGCAACTGGATGTCTCCTCTCAAAAGGCCGGAGGTTGGCTGGGCGCTGTGGACCAACATCTGCATTTTAAACATTTTTACTGTCAGTTTTGAGACGATATATATAAAAAACAAAAAAATATATATATAATTTGAAAACTTGTGAAAAATAAAGTACCTCTGTCATCCCATTGTTCTCCCTGTGGAAGAACCATGTCCGGATCACCTCGAAAATCTACACCGGCATACGGAAAGTCCTGGATCGAAAAAACTTGGTCCTCTAACCAGCGAAAATAACTATCAGGGAATCGAACAACCGCCGCGCCCTCGTCAGGATGCCGGGCCATCACCGTAACCCATCGTATCAGCTTTGGCTCCCGAGGACCCAAGATGTCAACAGTGAGGTGCTGAGGGATCAGCATCGGAATTCTCTCTAAAGCAAAGCTCACAACTAGAGGCCCATATCCAAAGGTCTTCAGTTGTCCGTTCTTCACCCTAGTCAGTTGGCCCTTCATGTTGGCCGACACAGCATCACACCAGTTGAAAATGGTGCCTTGGAAACAGTCAATCGCCATCCGCATTTGGGACCCGGTGGCAATGTGTAAAGTGGCTGAGCCGCAAATTCTGGTAACTGTGAAAGCTATCACCTTGAGTTTGGGTATGGAGATGTGTTTGATTTCTACGCCTTTCGCATGGTGTGCATTGGGTATGCACCAATCTGCCCGGAGACTAGCAAGGGATTGGCCATCTAGCCTAGTCCCGGCTAGATTGAGTTGCTCACCCCTATTTGGCAAGCCAGTGAGAAAGTATATGTCAGAGGGCTCTATCTCGAGCTGGTTCCCTTCGATGTAAAAGCATTGCTCATTAATGTTCCATCTCTCAACCAGCCACTCCAAGAATCTCACCTGAGCCCTCATGCCAGGTATGGCCAAGTATTTATATAGTCTGCATGCTTTTAGGGCATCAATGGAAGGTTGATGATTAATTGCGGCTAAATCAACGTCCTCGTGCTCTCCTTCTCTCCAATCCAGCATGGTGAGTGCCCTACACACCAAGAAACAAAGATTAGAATTGATTTAGGAAAATTTAAATGGTTGATTGTGGAGTTGGGGTTTCAAATTTCCGCCTTTCGCGGGGGACGCACCCCGCGTTCAGGACACAGAGCGTCGGGACGCAGCTGGCCTGAAGGTGGGCTGCGTCCCCCGACCTTTTTCCTGTGTGGGAAAAAGTCGGGGGATGCAGGTTACCCTTAGGCCACCTGCGTACCCCGCAGAGCGAATTTTGAAACCCAAAACCCCCCAAAAATCAAAATTAAAACCTAAAACAAACTTTGAAACGGATGAAATTGAAGAGGGGGATGTTGTAAAATACCTGGAAGAGACGGCGTTCGATTCTGACAGTCGGATTCTCCGCAGCAACCACGGGAAGTTTTTTGCCAAAAGCCCTTTTTTCAACCTCAACAGTAAAATGGTAAAAATGACATGGTAAAAAGTCTTTTTATAGGTTTTTTGGATGAGTGAATGCTAGGTTTGTTCATTTTTTACCATGGAAGGATATTTTTCAATGCATTTTTGCCTATCTTAAACAGGTATGAGTAATGTGTCGTTTTTGTGCAGGACAAAGGGATTTAGGGGGAAAATTGTCATTTTTCACGAACCAAAATATCAGAGTCATCTTTTAAGCTTTTTTCTGACTCCTAAAAATATGAAAAGATTGCCGAGCGTTTCTTTTACACTCGTTAAAACGGAATTAAAAGACGGTCCCCTTATAGCTCTTTTCTGACCGTAAAAACAGGAAAAGATTGCCGGGTTTTTGTCGTTTCAAACTCGATATGGAAATAAAACGACGTGTCCTTGATCGCTTTTTACTTTTCAGGTCAGTGGCACTAATTATGAAAGTACTCCTTGGTCGCAAGATCAAGCGGTTCTCTCAGGTATTATTTTATACTTTTTCGGGCTTGAGAGACACAAATTTACGAAAAAGTTCACCTTGGAGTCTTCTTAAGTTTTTCAGACTCTCTAAAAATGAAAAACGCCGAGTTACTCCTATACTGGGCTCGTTAAAATTTCACAGTAAAGGACCTGTTCAATTACAAACAGGAACGAACCACTCCTTCCTAGGGTTCGAATCAAAACTAGGTTGGACTCATCCGAAGGATGAGCTTATAATCAAGCATATGTTATCCTCCTCAAGCTTGTAAAAAATAAAGAGGTACTTGCCAGAAATGGTGGGGGAAAAGAGAGAAGAATGAGCCTATTTGTTATCCTTTGTCTCAGAAGAAACCTTATTACCACTCTTGAACACGACACTTTTCATTCACCTGGGTTGGGAAATCCTTTGCCTCACAGTTGATCAAACCACATTGAAAGTCTTTAACCGGGTTCCGGGGATTAACTTTGAGTCATTCGTTACCAAGCCATCTTTTGTGTCGTTATGTGTTCAAGAGGTCTGCAAACAAAACTTTCATCTGCAAAATACTTGTCATCCATTTTGACCATCCCTGAGTCAGTCCTTACAGCAATATTTCTTCAACTTGAACTATGATTTCGTGTTGCGGGCTTGCCTGCAACGGGTCGCTTTCTATCGACATCAGCACATTATCTAGAGAGTTGACTTAGAAATCGTCAGTACCTTGAAGTCTGCATGCATCAATGGCAGGTTTCTCGCCTTTGACGTCAGTTTACATCATCGACTTTCGATCGAAGGATTCCGTGAAATGTTCGACATCAACTTATTCATTCACATCTCATGGATTGTACTGGGTACTTTGAGAACCATTGACATTACTGGTGGTCTCTCTCACACTTGTTAACAGTTTACATCATCGACTGGTAATCAAGTGGTTTCTACCATGTTCGACATCAACTCATTTATTCGCATGGCTAGAATCGTACCAATTCGGGAAGCAGAAATGAAGACCCTGGATCTAGTTTCCACCATCCAGGCTGCGAGGAGTTTTGTATTCATTGTCTAAATAGACTAATCATAAACAGATGGCTGCGCCCATACTGTGTCTACAAAAGTCTATGATTATGATGTACTACAAGATCATTCCTGTATCAGAGTAGTTAGTCTGTTAGTTAAAGTTTTGATCTGAGTATGGGAATGCCTACCTCAGTGATGATATAATCTTATACATGTATTTTGTGTTGAAAATTGCAGGTTCTGACCAGGCTCTCCACGAGATAATCCTTGAAATGATAAAGCGCTTCACCCTTCCTAGATTTACAAAACCCTAATCTATTACAGGCTTCGCACTTTAGGGGGCAATCTGTTACACTAAAAAATGTCACCATGGCTATGTACAGTTAGTATGGCTCTATCAACAGTCATGCTATCCTCTTAGGCAAGTCTTAAGCCTCTGCTCTCCATGTCAAACTCCAAAAAGAGAGAAAGTCTTTATAAAAGTGTTTATCTCTGGGTACGCAGGTTCTCTCTACCTTGCCTGCGGGTACGCACCTAATGTTCACAATAACTGCGTCCTTGGACGCTCTGTATGTAAAGGGGCAGGTGCGTCCTCCTGTAAAGGTCAAAATGCGCAAGTTTCATCTTTAAAAAGTTACTTGTGGTCATTTCTAGAGCATTCTAGAAGGTTGTTCGACGTGTATTGAGCGCCTCCAGATGGTTCATGTACCCCTACCAAAGAGGAACTTATCCCATCAATAAAGGAGCTATCCCATCCAAAGAGGGGATTATCCCATTGATGGTGGACCTGATTAACTTCCTCTTAAGCACTATAAATACAGGCATTGGGCCAGAAGGAGAGGAGGTTGGAAGCTAAACATTTCTAAGGGTATATGCTGCAGGAATTAGGACTCCCATTTAGAAGCTTGTGAGGAGAGATTGCCATCTTTGCTTGTTCTATTTGGAAGTGGGTGAGCTTTGTCAAAGTAAAGGAGAACTCTTGAAGGACCCTGGGAGGAACTTGCACAACACCAAGGCTCAGGTTGTAATTGTTCCTTTTGTTACCTATTAATGCAAATGAGTCCATTCTTCTCAATAACTTGTTATTTATGAGTTGTTTCATGTACTCCTTGGTCTATATGTTAAATGTGTTTTATTCTATGAGATTATCAAGTGCTATTTAATCGTTTGATTGTTAGTGGATGTAGGTTTCAAAGTGAAGGAGGAGCTCATCCGGATCAGCGAAGCTGGACTGCTACAACAGCGTGGGACTACAGGTAGGATCTAGACACTTGATTCCTTATATAGTAAATGCATGTTTAGAGAAGGATCGCTCTTGTTTGTCTTGTTTGTCACTAGAGACTCTTAGGCTCCTAGGGAGGTTGATTTGTGTCCGCACTATCGACTCTTTCCGCCTGACAGGGTCCCGCCTTTGCCTCGTGGCACTACCAATTGTGATTCGCCGATATCAGTGATCGCAACATCGCTCGGCCCAGTCCTTCCCTTATGTCCTATGCTATCGGCCGTTGTCGATCAGCCAATTTCGGCGATTGCAATATCGCACGACCCGGTCCTTATGGTATATCGCATAGCTGCCTCCAACCCGATATCTCGGGGATAGGCGATCGCGGTTGGTTTCCCTTTTCCACTTAAATCCGTTCTTTTGCCCTGGTTTGATGCGATTTCCCCTTTTGAAGGGTTTTTTGACTTTTTAAAAGATTTTTCCTCTTTTTCTAAGAAACAAAGGGCATCTTACTTGAGCGATAACTTCTGCATCCTAAGTCCATTTTTTCCCATTCGAGTTGCAGTAGATTCAGGAGGAGAAGATCTTTGCAATGGGGTTATTTCCAAGAACTTCCTTGGACTTTCATTTTCCTCAGTGAGGAACACTTAGACTTAGGGTTATATCCAAAATCCATTTTGCATCAATGTCAACTTTCATTATTAGTTGGTTCAGAGGGTTTCTATTGTGCACTAGCTACATCTTGTGTACATTGGAAACGTGCTTCGGTTGGGTTACTACATCTTTTTCTTCTGATTCATTTCACATTATTGGTCTACGGGTTACACTCGTGCTAGTTTGATGAAGGATGACTTAATGCCTTCCTTCTAGTGGATATTTTCCTATCGACTATAGTTCATTTGCTCTGGGAAAAAGATCTAGAGTCCATTTGGTAGTACCTTGGGGTTTGCAGTCATCAGCAACATATTCCTTCGCTATCGACAGTGGGAAACCATCATTGTCTCCTGATTGATAGATTATTTCAAGTGTCCAACTTCAGCTCATTCATTCACACTTGTTAGTTTTTACTGGGTACCTTGACTCTCATTATCATTATCGGTGAGTAGTCTCGTGCTTGTTAATGATATACATCAATGTCTAGTAATCAAATGATTTCTCACATGGTCGACCTTAGATCATTCATTCCCCTTGTGTAGAAATGTACCGCAACAGTCGGTGAAGACCTTGGGTTGCATCAACATGTTTTGGTTCACTTGCCAGTTGCTGCTAGTTGACACCATCCACCTTATATGTTGCAGTTATTCACAACAACATCTTATATGTTGGCATCCGAGTTGCGATGTAGTATCATTTTATTCCATCATGTTCATTTGGTACTATTGGGACTAGTTTTTGACATCAGTGATTGGCTTCATCCTTCAGTATCATTGATCGTCTTCTTATATGTGATATTCAGACATGTACTTTTTCGATCATGATCAGATGATCCATTATGTACTTTCAGTTACTTTATACTAGTATACATATTGGATCCGCTTGTACTTGATATGCAGACATGCTTTACTTTCTCTGAGCATGGGTATGCCTGCCTCAGACAATAGTTTCTTTCTGATCTCTTTTGATGGCTTGGCAGGCTGAATTCTGGTGAAGTCCTTCTCAGTCTCGGCATGATTCTTTCCATACACTTAATACATTTTGGCCATCATGTACCCCTTCTGACCTCATATATTAGGGGGCATCTGTTATAGCACCATTTACCACTCTTGGTATATGTGATGCTTTGTTTATGGCCTAGGGCAACCCCTCCTTCTAGACTTGGTCCAAATATATAAAAAACAGTGTTTTATTCCTTGTACGCTACTTTTCCCTGAGATAAAAGCATGTACACACGGGTCAGTCAATACCCAACCCGCGTATATGTATTTAACACTTAAAAAAATAAATTTCCTTAATTTTGGGCAGATTTCACAGGTTTTCCCTGTTGATTACCTCCTATTTCCTGTGGCCCAACTATTTCCCAACTAAAAAACTAACTGGGATAGGTATAAATAGATCTCTATGGGAAGGCCTTAAGGAGGAGAAGAGGTAGAGTTATTATACTGAGATTATCCCTGACTGAGTATGATGAATCCCTATGCCTCATGCACTTCCCCAAGCTTCAAGAAACCCTCGTTTCCTTGATTATAGATATCCTTCCTTTTGCTTGAGATATCATGGTGTTGGTGATGGAAGAAGATTGTTGAAGGCTGGGATAGGACGAATCTGGAGGACGGTTCCGCTTGGAGCCAGAGAAAGACTCGGGTGAATTCTCTCCATGTTATTTATAGCTTACTGCAATAAAATAAATGTTGTCTTGTCTCCGAAATTAACTATTGCTATGCATCAAATTATGTTTTATTTCATATATGAATGTCATTTTGATGTATGATCAATCATTTGTTTATATGATATAAAATCAATTTTGTGAATATGTCTTACTTCTATACTGCTATGTATGTTCGAATTGAATGATTTTCAAGTTTGAAGAACATCGAGAGTTGCATAGGGTCTGAACCCTGCAGGACCTACTCAAACGAAGGAAATCCGGGTACGGTCACTCTTATGTAATTTGATAATATAAGCATCTTGCCTAAGCTGTTTGAGTATTTCTTGTGGTAGTTTGCTTCTGCTTTGTTGGGGTTCTAACCCAAATTCCTAGGGTTATTTCACCCGAAACAAACTCTGTGTTTACACGAGGCTGCTCTACCTTCACCTTCATATGTGTTTTGTGACAAGTAATTCCAGAGATCCTCCGGGATTTCAAAGTCATTTTCGTAAGACATACACCTTTGAGGATGAATTGTACAGTTAGCGATGGTAGATGTGTAGAGATTCAAAATAGACTTTGAGGACTCAGCTTGTCATCTGGCCTTCCTTCTAGTGCCAAAAATGTTGATGGTGGTGTACCTGCCAAAATGTCTGGGGATCTCCTTAGTAAGAAGTCCCAACTAGATCTCAAACCATTTTGGGTACGAGTCCCAACAGTGGGTAGTAAAGCTATGCCTTGACTGCGATAATGCACAAAGGTAAGCAAGATATCCTTGTCGAAAGCAAGTGTGTGACCTTGCAGTGAGTCAGGAGAGATGCATGGGGAGGTTATAACACATGAAGGGGGAAATAATTGTATCCATTAGAAGCTTGTAATAGTACACAACCTTAAAGGAACACACGAGTTGAATGACATTAGAATGTGGAAAGAAGAATAGTAGACAATCCAAAATGATGAGTTAAACCAACAACACGACTTCAACAAGATTCGTATAATCACATATGAAATAGTTCATACACAAATGCGTAAGTTAAACAACATACATTCATAAAGTAATCAGAATAGTCAAACTACAATAAAAACATATGCATGAAGACTTGTTGGATTTGTTATATTATATAAAGTGAAAGTTCCATCTGCACATATAACCATGATAGCCACTAGCCCCAGTAGTGGAACATTACTATCAACACTGCCTGCTCCTCCAAATACATGTACTCACTCTCCACTATGGGGAAGCCAAGGCTTGTCAAAATACTCTCCAAGCCCTCTCTAAGCAATGAATAACAAAAGCTTGGCTCCCAAAACCCTGTTCGATGAGTTATGAGGTTCTATATATAACAAAGAGTGGGGTGATCCTTGACATTCATCTTTGACTCTTGGACTACCCTCATGACTCTTCAACTTCATTACATATAACTCTTTACACTACATATGATTGCTTGCATTCCACTAATGACACTTGGAATTTCACTTTACATTACATTAGATTACTACAATTATGGCTCACAGTAGTGAGGTGGCCGAGACAACTCAAAACACAACTCGACATGACACTATTGACATGTACTCGTTGAATGTGGTGTCCATGTTGATCCAGTGGATCTCTAAAAAGTACTAGTGGCATGGTAAGAAGGCTCAAAAATCAAAGTGGAAGAAACTCTATAAACTTAGCATTAGATCGAAGTGCTCGTCATCCTAATTCCAAAGGTGCGAATGGCACTCAAATCTGAGTTCATATGAAGAAGTTAGAGCAAGTCAAAGATCAATTTTGACTTGGACAGGTGGCAGGAGGAAGTGACGTGGCAGAAATCTTCAGAGAATGTGGAAGCACCAAGTGGTAGGCTTACTTTGGTCCCACATTTCACTTATCATAGAAGGTAGAGGTCAACATTTTAAAATCAGCCCGAGGCAAGAAAAGTTGCGATGCAATAATCACATATTGCAATCGCAAAAGGCAAGTGTTTACGAAGTGGCCCCCAACAGGATCCCGGTTGCAATCGTGATATAACATATCGCAGATCGGAGGTGGATCAAGTGTTTATGAATCAACCCCTCATAGAGTCAGGTTGTGATGCGATGCAGTCCAATCATAGTTCACAAAAAGGGGAGCAATCGCATGGAGCACCAACCCTCATTTACGCCGATTGCGATGAGGCTAACTGCACCAATGGATTATTCCGCCATTTGAGGGTTAATGTGAAAACCATCCGTGGAATATTTTTCTATGTTTGAAAGGGTTGTTGCCACTTACTATTTAGGGGCCCGAGAATCTTTGCCTGAAACAAGTCCGCCATCTAATACTTGTCATCTGTTGGGAACTGCCCTGGAATTGAGGGATTAGCCATCAAGTATATATATTGAACTAATAGCACAGGAAAAGGGAGGAGACTAGGTGATATTTCAAAGCATTATACGCAGTAGTAACCCGACCTAGCAGCAAGGGCCAGAACCTTGCCTTGAGGAGCACGGAGGTTCTGAGAGGGTGCAGAAAGCCCGATTATCCGAATTGGGTGCTCAAATAGGTGTTTTTTCATTCTTTTTCACCAGGATTTCGGTGGCACTGTCTATTTTTGAAGCTAGGCTCTCCATTCTTCATCCATCTTCCAGCTTGGAGGTATAAGGATTGTAATTGAATGTTTCTTGTACTTTTATCTCTTTTATGCCACTTAATGAAAGAAGGCCTCCCCATTATTGAGAAGGGCATAGAGACGTAGTCCAAATTGGACAAACTTTGTAATCAAATATTTGTGTCATTGTTTCTTGTTTACCACGTTCTTTCCTCATTTTTTATGTTCTTTTAAGTTCCATGGTTTATAAGCTCCGTTTCATGTAATTCTAACGCATATACAAGTAAAATATATTGGATCAAGTTTGGTATCAGAGCAGGTCTTTCTTGATGAGAATTGCATGAGTATATGCTAACTTGAAAAAAGCTGGTAAAAGAAGGAACACTTAAGTCCTTTGATACTGAAGCAGGACTTGCACAACGAGAAAGAAACATGGCAAATGAAGAAGCTCATTGAGAAGAGGAACAAAATTTCCGCAAGGTATTCTACAATATGGTAGAGAAAGTGGACAAGCTATTTTCAGAGTATGACAAGGAACTTGGGCATGAGAAGGAAGATGTCAATGACAATAGATTAGCAAATCATAAAGGTGGTGGTGAAGGGCCTCCTCCCTCTCCTTCTTCAATTGATAGTTCTCATCACTTTAATGAGATTCCAAACATACATCTAAGAGACCATTCTTCAAGCTAGATGTAAAGTTTGACCTTGTATAAATTTCACCTCTAGAACAAACCAATATATGCAATGTCCTAAAGCATAATACTTGTTCTACTTCTACAAAACATTAAGCAGAAGCATAATCGAATTCATGAGCAACATCAAGTAGAAACATGCATAACTGATCAAGAGAAATAATCACACATAACACAAGATATATCCAGGGGAAAGCATCAGCATAAAACCCCAACCATGTATTATCAATCAAGTGGAGATCCTCAATAACATACAAAAAGAATAAGCTCAATAGCTATCTTGCTCTCTCTGTAATCAGAAGATGAAGATCATAGACTACCTAGGCCTCAATATATAGGCCACAAGTCCTCCAATCTCCTATAATACGTATTTCTCTTGGAAATAGATCCATCTCCATGCAAGGAATACTTACTAGAATTATCCAAGCATCTGATAGTACACTATCCCTCATCTGATATCAACTCGGTCTCTGGCAGAACTGACATGCAATAGTTATCCATGAGTGAATTCTCAGTTATCTAAAATAATAGTTGTCACATGCATGCAAGCATTAACAAACTATATTTTATTATTTTAACAACTTGTTAAAATAATCTAACTGGACTTGACTAGTTAGAACTAAGTCAACTGATTCTCTCATTATATAACTCATACTTATTCCCTCAATCAATGGAGGAAATTAAGGATAAATTCCTCAATCAGTGGGACAATTCATGTGCATGCTCACAAAGACTTCAAATTCGAATTTCCTTAACTAATTAACTCAACTAAATTAATTAATTAATATTTCCAATTGCTGTTAAGACCAAAATTAATTTTACTTCCTATAGATAGACTAAGGACTGCTATAAATAGGAAGGGACCCAGAAATGCTATTTTTAAAACTTTCTATTTTTAGCAGTTTCACCTCTCACCCAATGTGGCCAATGCCCTCACTGGCCAAACTGCTATTTTTAGACATGATTATTTTAGCAGGTCTATTTTTAGCACATTCTAAATTTAACATTTCTTGTTGCACATTTTTCAACACTCCCTCTCAACAAGAAAGGCTTTCTCTCGAACCTGATCCTGTAACTCTGGAATGTTCTACATGCAACACATCTACCCAGTCCACTTGCTCCAACAACACATGGAGCAAAAACACTCCCAACTGACCACTCTATTGGGCTACGAACATACTCTGATGTTGAAGCTCTACCTGTTGCTGACAAGTGCTCCCTCTCTGACATCTATGCTACTGCAACATCTCCATGCATCTCACACCATTGCACACCTCTCTATGCCACCTAGCACTGTGCAAAACACTTGTGCCTCTTGCATTGCTGCAGCCTACTAGCTATACGTTGTCCTGGGATTCCCTGCACTGTCACTCTCTCTGCTACTCCATCCACATCTGTCTCTACCCAATCAGTCAATTCCTTCTACTCCACATCGGGGGTCCCGTAGCAAGGTTTCATCCAAGAGGTTGGGTACCTCAAGTATCCTACCCCTAATTTTGGCCCTCTTGGGACGATCACTCCACTTTGCCCCACCTCCTACCTAGAGGTATGGTTGCATGTGATCCCTCTGCCCACCTGGCTCGAAATTTCCCCCTACTGGAGGTCTTTGCATGAGTAGATGTCTCTACTCGATCTCCTCTCAACTTCCCTTGTTGTGGTTGATCCATAACCTCCTAAAGCTACTTCACCAATCGTGGCTCCTCCACGATCATCTGAGACTTCTTCTGGCACTGCATGTTGAGAGGTAACATACCCTCCCTCTCAACCACCAAGTCTCCATCAATCGCCTTACTGCTCAAGGCTTTGCATGCATCTTGAACCTCAAGAGCATATAGGTTCTTGACCAATGAACCAATCTGCTTCACCTGTCTAGTGATGATGTGTCTAAGGAAAACCTTTCCCTTACTAAAGACTATATCATAGCCTCTATCTTCCAGCATCGCGATCGACACCAATTTTCTCTTCAGTCCTAGTACATACTTGACATTGGTCAAGGTAAGGCAAGCTCCATGCTCCCTCTGAAAAATATCTGTGCCTACACCTGAGACACTATACTTCTCATCATTACCCATTGCTATGAGTATCTGGAGATCTCTCTCCTCAAAAGTACTGAACAAACTCTTGTCATCGGTCATGTGGAAAGAAGCTTCACTGTCAAGAAACCAACCACTTCCCACCATGGATGAAACCATGCATGCGAAGAGTGTGAAATCCAACTCAAACTATGAAGCAAGTGCCTCACCTTCAGATCCTTCCCCGGATCCCTTCTTGGATTTCCTCTGTGGAAAATTTACAGGATAATGGCCCACCTCATGACAACAAAAGCATCGCACTTTCGATTTGTCAACCTTCTTCCCACCATTGGAATAACTGAATTTGGAAAGATAAACCTTCTCCTTCCCCTTCTTTGCCTTACTCGCTAAGGCACAATTCTCCTCATCCTGCATGGATGAAGAACCATCTCTAGTGCTCCGTCTGATCTCCTCCTACATCAAATCCGACCATAGTCATTCCCAATCTGGTATATTCTCCCTTCCATTAATCGAGTCCTGGTAGCTATGCCAGCTCTTAGGAAGGACAAGGAGTGCTAGACTCACCATATCATCATCATCTGTCACGACCCCTACACTTGCAAACTCATCCCTACATGTGATGAGCTTGGTCAGATACATAGAGATCGTCTCATCCTTTTCACACTTGATCTTTCAAAGTTTGTCCTTTAGTGCCAGCTTCCTCTAATCATTGCTATTTTGATATAAATCTTTCAATGTTTTCCACATTGCATGCGAAGTCTCCTTCCCATGGGGGCTCGAAACAATGTGATCTCGAACTCCCTTCAAGAGAATTCTCCTAGCTCTAGCCACACACTCTTCCATTCCATCAGTTGAGTAGCATCAGTAGGCTTAGGGACATCTTGATCAATGTAGTCCTTAATGCCATTATCTTCCAATACTGCCTCCATGCGATCCTTCCAAGCTATATAGTTTGAGCTGCCATCAAGGGCATACTCAAGCCTCAAACCCTAGAACGCCATCAGTGAAATAGATGTGATAAGAACTTGAGATCTATATCATGAATAATAAACTTCAAATTCCTTCTTATATACTGTTCTTCCTTGATCACCTGTGCTCTGATACCATGTAGAAATTTCACTTGTAGAACAAACCGATATATGAAATGTCCTAAAGCATAATACTTGTTCTACTTCTATAAAACATTAAGCAGAAGCATAATCGAATTCATGAGCAACATCAAGTAGAAACATGCATAACTAATCAAGAGAAATAATCACACATAACACAAGATATATCCAGGGGAAAGCATCAGCATAAAACCCCAACCATGTATTATCAATCAAGTCGAGATCCTCAATAACATACAAAAAGAATCAGCTCAATATCTATCTTGCTCTCTCTGCAATCAGAAGATGAAGATCTTAGACTACCTAGGCCTCAATATATAGGTCACAAGTCCTCCAATCTCCTACAATATGTATTTCTCTTGGAAATAGATCCTTCTCCATGCAAGGAATACTTACTAGAAATATCCAAGCATCTGATAGTACATTGTCCCTCATATGATCTCAACTGGGTCTCTAACAAAACTGACATGCAACAGTTATCCATGAGTGAATTCTCAGTTATCTAAAATAATAGTTGTCACATGCATGCAAGCATTAACAAACTATATTTTATTATTTTAACAACTTGTTAAAATAATCTAACTGGACTTGACTAGTTAGAACTAAGTCAACTGATTCTCTCATTATAGAACTCATACTTATTCCCTCAATAAATGGAGGAAATTAAGGATAAATTCCTCAATCAGTGGGACAACTCATGTGCATGCTCACAAAGACTTCAAATTCGAATTTCCTTAACTAATTAACTCAACTGAATTAATTAATTAATATTTCCAACTATTGTTAAGACCAAAATTAATTTTACTTCCTATAGATAGACTAGGGACTGCTATAAATAGGAAGGGACCCAGAAATGCTATTTTTAGAACTTTCTATTTTTAGTGGTTTCACCTCTCACCCAATGTGGCTAATGACCTCACTGGAAAAATTGCTATTTTTAGTAGGTCTCTTTTTAGCACATTATAAATTTAACATTTCTTGTTGCACATTTTTCAATAGACCTAACCATGTATAATGGAGAGTGTAGTGTAGAAAAACTTAATAATTGGATAAGAAAGATAGAGGTCTACTACCAAATTCAGCAGATCAAAGAAGATGAGGCAAAGGCCCAATTATTATCACTTCAGCTAAGTGGAACTGCTCTCATTTGGTGGGAGAGAAAGTTGTAGAAGGGTAGAAAAAATTTGGGTAACCTTCTTTCCTCTTGGTCCAGATTTATTTCTGCATTGAAAGACCAATTTTACCCTTTGGGTTATAAAAAAGTCACTAATGTAATGGAAATATCTAAGGCAAGGTAAAGGCCAAAATGTGCAAAGATTCAATAAATAATTTCAAAAACAAGCATTGAATTTGGGCATATCATTAGATTTGCCCGAGACTGTAACTAAGTATGTTGGTGCGCTACATAGTTACATAAGACACTCACTGTTATTTTTCAAGCATAAGGCGATTCATCTTGAAAGACGAGGCAAGAATGACAGAGAGGGCCAAGCCAAGAAAACACCATTCAACCCTCAGTATGGAAAATTTCATAAGAAAGGCAAGGGGAAGGGTAAGAAGACCGTCGCAACCAAGAAAGGGGACGAAGCAACACCATCTTGCATGCATTGCAAGAGAGAAGGTCATGAACAGGACCATTGTTGGAAGTTAGATCTAGAGCTGAGACCAAAGAGATTCAGTGGAAAGGGCAAGCAGAAGACATTGGAAACAACACATCAGACTCTGGTGATGAGACATTGATCACAGCTGTGGGCGCAAAAGATACTCGTTATGTTAGTAATAATTCTGATTCAATGGAAATTACTAGTTATTTGAATGAGCCTGTAAACAATGAGAAAATGAGAATTGAATTATTCCACATTAGAGTTATTATAAAACACACAAAGGGGGAAGCTCTGTTTGATTCAGGTTCCCAAGCAAATGTAATCTCAAAGTCCTTAGTGAAAAATTTAGGCCTCGAAACTAAGCCTAATCCGATTCCATACCCGCTTGGTTGGATAAGCGATAAAACAAAATTAAAGGTAACCAAGTAGTATAGGGCCATATTTGTTATTGTTTCCAAATTAGTTGATGAGGTAGAGTTAGATGTTATGACTTTGGATATCTGTGGAATTATCTTGGGAAGTCTATATCTATATGACAAAAAGGTAGTTTTCTTTCGGCACAAAAATAAGTACCATCTCATGAAGGATGGGGTAGAATATATAGTCATAGATCATAATATAAAAGTTAGTGCTAGCCTTGTAAGTGCAGGACAGATTAAATGACTAGTTAATTCCAGTAAAGGGTGCATGCTCATGGTAGTGAGAGTGAAAGAGGCCGAGACGGCTGACGCTTTCAAAGGTTTTGATCCTGATTATAAGAAATAAGTGTTTGAAATTATTATGACTATGATGGATTGTTTCAAGAACCAAGAGGATTGCCCCCAAAAGGGGAAATCCGACATGAGATCCATTTACAACAGGGTGCTCCTTTACCGAATATTGGCATGTATAGGATGGCTTCTATCGAGATGGAGGAGATCAAGAAACAGGTGCAGGAATTGCTAAATCAAAGATTCATTAGACCGAGTTCTTCTCCTTGTGGCTCATTGATTATGTTGGTGCCAAAGAAAGATGACACATGGAGAATGTACATAGACTACAGGGCACTAAAAAAAATTACGATGAAGAATCGATACCCTCTCCCTTGCATTGATGAATTATTAGATCAGTTGAAAAATGTTGTCTACTTTACAAAATTGGATTTGCGTAGTGGATATCACTAGGTTAGAGTTGAAAAAAAATATGTTTGCAAGACTGCATTCAAAACCAAACAGGGGTTATTCAAATGGATGGTGATGCCATTCAGACTGTGTAATGCCCCGACCATGTTTATGAGGGTAATGAATGATCTGTTTAGGCCTTTTCTTGATAATATTGTGTTTGTATATCTGGATTATATTCTTGTTTATAGTAGGACATGGGATGAACATGTATGTCATGTGAAGAAAGTGCTTGATCTTCTGAAAAATCAAAAATTGTATGTAAAGCTGTCAAAGTGTGAGTTTGGAAAGACCTCTATGGTTTCTTTAGGTCACATAGTTGACAATGGGCAATTGAAAATAGATCCCTCTAAATTTGATGTGATTATGAAGTGGCCTCAACCCACAAATGTTACAAAGGTCTGAAGCTTTTTGGGCGCGATACAGTATTGGAGAAGGCTCATTGCGAACTTCTTTGTTATCGCAGCTCCCTTACATGCATTGACAAGTGTGAAGCAGACCTTTCAGTGGGGAGGAAAGAAACATAAATCCTTTGACACACTAAAAGAGAAGATCAGCAAAACACGAGTGCTAGCCTTAACAAACCTTCAACAACCTTTTGATATTGAAATAGATGCTAGTGGATATGCGACGGGCACCGTATTGATGCAACAAAGGAAGCTTGTATGTTAACTTTTATATACTTTCTCCCAGGCTATTCTAAATTATCCCACGTACGACAGGGAGTTATACACCTTGGTTTAGAGTGTAAAGAAGTGGAAACACTACCTGATCGACAAGGAGACCATCATCCATATGGATCATCAGCCCTTGTAGCACCTTCAATCACAGACCAAGGTTCAACAAGCCCATCATTCCAGATGGATGGGATTCCTCCAACAGTTTCGTTGTAGGTTTTAACCCCATACAGAAATTACCCACATACGAATTCTAAAACAGAAAATAAACAAAGACGAGAGCATAACACATAAAACAAATATACACATATATTTTCCCCTGGATTCCAAAATCGGGACTACCAGATTGATTTTTCATTATGTTCCTTTCAATGTTACAATATATATCTATATATATATATATATATATATATATACATGTCGAAGCATCCATAAAACCTAATCCATTAATCCTGGATTAGAACATAACCATAGTTCCCTTGACCAGATCTAAATAATACCATGGACTGAAAAACCATCATGCCCAAAACCATGTGCGAAATCCATGCACAAAACCCCTGCATACCCTTGACAGGGGGGCTTCCACCCTCCCTTTGACTCCCCCAAGTTGTGAAAGAATATAGCACAACCCAACATTCTCCCACTTGATGTTTTCTTTTCACAGGGGGCCATAGGAGAGCTAAGTCATTTATCCAGCCCTGCAACGCCCATTGTTTCTCTACACCAAGAGAACTTCTCAGAGCTCATAGATTTTGTCAATGCATATGCAGTATTATTCAAAGTGTCCACCTTTACCAGCAACACATTTTTGTCTTCTATCATATCCCTCACAAAGTGATACTGAACATAAATGTGCTTTGCCTTTGAATGATAAGCAGGGTTTTTTTCTAAGAAAATTGCACTTTGGTTGTCACAATCTATCCTTATAGCTTGTTGTACTAACCCCATACTTGAACACAATATCTGCAACCAAATTGCTTCCTTGCTTGCATGAGTGGCTGCCATGTATTCTGCCTCTTTAGTTGAAAGTGCCACTACAGATCGTCTCTTACTCATCCAATTGACTGCACCTCCAAATAGGTTAAACACATACCCACTTGTAGACCTTCTTTGATCTAGATCTCTAGCCAAGTCTGCATCAACAAAACCAAGGATATCCAAAAATCTGTCCAATCTTGGTCTTCCTTGGTAGCGCAAACCATAATCACTAGTGCCATGCAAATACTTGAAAACCTGCTTCATTGTTGTCCAATGCTCCTTCCCTGGTTTTGACATAAACATGCTCAATACTAACACTTCGTGTGCAATTTCTAGTCTAGTACAGACCATCGCATACATCAAACTACCAAATGCACTTGTATATGGAACACGGGACATGTGCTCTTCCTCTTCTTGTGTCTTGGGACACTGTTCAACAGATAACTTTACACCTACAGGAATAGGAACTTTCACTGGTTTACTATCATGCATATTAAACCTCTGTAGTATTGTCTCGACATACTTCCTCTAGTTCAACTAGAGCTTCCTCTTTACCTGATCTCTTTTAATTTCCATGCCCAAAATATAATTTGTTACACCAAGATCTTTCATGTTGAATTTGGAGGACAATTGGGTCTTCAAATCCTGGATAATTTCTTTGTCATTTCGAACCAACAACATATCATCCACATACAAGACGAGATAAATAACACGGTCACCAATTAATTTAAAATACACACAGTGATCTACTTTTCTTCTAGTGAAGCCATGTCCCCATATAAATGTATCAAATTAGTGATACCGCATCCTTAGTGACTGTTTTAACCCATACAAAGACTTTTTTAACTTGCATACCAGTTCTTTCTTACCCTTCACCGCAAAGGCTTCATGTTGCTTCATGTATATCTCCTCTTCCAGATCCCTGTGAAGAAATGTTGTCTTCACATCCATTTGTTCTACCTCAAAATAAAAAGCAGCAGCAACAGAAAAAGTAATCTAATAGAAGCTACCTTGACAACAGGAGAAACATTTTCACCAAAATCAATGCCTGACACTTGGGAATAACCTTTTGCTACCAATCAAGCTTTGTATTTCTCCACCTTTCCTTCTGAATTTGTCTTCTTCTTGAACACCCATTTTCTGCCAATGGGTTTCCTTCCAGCCGGAAAATCCACCAGATCCAAAGCCTCATTTTTGTGCAAAGATGTCATTTCATCAACCATGGCTTCTTTCTAGAGTTTTCCTTCCTCTGAATCTACTGCTTCCTTCACAGTTCTAGGATCATCATCAATAATAAATGAAGAAAAATTTGAACAAAAAGCAGATGGACTATACCTTTCTAGTTGCCTTCTTTCTCGAACTGATATTCTCACATTCGGACTTCGTGGCTCTTCATCTTCTGATTCCTCTTCTGATGTAGAGTTTGATTCTTCCTCCTTTAGCTCAAACTCTATCTTCTCAAGTTCCTTTGATGGGACTTCATGTTTAATAACATCTTTCACCTCTCTAAACACCACATCTTGGTTGTACACAACCTCCCTTATTACTGGGTTCCAAAGCTTATAGCCTTTTAAACCATCCTTATACCCAATAAAGATGCACTTTTCATATTTACTATCCAACTTTGTTATTTTCTCCTTTGGAACATGTGCATATGCATCACATCCAAATACCCTCAAATATGAAATAGAGGGTTTCTTACCAGTCCATACCTCTTGTGGAATCTTATACTCCAACGCTTATGAAGGTGATTTGTTGACCAGGTAACATGCAGTCTCCACCACCTCTGCCCAGAATTCTTGTCCCAACCCGGCACCACTGAGCATGCTTCTTGCCCTTTCCTTCAATGTCTTGTTCATTCTTTCTGAAACTCCATTTTGTTGAGGTGTGTATGGAGTAGTCTTCTACCATGCTATACCACACTTCTTATAGAATTCTTCAAATTCCTTCTTGCAAAACTCTCCACTGTTATCTGTCCTCAACACCCTTATCTTCTTCTCTATTTGGTTTTCCACCAGAGCCTTAAATTCTTTAAACCTGTCAATGACTTCAGATTTCTTCTTGAGGAAATATATCCATGTATTCCTTGAGAATTCATCTATAAATGATACATAGTACACAAACTTACCCAATGATGGAACCTTCACAGGTCTAAACACATCACTGTGCAAAAGCTCTAATATATGTTTCGCCCTCTTACCACCAGAAGGGAAACTCACCCGATTCTTCTTCCCATATACACAATTTTCACATAAATAAAAATACAGAGAGCTATTAGGCATACCTTCTACCATATCTTTACCATGAAGTATTCGAAGGCCCTTCTCTCTGATATGTCCAAGCCTTTGATGCCATAGCATGGCCTTTTCTCCAGAGACCACTAGATTTCTGCTCCACTTTCAGGAACCATAGAATTGTTGCACCCATCAATAACAGTGCTACCTTTTAGCTTATATAGAGTTCCAATCCGAACTCCCCACATCAATACCAGTGCTTCCCGAACCATATTGTAGGTATCTTTCTTGAACATTGTTTTAACAAGAATATGTAGAACACCCGGAAGTGTTCTAATCCTTCCACCTTGCAACTTCAACTTAACTTTTCTGCGACCAACGATTCTAGACTTCCTTTCATCTCCCAAGAAGACATCACCACCATCATATTTCTCATACTCGTAGAACCACTCTCTATGGGGAGTGAAGTGAAAAGATGCACCTGAGTCAATCAACCATGCCTCATGATCTACATGTGTACTCGAAGAATCCAAGTACACATCCCCACCTTCATCTAAGGTGGTTTTCACCTCTGCAGAAGGAGCATCATCAGATCCCTTTCCTTTATCAAGAGCTTTAGATTTACAGTCCCTTTTGTAGTGCCTTTCCTTTCCGCATTTCCAGCACACCACCTTCACAGGTTTTCCTGGAGATTTATATCTCCCTCTAGATTTAGACCTCCCACTCGATGACTTTTTTTTTTTCTATTTTGGGACTGTCCTCGTACAGACAAGGTATCGCCATTATGGCTCTCCATATTTTTCCATCTCATCTCCTCCGTCCGCAAGGATGAGACTATTTCATCAAACTGCAAGGCAGTTGCATTGCTACCTATTTTAATAACCAGAATATCCCACGAATCTGGTAGAGAGCACAACAAACCGATGCACTTATCTTCATCTGAAATTTTAAAATCAACAGATAATAATGGGCTTACCACAGTATTAAATGCATTCAGATTCTCTATCACTGAGTCTCCATCTTTTATCTTCATGTTATACAACTTTTTCCGTAGGAACAGTCTATCCACCAGAGACTTAGATTGGTACAAAGTCCCTAACTTGTCCCACAAAGCCTTCGTCGTAGCTTCCCTTGATACATTCAACAATACTGAATCTGAGATACACAATCATATTGTGCCTTTTTTCCTTCCGATCCAACTTCTTCCATTCTTCATCAGACACTCCCATTGGCTTAGTACCTGGATCTACCATGATCCAGTGATCTTTATCCACCAACAGATCCTCCATATTGAGTTTCCACAACTCAAAACTCTTACCATTAAATTTATGGTTCTCTATCTTTCCACTGCTTGTCATCTTCTTTCACCACCAGAATCGATCCCGTAAATCTCCCACTGAACAGGGTCTACCACAGGCCCGAGAAAAACCCCTCAGCAACAAAGGTGTCCCCTTGAAGCCAAAACAACTTTGATACCAAATGTATATTTTAACCCCATACAAAAATTACCCGCATACGAATTCTAAAACATAAAATAAACAAAGGAGACAGCATAACACATTATACAAATATACATAGAGATTTTCCCCTGGATCCCAAAACTGAGACTATCAAATTGATTTTTCATTATGTTCCTTTCAATGTTACAATACATATATATACATGCCAAACAGTCCATAAACCCTAATCCATTAACCCTGGATTAGAACATAATTGTAGTTCCCTTGATCGAATCTACATAATACCATGTACCAAAAAACCATTGTGCCCAAAACCATGTGTAAAATCTATGCACAAAACCATAGGTAATATAGGGTCCAACCCCGTGCAGGGGAGACCCCTGCATAACCCCTAACAGGGGGGCTGCCACCCTCCTGTGACCCCCACGCTGGTCATGAAAGAATATAACACAACCCAACAATCATCTGGTAATAAAATCCAAGAAGGTTGCAACCAACAAAGTAGCAGATATGCTTTCTCACCCTCGTATTTTTGTATCTGTAGTTTTGCAAAATTCTTCTTTATCATTAGAAGGTTATGTTGAACAATATGCTAACGATAATGATTTTAAAGAGATTTATGAAAAACTGACTCATGGATCGCAGGTGGAAAATTATTATGTGCAGGAAAAACTATTGTAGCACCTTGGAAAACTGTGCATACCCATTGATGAAAGCGTGCATGCAATCCGAGAGGCTCATACCTCTCTTGCGTCTGGCCATTTTGGGGTAGAATTTTTTTTATGTTATTTACAGAGGTTTTGTTTTTGGCCTCATATGAAAAACAATGTGACTCACTTTGTAAAGGGTTGTGTGTTTTGTTCTGTTTCAAAGCCCTATAATAGAAAACATGGGATCTACACACCACTCCCCATTCCGAGTCCACCATGGGAAAGTGTGTCCATGGATTTTGTAGGAGGTTTTCCTGTGTCTAGGAAAGGTCACAACTATTTGTATGTTGCCGTGGATCGTTTTAGAAAAATGTGTATTTTAATTCCTTGTAAAAAGCTGGTCACTGCTGAGCAGACTGCTTATCTTTTCTTTCAACATGTTTGGGTCCATTTTGGGTTGCCCACATCTATTATGTCAGATTGAGACTCTTACTTTCTTGGATTGTTCTGGACCATCTTGTGGAGAATGATGGACACCAAGCTGAAAAGAAGTACGGAATTTCATCCATAGAACGATGGGCAGAAAGAGGTCGTCAACCGCACCATGGTACACTTTTTATTAGGCTATTGTGGAAAACATCCCAAGTTGTGGGATGAATAACTTCCTTATGTGTGGCACGCACATAATCGAGCATCACATTCATCCACATAGAGCTCATAGTTCGAGACATGCTTTGGTTATCTACCGAGGGATCCCTTAGACATGGTCTTTGGGAAATATGAGGACGATAATGGATGAGATGATAAGGACAAAGCACAAAATTTTATTCAACAGATACAGGTTATTCATAAGGCAGTACATGAGCAGTTGGAGAAGAGTTAGGCTCGGTATAAAGCTAGACATGATAAGCACTGAGTTGATCATCAATTTCAAGTTGGGGACAAAGTATGGCTCCATATCAGCAATGATAGAATGAAGGGGGAAGGGAATAAATTGTAGGAATTTACAAGGTAAGCTCCTCAGATAGAAGACCAAAGGACGCCGCTCACAAACATATCACAAATCAATGACCAGTATTCTTGACAGGGTTAAAACACTCAAAGAGAGAAACAGTCCATGGCCTGAGCCAACATGACCACTTTAGGCAATTTATTAATGAAAGAATCAAAATTTATATAAGCTTCTCTCATGAAAGGTTACCCTACAAATGACCCTCCATGCTCTTTAAATAGGGATCATGGACCAATCAAGTGTTAAGCCGCGGATCAAGTGTCGGTAATACCAAGGAGAGAATGAACCGTCGGATCACTTCATGTCTAGAACATATCGTGACCGTCAAATTGTAAGTTACAAATGTACATAGTAAAGAAACACATTTTACCTAACTCTACACTAGAACAAGTTATACTTAACTATTTCCTATGTGTCAAAATATCCTAACATCCCCCCTTAAGAACAACTTGGGATAGGATTGAAGGATGTACAAATATGACACAATAGGAGAAGGAAGGAGGCATTAGAGCCTATCCCCCCTTAGTGACAACTTCCTAAACTCCAACCATAAATCGAAGTTTAGTAAACTTTGCCTCTGTGAGAGACTTTGTAAAGATGTCTGCAACTTGATCATCGATAGAATCGTACTTCAAGAACATGGTCATGAATGAGCTTTAGGATGAAGTGCATGTGTAGTTCAATGTGTTTTCTGTGCTGATGTTGGGCTGGATCTTTGCATAGTTGAATGGCACTTTGATTATCACACCAAAGTGTAATCCAATGTAGTTGTTGAAAACCAAACTCTGACAGGATATGATGAAGCCACAAGGCTTCCGTACTAAATTCTACGGTGCCACGATACTCTGCTTCTGCTAAAGAAATAGAAATGGAACTTTGTTTCTTGCAAGTCCATGTAATAGGTCCAGAACCAAGAGTGAATACATAACCTGCAGTAGACTTCTGATCATCAGGGTCACCAGCCTAATTGGAATCAGTGAAACCAACCAATAGAGGAGATGCTTCTGCACTATAATGAATCCCAAACTAAATTGTACCTCAAACATAACAAAGTATTCTTCTAGATGCTTTCCAATGACTTTCATGTGGGATTTACATAAACCGAGCAATGAGGCCAACAACAAGGAAAGTTCAGGATGAGTATGGGTCAAATACAAAAGTTTTCCTACAAGCTGACCATATAAGGTAACATCAACTTCAAGGAAAGTACAAGTGACTGAAAGTTTGGCTCTGGACTAATAGGGAGAAGGGGTTGGCTTACAGTCTTCCATGTGAAAGTGGCGTAGAAGATCACAAGCATTCTTGGACTGGGAAAGGTAAATACCTTCCTTGGTTTGCATTACTTGAAGACCAAGAAAATAATGCAAGTGTCCTAAGTTTGTCATTTCAAACTTCTTTTTAAGGCTAGACTTCACATGGTTTATAAGGTTTGGATCACTACCAATAAGGATAAGGTCATTAACATAAAGAACAAGAATGATAATAGACTTACCCACTTTCTTGGTGTAGATAATATTGTAAGAATGACACCTAGAAAAGCCAGTATCTAAAAGAAAGCTATCCATTTTGGGATACCAAACCCGAGGGGCTTGCTTGAGACCATAAAGGGATTTCTTAAGTAGACATACAAGGCCGAGTCCGTTTGTATATAGCTAGGAGGTTGTTCCATATAGATTTCTTCATGCAATTCCCCATGAAAGAAGGCAGATTTAACATCCATCTGATGGACTTCCCATTTCAAAGAGGAAGAAAGGGAAACAATAAGGCGGATAGAGTTCATTTTAGCAACAAGGGAGAAGATTTCATTATATTCAATGCCTTCAACTTGTGAAAAAACCTTAGCAACAAGATGAGCTTTATGTTTATCAACTTTTCCATCTAGTCCATACTTGGTTCTGTAAACCCATTTGCATCTAACAAGTTTTCGTCCCTTTGGAAGAGGAGCAAGATCCCATGTATCATTTGCCAATAATGAACAATATTCTTCATTCATAGCTGCATCCAAATCTAGATGGCCTGAAGCTTCTGCAAAGGTGTCAGGATCATAATTCGTTGAAGCTTGAGCCAGTAAAGAAGAGGCCTTATCAAACTGAGAATGTGTATGTCATTGATCTGTAGGATCACCTGCAAGAGAACCTACTGCATCTCGAGTAACACAGACCCATTTTCGAAGCTGAGGAGTTGAAGGAGGATCCTAAGAAGCTAGTCTTTCGCTAATGGTTGATCCAATCTTCCCTCTTTGCTGCTTGCTCCCAGCTCCTTGCTCTTTCACTGGCCCAGCTACACAAAGATCCTGCAAAAGCACAAGAAAGGGAAACTACAAGAAGCATACATCCATAATTGATTCAAGGATTAGAATAAATCAAATATACAAGCATCAATACACCATTAAGATACATGCATATAGAAGAACCTCAAATGCTTTATTAATGGAAGAAGTAAAGTTCTGAGAGTGTTACAACCATAAGAGGCCCAATCCAGCAACACCTCCCAGCAGAAAGAAATCTCCTCTTCACCTCCTTCAAAGCAATCACCCAATAGTTCTATGCACAAACCAACAGCACTTCCTTACATTCACAAGATTCCAGCCTCCCTAGACCTCATGAGAGAGCTCTATATATAGGAGATTTGGAGAAAGGATGAGTCAGCTTGAGGCTGGCATGAAGCTGACTAGTGTCCTCTCCCACTTCAGTTATACTTCAGTTCTTGAGTCCACTTGGAGTTTCTTGCTTCCACTTGGAGATCTAGATCCTCTTACTCATCACAAGGCGAATTCCTTGATCCAAGTGTCATTTTGGAAGCTTCCTGGGCATTTGACACCTTGCAGAATGATTGTGCCACTTGGCCAATCTCACCCAGCGCAGGTAGCCTTCATTGCTTTTGACATTCAGCGCAGGTACAGAGTGGAGCAGTTGACATTCAGCGCAGATGCTCAGTGGAGCAGCTGACATGATCCAGAAATAGCTTGTTTTTGAGTGTTTTCAGGTGGAGAACTTATTTTCAGTGCTGTGGTTTGCTGACCTTGTTCCTCTAGGGGTAGGAACAACATGTTTAGGGACTTTGGATCCCTTAGATTATTGACATTTCATGCTTCATGCTGTAAGGCACAAAAATGTCTATAACAGTTGCCCCCTAAAGTATGAGGTCGTTTATCGGGTGAAATGCTTTATCAGGAGGATCCGAAGTTCATTCAATCGCTGAGAGGTGCCCTGTAATAAAATACAATACAATACATTATTTTTCATTCTGCTTTCATGATCTAGCTGAGGCGGGCATTCCCATGCTCAGCTTTATAAATTCATTTTGGTACATAGAACAGACGATCGTCTGGTGGTAGACTGATAATTCTCTGCTGAAATTATCATCCTTCGAGTAGGATGATCATCTGCTGCAATGATGTACATAACAAATGTCTTTATATCCTGAATATATATATCGCAGCCCGTATGGATGAAACTAGATCCGGGGTCTTCAAACTCGTTCGATCTTCACTCTAAGTACAAGTTGATCCATGTGAGAATTGCGCTGAAGTCGAACATGGAAAGACATCGCTTGATTACCGGTCAATAATGTAAACCGTTAACAAGCGCGAGAGGAATCACCGATAATGATAATGACCCTCAAGGTACTGCAGTACAATTCACGTGGTGTGAATAAAGGACTTGGCGTCGAACACCACGCAAAATCTTCTGGTCGAAGGTCATTGATGTATACCTGTCGCCGGAAGTGAGAAACTTGCCATTGAGGCATGCAAGCTTCAAAGTACTGAGGGGGATGTTCCTAGATCAACTTCTTGGATAATGAGCTGAAGTCGACAAGAAGCGATCCGTCAAAGGAGGGCCTTAATGAATCCCACATCAGTGACACGGAACGGAGCTAATGATTTTAGTGGAGGTGAAAACAATCTGTGAAATATGATTCAGGGTGGCAATCATGGGTGGATGAAGGATAATGTATGGCAGTGGATGGGACACGGTTGACTCTTTCTGAACACATCTCTTGAACATATAACGACACTGATGTGATGGATCGGTAGCATTACCCCAAATGTGGATGGTTTGGCGAGGACCATGGTGATGAGACCGATGAATGAAACAACCCAACCCGATGTGATATGGAGGACAAAGTGTCATGTTCAAGAGCGACTTGCTACCATTAAAGCTTTGAGGTTCTCCCAATTTTTCCCCAGTCATTTCTGACCAGTACCTCTTTATTTTTGTCAAGCTTGAGGAGGATAACATATGCTTGTTCTATAACCTACCCTTTGGGCAAGCCCATCGCTATGTTTTAACGAGCTTAGCGATAGGGAAACTCGTTCTCGTCTAAAGACAAGTTTGTCGCTATTTAATCATTTTAACGAGCCTAACAACAAGGAAAACTCGGTCCTTTTCAATTTTAGAGAGTCTGAAAAGGTACAGAAAGTTAACTCCAAAATTCCTTTTTCGTCATCTAATCCCTTAAGTCCGAAAAAGTATAAAACAATACAGAAGGGATGAGTTTTCGATAACTTTAACGAGCCGAATAAAACAAGCGCTTGACCTTTTTGTGCAATAATCCCTCAGGTCCAAAAAGATTAAAATCTAGAGGAGGGATAGCTCTTCCGGTCATTTTAACGAGCTGGAAGGCCAAAACTCGGCAAACTTTTCATATTTTACGAGTCAGATGAAAAGAGCTCAAAGAAGACTCGTCTTTTGAGGAACGAGTGATAAACAGGGATAGCAGCAGATTCCAGGTACAGGTTGGAATTTTCCAATCACGGCAGTGTCACAAGGATGGCTAAGTGAAATCACTCTTCGCAGCTGTTCCTCAAAATGGGTAAACAATCATATGGAGGTGAACGATTGGCCAACTGGAATGGAGGTGGCAGGTGCAAAACACGACCAAGGCTTTTTATCGCTAATAAATTTACGATCACAATGGTTATTTACCGGGAAGTTCATTTTTTAACGAGCTTAAACTTGCTCAAAAGCTTATGTTTATTTTTTAACGAGCATGAACTATGACACTAAAACTGCTCGGATCTCGCTTTTCTATTTTTTAACGAGCATAAATTCCGCGGTAAAACTGCTCGATATACCAGTCATAAGATAAGAAATGTCTCCTGCAAGATTCCAATTTTTATAGAGCTTGCACCTCACATAAGCTATGCTCTTTGGCAAATTTTGACCTTTGCCCCACATCCTTTCTTTATGCAAGTTTGGAAACGACTAATCCAAAAAACAGATAAATAACCGCTCTTTGCTTGCACTCCAAAAGGTTCGCATGCCCCCAGGTATAAAGTACAATTTCAAGGCTGCCCCTACTTATCCTTCAAAACATTTGTTTTGATGGGTGAGGCTTGCCTCTTTCAGGTTATCCAAAAAATGGTTTTATTTGCTGCCGCAAATGAAACTCTTTCTTCGGCGATGTATATCATTAGGTTACTCAAAGATGGTTACAATTTGTTGCAGCAAAGGAATCTCTTTCTTTGGAGGCTGCCCCTACTTATCCTTCAAAACATTTGTTTTAATGGGTGAGGCTTGCCTTTTTACCCAAAGATGGTTACAATTTGCTGCCGCAAAGGAATCTCTTTCTTTGGTATTGCCTACCTATTTAGACAAAGGTGAATGACTAGAAATCGTCAAACACATAACTTTGACAAAAGAATCTTGTCCTAGAATAACCCTCTCTTCCTTTTTGGACGGGGTACGGACTAGTCATATTCTTCCGCGGAAATTTACTCTATACCCAAGGTTTCCTCTGCCCAAGGCAGGCCAGGATGCATGCCCCCTGGGTTCCAGTCCCATCTTTCCGAATCACTCGCACTCATCGGGAAGGAGGACTGGGGGTGGAGACATTTCTTGGGTGAATAGACCATTGAGGGTTGGTATTTGACTATTTGCGATGCGTGATCCCGGAAATGAAAGTTGGTCTATGAGCTTGACCATTCTTCCTTCGTGTGGAAAACACATTACTCTAAAGAGTGAGGAGACTATAGCTCCCATGCAATATATATAGTCTCGCCCAAGGAGTAGGTTATAATCCAAGGGTCCTTGAACGACCATCACGTTCATTTGAACGGTCTTCCCTTTCAATGTAACAGGTACATTGGGGAGGATCCCTAATGGTCGACTGGTTCCTTTATCAAAACCCGAGAGATTTCTTATCTCAGGCAAAAGCTCTGGGGAACCCAGTGCTTTCCAAGCAATAGAGGAAAGGATACTCACAGATGCCCCTTCATCAATGATAGTTCCAGCCATCACCATTCTATAAATTTGGACTATGATTCTGAATGGTATACTGGCTGGTAACCGGGGTCTGCCTAGTTGGTTCCAATCAAAGGACACAACCAGGTTGCTTGGTGGTGGGACCGAATACACGGCCGGATATGACCTTGACGATGTTCCTTCCTGCGATAAAGGAATGGGCACATTGCCCTGATGCTCATCAGAGTCGGTGTTGATGAAAAGAATCTGGATGGTGTCATCCTTATTCTCTTCAGTGAGGGTGTCATTTGAAGATGAATCTTCAGTGACGGTGTCATTTGAGGATGAAACTTTTGAAGGAAGAACCGGGTCAACTGCCGTATCGACCTTTAGACTTTCGTCTGGTCTGGATTCAGTAGGTTCATTTTCAATGACTGACGCTTCAGCTGACCACTTGAGCGGGCCAGCTATATTTTCAACCGATGAAGGACTTGGCACGAGTTTTTTTTATCCAAGAGGAAGCCTCAACGGTGAAACCGGACGATCTTCCAAAACTCTCTTCGCTTCGTCTAAGAAGGGACAATGGTGGATGGCGTGATCGCCTTCACACAGTCTGCAGGGGGATCTTGCTCCCCCTCTTTGTCTTGAACCTTCACTTTCGCTGGTTGACAGTAAGCAATCAACATGACTATTAGAGGTTGATGCTCCCGAATTGTGCAGACGAGGGGACCAGTCCCTTAGTATCCGGGGAATACAGGGACAATCTCTATGGAAGTGGTCTCCTCTACATATGACACATGGCGATTTAGGCCCGGTCTGTGCTGTGTGTGGATTTTTGTCAGATGTCTTCTGCTTGCCCCCAGGCGCCTTAGGCTCCTTCTTCTTCTTCTCCTTCTTCTTCTTTTCCTTCTTCTCCATGGGAGCTTGGTTTTTGCCAGCCCCACCTTGCGAAGATGAGGGATTGGAGGAAGAGTTATAGGAAGTAGAAGGCTGGTGGGCAGCTCTAGACTGATCTAACTGTTGACTCGACTGTTCAGGAACCATGGTGGTCTGAACTACATTAGTTGAGAAAAACCAAATAGGCAGGCCAATTGTCAGTCCTGGAAGCGACAATGTGGCCATGTGGGGCGCACCAACTTCTCCCCAAGAGGAGAATGGACTAGGATTTCCATCATGTGGAGTTCCTTGGTTGGGGCGTTCCATGTTCTCAACTTAAGATCAACGTGGGAATAGGAGGTGATTATGTTCCGTTTAAAATAAATTTTATAACGACGCTTAGACACAACTTGCTTTTTCACTTTTTAAGAGTCGAGAAAAAGCTAAAGATGACTCTAGTCTCCTTCGATGTTTTAACGAGCCCGAAGTGACAAATGCTCGGATGGACTTTTTCAGTTATAGAGTTTGAAAAAGGCCAAAAGAAACTGCTCTGGAGTTCTAGGCAGAGGGTGTGCCAAACTTTTCGCAAAACCACAGAATACGTTTTACGGTATGAGTGGTCGATCTTCGTGAATGCTGTGTTCACTGCATTGCGATCAGTAGGGCAGCCGACACGGTTTCCTATTGGATAAAGGCTTTATTCCTATAGGGGTCTCCCAATATATATGCGACGGTACGCGGGAGCACAAGTCCGTATTGATACTTATCGCTTCACCGTGGAGGAATCACCCAACCACTCAACGCTAAGATATCACGTTTAACGACGCCGGAACACGTCTCTAGCTTAGACCTCTAGATGTTTGCGTTATGTTTCAAAGCATTGTTAGGTTCATTCAATATATTTTAAGTTGATCTTTTTTAAAGTTTGCCTTTCAAGGTTCACCACGAGATGTATTGATACAAATTCCTAAATGCAGTCTAAGATGAGAAGCAAGCTTTTTCAATCTTTTCGACTTATGAAAATCTTAACTACTGAGGGAAAAGAGAGACAAAATCTTTTCACACAGATCAAAGAGCACTCGCTAATGCACTTTTTCCCTAAATCAACATACAAACTTATATGCAAAATGCAAAGATGCAGGTATTTCTTTTCTCTTTCTTAATGTTGGCGTAATGCAAAAAGAAAGCTGTTGTATAATTTTGAATTCAATTTCAAGTGAAAGCAAACAAGCTTGTCCAAAATCAAAAGACACCTTAAGATTTACTTGTTTCGACACTAGAAATATATAAACTCAAACCAAATGACGAAAGCAAAAGCTCAATCAGCTATGAACAGCAAACAAACTAACTCTTAAGATCAAAACGACACTTTATCACAGGTCTAGATCTAAGAGGTCACAGCAAGACTAGTTCACTTTCGTTATGGGAAACTGTAAATGATACAAGAAATACACAAAGAACAAACACAATTTCTTTATACAACCGAGGCAGAATAGTGACAAGGAAAGTTGGTTTCAGATAGGCACACTGACTGGTAACAAAGAGCAAAAACAAGAGTGAAAACAGGGCAAGAAACAGCAGGAAACCCCAGCAGCACAAGGCAGGACTGGTCCAGCGCAGGTGGAACACTGCCTGTTTGACCTTCAGCACAGGTAGCCCCTTCGGGAACTGCGCTGAAATGCAGACAGCCTTTGTACAGCCTGCACTGAAGAACGAAACTTTCGTTTCTGGTGGTTTCCGGGTCACAGATTGCTCAAAAATTCACAGTTTTTGCTGAAATCAGAAGCTATCAGTCAAGGACACACTAAGGGATGACAAGGAGGATGAAAAGCTATCACTAAGAGCTTATTAGAGTCCTTGTGGATCAGCTCTTCAAATCATAAACTTGCCCAGAAACTGAGCCAGAGTAGCTGCCCTCTACTTTGCATTTGAAAGATTCAAACACAGTTCGATTCGGTACTCCTTTTGTTTATGAAATGAATAGAAAAAACACAAACAACCAACAAGATACGATCCCCAGCGGAGTCGCCAATTTGTTGTTGGGAAAAGTATCCAATACGGAATGACCCTATCCCACTCTAAGGGTGATAGTACCTCAGCAATAACTGAATACAAAGCTATTCAAGATTACTTCTTTATGAGATGTAAGAGAGAGGAGAAAGGGATCCACTAACCGTTGTCTTCCGCTAATGGTTGATCCAATCTTCCCTCTTTGCTGCTTGCTCCCAGCTCCTTGCTCTTTCACTGGCCCAGCTACACAAAGATCCTGCAAAAGCACAAGAAAGGGAAACTACAAGAAGCATACATCCATAATTGATTCAAGGATTAGAATAAATCAAATATACAAGCATCAATACACCATTAAGATACATGCATATAGAAGAACCTCAAATGCTTTATTAATGGAAGAAGTAAAGTTCTGAGAGTGTTACAACCATAAGAGGCCCAATCCAGCAACACCTCCCAGCAGAAAGAAATCTCCTCTTCACCTCCTTCAAAGCAATCACCCAATAGTTCTATGCACAAACCAACAGCACTTCCTTACATTCACAAGATTCCAGCCTCCCTAGACCTCATGAGAGAGTTCTATATATAGGAGATTTGGAGAAAGGATGAGTCAGCTTGAGGCTGGCATGAAGCTGACTAGTTTCCTCTCCCACTTCAGTTATACTTCAGTTCTTGAGTCCACTTGGAGTTTCTTGCTTCCACTTGGAGATCTAGATCCTCTTACTCATCACAAGGCGAATTCCTTGATCCAAGTGTCATTTTGGAAGCTTCCTGGGCATTTGACACCTTGCAGAATGACTGTGCCACTTGGCCAATCTCGCCCAGCGCAGGTAGCCTTCATTGCTTTTGACATTCAGCGCAGG
Source organism: Pinus tabuliformis (assembly GCA_031772625.1). Lineage (NCBI taxonomy): Eukaryota > Viridiplantae > Streptophyta > Pinopsida > Pinales > Pinaceae > Pinus > Pinus tabuliformis. The sequence continues at coordinate 545,384,810 of CM062812.1, read as the reverse complement.
TACAAAGTGGAGCAGTTGACATTCAGCGCAGATGCTCAGTGGAGCAGCTGACATGATCCAGAAATAGCTTGTTTTTGAGTGTTTTCAGGTGGAGAACTGATTTTCAGTGCTGTGGTTTGCTGACCTTGTTCCTCTAGGGGTAGGAACAACATGTTTAGGGACTTTGGATCCCTTAGATTATTGACATTTCATGCTTCATGCTGTAAGGCACAAAAATGTCTATAACAATATGGTTAGATACACCCCCCTAGCCTTCAATAAAACTTGCCAAAGTTGGCAAGGCATCTGTCTATTGTTCTAGAAGTTTTAGATATTCTTGTGTAATGAGGGTTTTTATGGTAGAGGAAAAAAAAACTTTCTTATATTTCCTAGAGGAAGGATGATTTCATGCTCACTCAAAATTAATTGAAATTACCCTTCTTATCTGGCCCAATTTAAAGGAAACATCCATATTTCATTTTTGTATTTGAAAACTTTTATCAAAAGTTTCCCATAGGGTGTACTATTGAAAAAAAATGAAAATTTTGCAAGATTCTTGTTCACATATGACAAGGAGAAATATGTATTTAGCCTTGGTTTGGGTGTTTTCCTCTAAATCCTAGGGTTTGGGAGTGAAATTCCTTAAAATCGGGATCTTTTGCAGAAACTTTTGTCTTCCTGTAGCATCTATGTTTTCCTGTAGCGCACAGTCTATCTTTCATGTAGCAGCCCTATTTCTCCTGTAGCAGCTCTTCCTAATCATGTAACACCTAAAAATCAACTATGTATCTCTTCTGTAGCACCCTAGGCAACCCCTAGTATCATCTAGCTCAACCCTCGATGCCTCAATGAGCCTTTCTAAATGTTTTGGGAGTGAGCATTGATACAATTGCAGTTGAGCCTTGTTCTTTTATTTCCTTTTTTGGTAATGGCTCAGAGTGTTTCAGTGAATTGGTCTTTGCACAAATTTTCTCTTTCAACTATTGTCCCCACTCCTCATAATCATCACCCTTCCTAATTTGGATTTTCCACATTGCATGAGCTAGGGAGTTAGCTGCAATTAACTAGTTGAGAGTGGCCGAGACTGTTGACCCATCCAAAGCTTATAAAACCTCATCTCTCATGCATTAGCAACAAATTTCTAACTATAATATGCTCAAGAGAAGAGGTCAATAATATTGCATACCTTTACCTACTTGATGGTTGTTGGAGAGGAATGCATGTTGTTGCTAAGTTGATGATCGATCCATGCTTCCCTGGAGGTGTTAATTTTCTTTGCTTGCTTTTACACAAGTCTTCATAGCTTGATGATTCTTTGAATGATAAGGTTGTTGTGTGAAACTTTCTTCCCAGTGTTCAATATTCTATGGTGGAGTGGATGGACTGCTTCCTAAGGAGGGTGTGCACCCTTCTCAATCTTCAGAAATGGATTCATGCTACTCAAGGTGGCTAGATCTTCTGCTGTGTGGGTGAAAAAAAGAATTGATGCTGAGTTATGTTGTCACTATGCACGCTTCTTACAAGACGAATCCTCTTCGTGTAGCAGTCATTTAATTCCTCTTTGAGACATCATTAATGCATGTGAGATTGATGTAAAGTCATAGGAGGTATAAGGACAAGGTTAAAATCATCAAGAGGTGGTGTAGGTTGTGGAAATTTTGATGACAAAGTATTTTCTGATTTGTTTTCATGTAAGGAAAAGTGGAATTTGAACATGACTTTTGGTTAGATGGAGTGTATGAGTGATGAAACTGGTGTTAAGGGACCTCTCTCAACCTTCCCTGAAGAATACATGACTTTTTGAGCCCTTTCTCCAATCGGATTTTCTCTTGTAGCTTCTTCTCAGCCATCCTGTAGTGCTACAGGATCTTTGTATAGCAATTACACTCTTCCTGTAGCAGAATTATTTTATGCATATCTCCCAAACAGTAGACTGGATTGACTTGAAATTTGGTGAGCATGTTTCCATCATCCCTATTCATCTCCCCATTAAAAATCTTAGCCAATGGATGTACGAATCTAAAGAAAATTTAAATATGGTTGTAGGTGATGGAGGTCAAATTCTTGAAAAGTGTGCACCAAAATTGGCTGAAATTGCTTGGGCATGTTACCATCATCCACATGCATCTCCCCATGTAGCGATTCAGAAAATGGATGTACGGTTTTCAAGACATGATAAAAACAATTTTATGTTCTATGTATTTTGACTTCCTGTAGTAAAACAAAGCCTTCTTGTAGCATTTTATGATAGCAAGGAAAATGAATGGGAAAATCTTGGGAATGATGGGTAGATGGTGGAAAGAGATGAGGGTGATGGATTGGCATGGACTTGGGCCTTCTAGAGCATATGAGGAAAGGGGGAGAAAGTTCAAGTTTGACTTCCTTAGACTAGAATTTTGACCAACTTTTTCTTTTGGTGCCAACTTGTTTCTATTGCTTGTAGAGGTTGGAGAGCACTTGCATACATCAGAGAGATACACAGAGCAAAGGATTTTTCTTTTTTCATTTTTTTTTTTCTTTTAGGCCTACTTGTTGCCTCAATGAGGTTTTCAACTAGTATGTCTGCCTAGGCACCTCAAAGGAGGTTTTCACCTATCATATTTTCTTTTTCTTTTTTTCTCTTTTTTGCCAGCCCATTGACCACCTCATGAATGTTTTCAATCAATGAGCCAATCTTAGGTGCCTTAAAGGAGGTTTTCACTTGAGATTTTTTTTCTCTTATTTTTCATTTTTTTCCTATCTTACTCTACTCGAAAAAAATAAATAAATAAATAAATAAAAAATCATTTTCAAGTGAAGGAATACTTCCAATGGAGCCACTTTCATAACAAGATGACAGATAAAATCATGTCTAGGCTTGAAACATATGCTTTGGCATGTACCTAAATGTGAGATACCAACTGCTTTGATTGAGATAATATCAAAACTTATTGAAGAAGTGTGTTGTTGCAACTTAACAATTTTATGAAACCCTATTTCAATATAGTTATGATGCCCTTGGTCCACTTGTTGATTTGGATCATCTTGGATGTCTTCTTCTTCCATGAAATTCATATCTTCTTCTTTTCGCTGATTATTATCTTGAACACATAGAGGATCTAATGGTGAACATGATGTAACTTCCTCAATATCTGATTCCGATGTCTTTTCTCCATCAAGTGCAGCCCATGATCCTTTGGTTTCATCATTTGAATCTTCTTCTTCTGGATGTTTTCCTTTAATGACATCAATAGAATATCTTTTTTGAAATACCTTTCTTGATATAAGATGAATACCATTTAGATAAAGAGATGTTAAGAAGTTTTGTGCCTCAACATTGTAAGTGGATTGAGTTACTTCCTTGTGTGGGTTTGGAAATGGTGGTACAATTAGTTGAGTGGGAGTGGATCTTCAAGATGGATGAGGTTGGGGTTGTGGTTGTGGTGGAGGTGGATGGTAGGGATAACATGGAGTTGGGTATGGAGGATATTGATGAAAAGATTAAGGATATTGTGGATTTCTCCCATAAGTTTCTTTCCAACCTTGTTTCTAAGACTTCTTTTCGGGTTGAGATGGCCAAGGTTTCCAAGGAAAGGGTGTGCTCCAATTATTTTGAGATGGATGTGCATAATTTTGACATTGTGAATGAGGCTCTTGCATCATACCAAGTTGACTAGGCTTCCATTGTCCTCTTGGAGCTACATAACATAGTTGCTTTGGTGATTGACTTGCTCCATTGTCCTCTTGGTAAACTTCCTTCAACCTTGGTAATGATGGGCAATATTTAACAACATGTGATTTTGCATGGACAACACAAATATCATCATCTTATTTTTCCTCATCTTTCATTCTTAACATTTCTACTTGTTCGCTTAGATCACTGAGAATTTGTGTTTTAAAGTCATCAAACAAATTTCCAAGTTTAGCCTGACTTACTAATCTTGATGCCAATTTACTTACTCTTGCCCTTCGTCTTGATAAGTGTTTGCATGTTTCACAAATTTCTTCAAATGATAATTGGTATACATCACCTCTACTCATGAGATCAAGGAGATGAATCCACTCATCTTTAATTGTTCTAAGTAAGAGGGTTTTTAGTGTTTCAGATCCTAAATGATTTAATTTTTCCCTCTTAATGTTATACATGAACCTCTTTATTAGATACTCAAGGATATCATATTCTTTTGTATTCATTCTAAATATTTCTTCCTTAAGATCATGACCTTTATATTTTTCTAGAAATATCTTTTGCATCATTCCATGATCTTATTGAATTAGTCCCTAAACTCATGAACTATTTAAGAGCTCCATCCTTCAGTGTTGCCAGAAACAATCTCAACTTTTGAGTGTTTAGTAAGTAGCCATAAGATATACAAAAGATTTCAAATTCAAATAGAAAGTTTCCTAGATCCTCTAACCTTAGACCATCAAAGTTTTCAAGAAAAGATGGAGGGATGTTCTTCATGTGCACATTAAAATCAATATCTTGAATGGGAAATCCAAGAGGATCTTCCTCAGTGTCATCATCTCCATCCATTTATCCTACCGTGTCTGTCATATCTTCTTATTCTACCTGCAAATATGAATGGTAATGTGGCTCCTACTACACCACATGATCAAATTAGGGGGTTGGTGTTAGAGAATTTTTTTGAATAAGAATGCTCATGCAATGCAATTTTTTGTTTTGAGATGAAATATGCCTCATGCAAATCTTTTTTTATTTTTGTAGAAAGTAAAAGAAATCAATAAACTAGGGAATAAAAAATGCATACTTTGACACCTCCCTGACAACAGTGCCAAAAGGTGACGAGGCTTAGTATTGCAGCAAGAATATTGCAACTCCCAAGGCTACCAACTTTAATTGTCAACCCAGGGTTCGTACAAACTTAAGAGGTATCGACACTATATGTGCAACATACAATGTGTCTTTCTTTCACTGTCATGATGTAATGGAGTGAATGTAATGAAATCAAATCCTAAACTGATTGCATAAATGGAAAGTTTACTTTGGAAAATAAATTGATCCTAGGCAAGAACAACAAATTGTAATTGAAATCCTAAGAGCATGACTTGAAATAAATAGGCCTAATCTACATTGTAAAAATGCATGTCTTAATCGGTGTTTATTATTCCTCAACCATTGATTTAGAGCCTAGGGGTCATGATTAAATCATAAGAGACAAAAAACCAATCTTTTTGAGCAAATATGGGCAAGTACATACGTGCTAGAAGAGTGCTACAGGAAGTTACAGGTGTCGCTAAAGGAAGTTACAGGATTTGCTACAGGAAGATATAATTCACCGAATGACCAAGTGAATCAAATCCAAATTGGATGGAATTTTTTTTATATGGAATAGGATGTCTTGGGTCCCCATTCCAAGTGGAACCACTTAAAAATACCCATGTTAACAAATTCTAAAAAATAGCAGAAAATTACTAGCCTAAAATCTAGAAATTCGAGAACTAGTGAGCTAGTTAATCTATCAAATGCCTAAACTAATCAAGTGAAAATGAAATGGGGAATTTTTTTTTTATTAACTTGAATGTGTTTTTTGATCTAATTCAAGTGGAATCAACTCAATTTAAACTCATTAGAATGTTCTAAAAAATAGCATAAAATTATTACTATTTACCACAAGGGACTTCCAGAAATTTAGATATGGGAATAAGAAAACTAATCCAAGTATCTCAATGATTACTATGACCCTCCAAAGATGTTACGAGGATTAAATCATGTTCATGATCCTGCAGAATAAATTACTTCAACCATTTAACCCAATCCTACAACAAGAAATCACCAATACTAAATGCAAAAATAGGAAAAACAAGAACAAGAGATGCATGTAAATAAGAAGTGAAAAGAAGAAAAGTAAATTGTACAAAAGAGATATGAGGTACTTGGGATGACCAAGCCCACGGAAATGAAGAGTCCTATGAAATAGAAAAATATTTAGAAGTTGAAAATGGCACCACACTTCATTATTTCCATAAATACAATTACATCCCTGCAATAAATGAAAGTGGAGCTACAAAAATACAATTTTTCTCCACAAGAAGAGTAATAAAAACCAACCCGTAGAGGAAAATTCGAATTGGTAATTATACAAAATGATGAGGAAGCATTATATTTGAAAGGAGGAATATTTCCCCTCCAAAATCCCTCAAATAGTTGATTTGGTCCCATCACTAGGAATCAGCATTAAATGTCAGGGAACACATTCCTATATTTTTTTCAATCATTGGAGCTCAAAATTTGTGCAATAATTCCATAATATCTTGTCGATGTATTATCCAATATTGATCCCCCTGTAGTAGGGAGAAAGTACCTAAATTATCTCCTCCAAATCTTCATAATATGCCCAATATTCTCACAATATTCTACAAAAATAAATAATATTAGGCACAAATATGCAGTTCTCCATAAACCTTCCTAATGAACATATTAAAGTTAAAAATATGTCATCTAATGCAAAAAAAGAGGTTTAATGTGCTGAAATATGGTCATATGGGCCTTAATTTATGTCTAATTTTGAGGCCCATCAATCTTGATCTTCATCCAAATTTGGGAAGAGCACCTCCACCATATTCAACAAGTCCTCCAAACCTTACGACAACACAAGTTGTGTGCCAATATGGAGAAATGCACTTTATGGCATGACCAAGTTCAATATCTGGGGTACATCATTGATGAGCAAGTTGTGCATGTGGACCCAACCAAGATACAAGTCATTCGGGATTGGCGAGCCCCAACCACTTTAACAGAGCTCCGCAACTTTCTGAGCCTTGCCAATTGCTACTGATTGTTCATGTTGGGGTTCTCTCATATCACTTGGCCTTTAAGTCAAGTCAAAAAGGGGGGAGTGAGAGAAAAATTATTGTGGTTCGAGACCCAGCATAAGGCGTTTACTGAGTTGAAGCAACGCCTCTGCTCTACACTAGTGCTCACATTACTAGACCTGCAACAACCATTTGAGATTGAGACAAATGCCTCCGACTATGCCATTGGAGCAATTCTTACTCAGAAGGGGCATCTAATGGCTTACTATAGTGAGACACTTTCATACACACTCCGAAAGTATCCCACCTATGACAAAGAAATGTATTCCATTGTGCGGTCCTTCCATCAATGGAAGCATTAAATTATGGGAAAGGAAATGATAATCCACACAAACAACCGACGCTTGCAGTTCATACAGACACAAGGGAAGTTACAGATGATCTCCATCAGAAATTGTCTACATACTTGCAACAATTCCATTTGAGCATTAAGTACAAGAAGGGCAACACCAATAATGTTGCAGACTGCCTCAACCGACCACCAGTCATGGCGTTGATCACTGTACTCGACTCCTATGGGATCGAAACTTCGGGGTGGCCACATCTTTACCAGAGTGATCCAAAATTTGGCAACACATTCCAGACACGCCTAGATCGTAAGCAAGTTCCAAATTTTCACCTCCAGGCTGCTTTGTTATGTAACCTGGGATACATTTGTGTTCTTTCAAGAGAGTGTGCCAAGATGATTTGGGATGTGCACTACAGTCGAGGCGTTGGACATTTTGGAGTAGAGAAAAAAATGGCATTACTGCAAAGGTATTTTTATTAGCTGAACCTTCATAATGATGTTGGGAGGTACATTAAATCCTGCACTGCCTGCTCCATTACAAAACCAACCATCAAGAAGCAAGGCATATATACTCCTCTTCCTACTTCTAGTTGACCTTGGGAATCCATCTCCATGGATTACATGTTGGGCCTTCCTTCTTCCAAGAACAACAATGAGTGCATTTTTGTAGTCATTGACAAGTTCTCTAAGATGGCCATTATGGCGGCCTGCAATAAGAGTATCACAACAAAGGTCACTGCTAAGCTCTTCTTTGAGCGAGTGTGGGCACACTTTGGGATCCCACAGTCCATTGTCTCAAATCGGGGAAACAGATTCCTAAGTGCCTTTTGGTCAAGTCTTTGGTCGATGTTGGATACAAAACTTACTAAGTACACTACTTTCCATTCCCAAACTGATGGCCAAATAGAGGTTGTCAATAAGATGATCGTACACATTTTGCGCATGTACAACTCTAAGAATCCACGCACATGGGATGAAATCCTACCCTATGTCTAGTACAACTACAATAGAGCTCTCCATAGCTCAATAGGGCACAACCCCTTTCCGGTAGAATTGGGTTTCCAACCATTATGCCCCATTGATATGACCATACCATTTGCAACTACTCAGGCAGATTCGACTCACGTCCAGTCTGAAGCCGACAAGGATAACAACTTAATTGAGCCCATTCAACACATCCACCAGTAGGTTCACAACATATTTGAGAAGTCAAATTCCAAGTACAAGTAGTTCCGTGATCAACATCAGGTTCCACACAAGTTCTAGGTGGGCAACAAAGTTTAACTACATTTGCAGAAGGAGCGCCTCGTAGGACCCCATCGCAAGCTTCACCCGCTCTGATGTGGGCCATACACCATCACCAAGGTTGTAGGGGACAATACCTTCGGGCTCAACATTTTACGATTCCTTGGTTTGCACCCAGTGTTCAATATAGACTGCCTTCGCCCATACTTTCTACCATTGTTGGACACATCTGACGTTTCAGAACAACTCACACCAATAGAGAAAAACCTATACTACATGGAACAGGCCACAACCGATCGAATCATGGACACACAAATCAAGAACACCTACCATCAGAAGATCCAACTATATCGGGTTGTCAAAGTTGGCCAACTCCTGCACTAAGACAAGTGACTCACTAGGGAACAAGTTCAGCACAAGTTTCCTTATCTCATGGAGGCACCCAATGCAATGGGGACCATTGCTTCCTGTGGGGGGGGAATGATCCAGGTGGATATTGGTGGCCACCCACCTATTCCAATTTGACCCTCTACACTGTCTCTTTCAGTTTTTCAGTTTCCTTAGTTGTTGTAAAATTTATTATTTTTTCTATTTTTTCAGGTCCTAAACTTCTGGAGTCATTTTGAGGCCATAAACGACGTTTTTAGAGAAAACAGAGAGAATAGAAATACTCCATATAGATTTGTTAGTTTTTTTTCGGCCTCCTCTTCGAATTCTTCAAAACTAGGTATTATGATATCCAAACAAAGATCATATGCCAAAGCTACAGCCCTTGGAAGTTGATGTACCAATTAACCCAAATAGGGCCCACTGTTTTGTTGCTTTATCTCCTAGGGTTAGGTTTTTTTAGGGTTTTCGATTGTTTCTCAATAATAAATAGGCCTTTGAGCCTCATTGCAACACAATCCAAAGGCATGTAGCCGCCGCATCTCTTGTCATAGATAAGCTACCATCGCCCGAGCTAGTATATTTCCATTTTTGTTTGTAAGCATATTTAAGTATTTGATATTAATGAAATGAAGTGTTAGTTCTGTTGTATCTCTATATTTATGGTTATATATGTGATTCATTGCATTCATATTTAAGTTTGGGTCAGTGATATCAGAGCAATCTCCTCGTTCTCTATTTTTCTTTGCATTTCCCCAACAAGGTCAGGATATAAGGAGTTAGGGTTCGAATTGGTCGAACCTTTGCAAGACCAGCCTCGCAAATCCAAATGACCTCCCACGGAAAAAGATAAGAAAGACGAGGGGGAATAAGATCCTTTCAAAATATTTCTCAAAGAAGCCCTTGAGTGACATAGGAACGGGATCATGGACAATTTTACCCAGATCCTTTAGCAGCTACCCAAAGGCGACACATCTTCTTCTAGCAGCCACTCTGTATATGCCACACCCTCTAAGGTAAAAGTTAACTTCGACATCCCCATATTTTAAGGGAAGATGGATGCAGACGCCGTAGATAAATGGTTAAATCTTCTAGAAGGATATTTTTTGTTCATGATTTTTCCAGCCGGGAAAAGATTACTCTTTCACTTCTCAAAGCTGCAAATTGGTGGGAAACCTATTGTGAGAAGAATGATGAAAGTATTCCTTCACAATTTTCAGCCACACCCACTTGTGATTCATTCCAGGATGCCATCAAGGAGCAATACTACCCTGTCGAAAGCTATGAGGATAAGTACCTAAAGTGGAGCACGCTGCGGCAGGGAAGGGACCAAGACGTGTCGGAGTTTACTAATGTCTTTCATACTCGTCACACGAAGTTTGGTATCAAGGATTTTGAGATACATTCATTACAACATGTATTTCCTAATACATCTCCTTGCTCAGCACAACATACCAATAAACTTCCAAGATTGAGCAAAAGTTTAAACAGAAGAAGCAAGACTTTGGATCTACGAGTCCAAAGCAAGGGGAAGGCACCCCCAAACTGCGGAGCAAAAAACAAAGCCAAGGCGGGGCAACCCAGGAAAACCCACCGAAGTCGCAAGCAAATAAAAACACCACAAAGACAAAGAAGGACATGGGAAAATGGGGTGAGTTCCATAAGAGCTCGACTCACAACACAAGTGAGTGTCGGGCCAAATAGTCACTGGCGGTTGAGCTGAAGGCTTCAGAATCAGACGCATGTTCTGACCCTGAATCATAAAACGAAAAGGGAAATGACAAAGGGAAGCAAATCATAGATACCGTAGCCACCACCAAGATCCAAAAGAACAAGCCTGAAGATCCAGAGGAGGGGGAATGCTTCTTCGACTCACAGATATGGGTGAAGAAATCTCCGCTGTAATTCATTGTCAACACCAGGAACCAAAATAACCTCATTTCAGCAGAGGTCATGAAGTGGCTAGGTGTACCGACTACAACACATCCACAGTCGTACACCATCAGGTGGCTTCACCAAGGACGAGATCTTCATGTCAACAGATAGTGTCACCTTCCCTACAACATCAAGCCCTTCATGGATGAGGTATTTTGTGATGTTGCTCCTCTTGAAGTTTCTGACATATTGTTAGGACAACCATACTCATGGAAGTGGCATGTTGTATATGAGTCTAGACCTCGCTATATGAATATTACTTTCGGCAACATGTTGTACAGGATACCGGAGGTAGCCCCGTTTACTGCCATTTTTTTTATCTCTGCGAAGAATGCAATAAGATCATTTGATAGACCAGAAAATTTGTTTTCCTTATGATTCGCCCTCGGGAAAAGAAGAATATTGTGGTTATGGCTTCCAAACAGGGCTCCTTCGCAGAGCAACAATAGATGTACAAGGTCATGGAGGAGTACAGGGACATTTTCGCCTCACTTACGGGGATACCTCTGCATTTCCAGATCAAGCACTCCATCAATTTGACCACGAGCATGATGCTACCCAACATACCAATCTATCGATGCTCTGTTTTGGAGAATGATGAGATCAAGAGGAAAATCCAGGAGTTGTTGCAGAAAGGGCACATCAGGCCAAGTTCATCAACCTGTGGGACCCCAATTGTATTGGTATAGAAGAAGGACGAGACTTGTAGACTCTATATTTACTATCGAGCATTGAAGAAAATCACTATCCAGAATAGGTATCCAATCCCACGGATTGATAACCTTTTGGACCAGCTCAAGGGGGGAAATATTTCAGCAAGATTGACTTGAAGTCGGGTTATCACTAGGTGCCTATCGAACCCTACGATGTGTGGAAGACCCCCTTCAAATACAAGAAGGGCATTTTTGAATGGTTGGTCATGCCTTTAGGGTTAACAAATGCCCCCACACCCTTAATGCGGTTGATGGACGGCATCTTGCGACCCTTCGCCAATGCATTCATGGTGGTGTATTTAGATGACATATTGATCTTTAGCCAGAGTTGGGAAGAGCACCTCCACCATATTCAACAAGTCCTCCAAACCCTATGACAACACAAGTTGTGTGCCAATATGGAGAAATGAACTTTTGGCATGACGTAGTTCAATATTTAGGGTACATCATTGATGAGCATGGTGTTCATGTGGACCCAACCAAGATACAAGTGAATTGGGATTGGCTAGCCCCCACCACTCTAACAGAGCTCCACGACTTTCTAGGCCTTGCCAATTTCTACCACAAGTCCGTGTGGGGGTTCCCTCATATCACTTGGCCTTTAAGTCAGGTCACTAAGCATGCAGCAAAAGAAAAGCTCTTTTGGCCTGAGACCCAATAGAAGGTGTTTGCTGAGTTGAAGCAATGCTTCTTCTTAGCACCAGTGCTCACATTACCAGACCTACAGGAACCATTTGAGATTGAGACATATGCCTCCGACTATGCTATTGAGGTAGTTCTTACTCAACGATGGAATCCAATGGCTTACCATAGTGAGACACTTTCAAACGCATTCTGAAAGTATCCCACATATGACAAAGAAATGTATTCCATTTTGCAGGTCTCCCGTCAATGGAAGCATTACATTATGGGGAAGGAAACGATAATCCACACAGACCACCAACCCTTGCAGTTCATACAGACACAAGGGAAGTTGCAGAAAGATCGCATCAGAAATGGTCCAAGTACCTACAACAATTCCATTTGAATATTAAGTATAAGAAGGGAAGCACCAATAATGTTGCAAACTGCCTCATCCAACCACCAGTCATGGCATTGATAACTGTATTAGACTTCTGTGGGCACGAGACTACGTGGTGGCCACATCTTTACCAGAGTGATCCAGAATTCGGAAACACATACCACACACTCCTCAATGGTAAGCAGGTTCCAAATTTCACCTCCAGGATGCACTTTTATGCCACCTGGGACACATTTGTGTTCCTTCAAGCGATCGTGCCAAGATGATTTCGAAGGCGCACTACAATCGGGTCGTTGGACATTTTGGAGTAGAGAAAAAATTGGCAATAAAATAAAAGTATTTTTATTGGTCGAACCTTCATAATGGTGTTGGGAAGTTCATTAAATCCTGCACTGCCTGCGCCATTGAAAAACCAACCATCAAGAAGCAAGACCTATATAATCCTCTTCCTACTGCTAGTCGACCTTGGGAATCCATCTTGATGGATTACATGTCGGGCCTTCCTTCTTACAAACACAACAATGACTGTGTTTTCGTGGTCGTCGACAAATTCTCTAAGATGGCCATTATGGCGGCCTACAAGAAGAGTATCACAGCAGAGGCCATTGCTAATATTTTCTTTAAGCGAGTGTGGTTGCACTTTGGGAACCCACAGTCCATTGTCTTAGATCGGGAAAAAACATTCCTAAGTTCCTTTTGGTCAAGTCTCTGGTCGATGCTGGATACAAAACTTACTAAGTCCATGACTTTCCATCCCCAAACTGATGGCCAAAGAGAGGTCGTCAATAGGATGATCTTACGCATTTTGTGCTTGTACAACTCGAAGCATCCACGCACATGGGATGAAACCCTACCTTATGTCCAACACAGTTACAACAGAGCTCTCCATAGCTCAACGAGGCACAACCCCTTTTAGGTAGGATTGAGATTTCAACCATTATGCCCCATTGATGTGGTCATACCATTTATAGCTACTCAGGAAAATTCGGTTCACGTCAAATCCAAAGCCAACAGGGCTAACAACTTCATTGAGAGCATCCAACACATCCGCCAGCAGGTTCACAACATCTTGGAGAAGTCAAATGCCAAGTACAAGCAGCACCATGATCAACATTGGGTTCCACACAAGTTCCAGGTGAGAGAGCTACATTTGCAGAATGAGCGGCTCACTGGACCCCACCACAAGTTTTGCCTGCTCTAATATGGGCCATACACTATCCCCAAGGATGTAGGGGACAATTCCTTCGAGCTCAAAATTCCACCATTCCTCGGTCTGCACCGAGTGTTCAATGTAGACTGCCTTCGGCCATACTTTCCACCATTGTTGGACACATCCGACATTGCAAAACAACTCACACACCCACAGCTAAACTCAGACTGCATGGAACAAGCCACAACCGATTGGATCATGGAAACATGAGTCAAGAACACTCGCCAGCAGAATATCCAACTATATCGGGTTGTCAAAGCTGGCCAACTCCTACACCAAGGCAAGTGGCTCACTAGGGACCAAATTCAGCGAAAGTTTCCCCATCTCACGGAGGCACTCAACGCAATGGGGACCATTGCTTCCTAAGGGGGGAGGAATGATCCAGGTGGATATTTATGGCCACTAGCCTTTTCCACTTGGTCCCCCAACACTGTCTCTTTCAGTTTTTCTATTTCCTTAATTGTAGCACAATTTACTAATTTTGGTAGTTTTTCAATTCCTAAACTTCTGGAGCCATTTTGAGGCCCTAAACAACGTTTTTAGGGAAAACAGAGAGACCGCAAAAGCCCCAAATTCCATTTCCTATTATTTTGGCCTTCTCTTTGCGTTCTTTGAAACAAGGTGTTATGATAGCCAAACAGAGATCGTATAGAAAAGTTAAGACCGCGGGAAGTTGATGTACCAATTCACCCAAACGGGGCTCAAAGTTTTGGCGCTTGATCTCCTAAGGTTAGGTTTCTGGATGTTTAGGATTTTCCATTGGTTCTCAATAATAAATAGGCCTTTGAGCCTCATTGCAACACAATCTAGAGGCATGTAGCCGCCACATATCTTCTCAAAGATAAGCTACCATTGCCCAAGCCAATCTATTTCCATACCTATTTGTAAGCATATTTTAGTATTTTATATTATTGAAATGAAGTGTTATTTATGCTACATCTTTGTATTTATAGTTATATCTATGACTTTTTGCGTTCCTTTTTAAGTTCAGATTAGTGGTATCAGAGCGGTCTCCTCTTTCTCTGTTTTTCTTTGGATGTCCCCAATGAGGTCGGGATATAAGTAGTTAGGGATCGAATTGGTCGAACCTTTGCAAGACTAGCCTCGAAAATCCCAATGGATCCCCATGGTGGAAGAGAAGAAAGATGAGGGGGAAAGAGATCCTTTCAAAATATTGCTTGAAGAAGCCCTCGAGCGACAGAGGAACACGATGATGGATAATTTTTCCCAGATCCTTCAGCGGCTACCCAAAGGTGACACATCTTTCAACAACCACTCTGGAAGTGCTACACCCTTTAAGGTAAAAGTTAACTTCGACATCCCCATATGTGAAAGGTAGATAAATGCAGACGTCATAGATAAATGGTTAAATATTCTGGAAGGATATTCTTATTTTCATGATTTTCTAGCCTAGAAAAGATTACTTTTACACTTCTCAAAGGCGCCCTTCACGTCAAGGACTAGTGGGAAACCTATTGTGAGTAGATGGACAAAAGTACACCTTCACTATTTTCATCTGCACCCACTTGGGTTTCATTCTTTGACGCCATCAAGGAGCAGTACTACCCTATCGAGAGCTATGAGGATAAGTACATAAAGTGGACCACACTGCGGTAAGGAAGGGACCAAGACGTGCCAGAGTTTACCAATGTCTTTCATACCCTTCGCACAAAGTTGGTATTAAGGATTCTGAGCAACATTTGGTACTCAAGTACCACGAATTTCTACACAAATACATTCAGGATACAATGGAGTTGCTAGGTATCTCCTCGCTCAACACAATGTACCGATACACTGTCAAGATTGAGCAAAAGTTTAAACAGAAGAAGCAAGACTTTGGATATGCGATTCCGAAGCAATTGAAAGGTGACCCCAAACCACAGAGCAAAGGAAAAAGCCAAGGAGGGGTGACCCAAGACAACCCGTCAAAGCCGCAAGCAAACAACTACACCCCGAAGACAAAGAAGGACATGGGAAAATGGTGTGAGTTCCATAAGAGCTCCACTCACAACACAAGTGAGTGTCAGGCCAAGCAATCACTAGTGGCCGAGCTGAAGGCTTCAGAATTAGATGCATGTTTTGACCCTTAGTCAGAACCTGACAAGGGAAATGACAAAGGGAAGCAGATCATTGACACGCAACCCAGTGCCACCGTAGACACCACCAAGATCCAGAAGAATGAGAATGAAGATCTAGAGGAGGGGGAACACCTCTTCCACTCATATATGTGAGTGAAGTGTTCTCCACTGCAGTTCATTGTCGACAGTGGGAGCCAAAAGAACCTCATTTCAACAAAGGTTGTGAAGTGGTTGGGTCTATCAACCACAACACATCTGCAACTATACACCATCGGGTGGCTTCACCAAGAACGAGATCTCCGTGTCAGCCAGCAGTGTCGCCTTCCCTACAACATCAAGTCCTTGATGGATAAGGTACTGTGTGATGTTGCTCCTCTTGAAGTTTGTGATGTATTGTTAGGACAACCATACTTGTGGAAGCGACATACTGTATATGAGTCGAGACCTCGCTCTGTGATTATTATTTTGGGAAACAAGTTGTACAGGATACCAAAGGTAGCCCCACCTATCGCCATTTCTTTGATCTCTACAAAGCAATGCAGTTATATCATTTCCTAGGCTAGGAAATTTGTTTTCCTTATAATTCACTCTTAAAACAAGAATAATATTGTGGCCACGATTTCAAAACAGGGCTCCTCCACACAATAGTATCAGATGTACAAGGTCATGGAGGAGTACAAAGACATTTTTGCCTCACCTACAAAACGATGAGATCAAGAGGTAGACTTAAGAGTTGTTGCAGAAAGGGCACATCAAGAGGTAAACTTAAGAGTTGTTGCAGAAAGGTAGACTTAACACCTTGTGGGAACCCAATTGTATTGGTACAGAAGAAGGATGGGACCTGGAGACTTGGTATTAACTATCTGGTGTTGAACAAGATCACTGTCAAGAATAGGTACCCAATCCCATGGATTGATGACCTTCTGGATGAGTGCAAGGGGGGAAAATATTTCAGCAAGATTTACTTGAAGTTCGGTTATCACCAGGTGCCTATCGAACCCTATGATGTGTGGAAGACTACCTTAAAATCCAAGGAGGTCCTTTTCAAATGGTTGGTTATGCCTTTCGGGTTGACGAATGCCCCTGGAACCTTCATGCGGTTGATGGATGACATCTTGTGACCATTCGCCAATGTGTTCATGGTGGTGTATTTAGATGACATCTTGATCTTCGCCACAGTTGGGAAGAGAACCTCTAAATATTCGACAGGTCCTCCAAACCTTGAGAAAACACAAATTGTGTGCCAATATAGAGAAATGCACTTTTGGCATGACCCAGGTTCAATATCTGGGGTACATCATTGATGAGAAGGGTGTACATATGGACCCAAGCAAAATACAAGTCATTTGGGTGGGCCAACCCCAACCACTCTAAAATAGGTCCGCAACTTTCTGGGCCTTGCCAATTTCTACCGCACGTTCGTGTTGGGGTTCTCTCATAACACTTGGCCTTTAATTCAGGTCACCAAGGGCAGAGCCAAAGAAAGGTTGTTTTGGTCCAAGATCTAATAGAAGGTGTTTTTTGAGTTGAAGAAATGCCTCTACTCTGCACCAATGCTCACATTACCAAACCTGTAGCAACCATTTGAGATTGAGACAAATGCCTCCAACTATGCTATTGGGGCAGTTCTTACTCAACAAGGGCATCCAATGGCTTACCACAGTTAGACACTTTCAGACACAATCCGAAATTATCCCACCTATGACAAAGAAATATATTCCATTGTGCAGGCATGCCATCAATGGAAGCATTACATTATGGGGAAGGAAACGGTCATCCACACAGACCACTGACCCTTGCAATTCATACATACACAAGGGAAGTTGCAGAACGATCACCATTAAAAATGGTCCACATACTTGCAACAATTCCAATTGAACATTAAGTACAATAAGGGCAACACCAATAATGTTGCACACTGCCTTAGCTGACCACCAGTCATGGCACTGATCACTGTACTTGACTCCTGTGGGCTCGAAACTTCGAGGTGGCCACATCTTTACCAGAGCGATCTAGAATTTGGCAACACATTCTAGACACTCCTAAATGGTAAGCAAGTTCCAAATTTTCACCTCCAGGATGCTTTGTTATGTAACCTGGGATACATTTGTGTTCCTTCAAGCGAGCGTGCCAAGATGATTTGGGAAGCATACTATAGTCGAGACGTTGGAAATTTTGGAGTAGAGAAAACAATGGCATTACTGCAAAAGTATTTTTATTAGTTGAACCTTCATCATGATGTTGGGAGGTACATTAATTCCTGCACTGCCTGCGTCATTGCAAAACTAGCCATCAAGAAGCAAGGCCTATATACTCCTCTTCCTACTTCTAGTCAACCTTGGGAATCCATCTCAATGGATTACATGTTGGGCCTTCCTTCTTCCAAGCACAACAACAACTGCGTATTTGTAGTCATCGACAGATTCTCTAAGATGGCCATTATGGCGGCCTGCAAGAAGAGTATCACAACAGAGGTCATTGCTAAGCTCTTCTTTGAGCGAGTGTGGGTACACTTTGGGATCCCACAGTCCATTGTCTCATATCGGGACAATAGATTCCTAAGTGCCTTTTGGTCAAGTTTCTGGTCGATGTTGGATACAAAAATTACTAAGTCCACAACCTTCCATCCCCAAATCGATGTCCAAACAAAGGTTGTCAACAAGACGATCATACACATTTTGCACATGCAAAACTTAAATCATCCACGCACATGGGATGAAAGCCTACCATATGTCCAACACAGCGACAACATATCTCTCCATAGCTCAATGGGCCACAACCCCTTTCAGGTAGGACTAATATTTTAGCCATTATGCCCCATTGATGTGGCAATACCATTTGCAGCTACTTAAGAAGATTTGGCTCACATACATTCCGAAGCTGACAGGGCTAACAGCTTCATTAAGCGCATTCAACACATCCCCCAGTAGGTTCACAACATCTTCGAGAAGTCAAATGCCAAGTACAAGCAACGCCGTGATGAACATCATGTTCCGCACAAGTTCTAGGTGCGCGACAATGTTTGGCTACATTTGCAGAAGGAGCACATTGCTGGACCCCACCGCAAGTTTTTCCCTCTCTGATATGGGCCATACACCATCACCAAGGCGGTAGGGGACATTTCCTTTGAGCTCAACATTCCACCATTCCTCAGTCTGCACCCAATGTCCAACATAGACTGCCTTCAACCATACTTTCCACCATTACTGGACACATCTGACATTGCAGAACAACTCACACCGACAGAGCTAAATCCAGACTTCATGGAAGAGGCCACAACCGATCGGATTATGGACACATAGATCAAGAACACTCACCACCAAAAGATACATCTATACCGGGTTGTCAAAGTTGGCCAACTCCAGTACCAAGGCAAGTGGCTCACTAGGGGCCAAGTTCAACAGCAGTTTCCCCATCTCATGGTGGCACTCAACACAATGGGAAACATTTCTTCCTAAGGGAGGAGGAATGATCCAGGTGGATATTGGTGGCCACCTGTGTATTCTGCTTGGACCCCCAACACTGTCTCTTTCAATTTCTCTGTTTCCTTAATTGTAGGACAATTTACTATTTTTGGCATTCTTTTGGGTCCTAAACTTCCTGAGCCGTTTTGAGGCCCTAAACAACCTTTTTAGGGAAAACAGAGAGACCGAAAAAGAAACAAATAAGCTTTAACATTTTTTTTAGCCTTCTCTTTGATATCTTCAAAACGAGGTATTATGATAGCCAAACGGAGATCTTATGCCAAAGTTACGACCCTGGGAAGTTGATGTACCAATTTAACCAAATAGGGCCCACAGTTTTGGCGCTTCATCTCCTAGGATTAGGTTTTTGGATGTTTAGGGCTTTCTGTTGTTTCTCAATAATAAATAGGCCTTTGACCCTCATTGCAACACAATCAAGAGGCATGTAGCCGCCACATCTCTTCTTAAAGATAAACTACCATAGCCTAAGCTAGTCTATTTCCATTTATGTTTGTAAGCATATTTCAGTATTTGATATTAATGAAATGAATTTTTATTTCGGTTGCATCTCTGTATTTATGGTTATATCTATGATTTCTTTCATTCCTGTTTAAGTTCGGATCAAGGCCCTAATCAAATTCCAAGAAAATATGTGAGGGAGGATGAAGTCTATAGCATCCTCACAACTTTCCATTATGGACCTTATGGGGGTCATTTTGGCGTAAAGAGGATAACTTGCAAAATATTGCAAGCAAGATACTTTTGCCCAACCCTTCACAAATATGTCCAGAGATAGACTACAAAATGTGATGGGTGTGAAATGATGGGGAATAATATTGAGAAGGATGAAATTACCCTTCAACCTCAAGTGTATTTTGAGCCATTAGAGAAATGGGTCTTGGAATTAATTAGTCCCATTGATCCCCATTTGTAGAAATGGAAATAAATTAGCTAGTATTGAGGAATTCCAACTCAATACAAGAGATACAAATTTCATCTACAACTTGCATAATATAAAATAATAAGATAGAAACACATGCAATGGCATGCAACCATCAAAACATAAGGAACACAACGATTTTATCGAGGAACCCAACTAGGAAAAACCATTCTGCTGCTTTTCATTAATCAGATGAGAATGAGAAACTATTACAATGTCTTGCTTCAACTCTAAAGCACACCCTAGATTGTAAACATGTTGTCTTGATGTCTGACTATCTTTGGCCAACACTTAGCCTATTCAATCCCCTAGTTTCCTCCTATTTCCTTGCGTAATTCCAAGGGAATTGATCACCTTCTTAATTACCAATCTTGTACACTCAACTAGTATACAATTGATAATTACAATGTTCCTATTCCTCCACTCCAACTAGGCAATTCGAATTTCATACATGTCTGGGATATTTTTACCTGATTTGCTAGTTAACTGAGAGATCGATGAATTAACAATAGTCATAACTACTCAACTGACCTTCAACTAACTCAATTAGTGACTAGAGCTCAATTAATTGAGTTCAACAAGAAATAATTGAATTAGGTTTCTAAATTTTAGCAATCACTACATGCACAACTCTAATCCAAGCCTACAAACTCGAATTTTCTGATCTAAATAAATGACAAAGCCATGTCACTCAAGATAATTGCAATCCAGGTCATCCCAGTGATGTGGAAAATTGAATTTCTCCATTTGACTAAGGCACTAATCAAATGAAGCTTTTCTTGCTAAATTTCTAACACTCGCTCTTAGCAAGAAAAGGGTTTTGCACCACCCCTATCTTGCACCTATAGAACTCAAATTTGCCTCTTGACAGTGCCTTTGTCAAAATATATATATGTTGCTCCTTAGTGGGAATGATTGCAACATTGTGATTCTCCTCTGCACACAATCTCTCAAGTGATGGTACCTAATACCAATGTGCTTGGACCTATCATGAAATACTGGATTCTCAGAGAGTTTGATATAAATTTGATTATCACAATAAATTATTGTCGGGTCCATTTCCTAACTGAAAATACCACAAAGAATTTTCCTCATCCATATGGCCTCACATGCTTCTTAAATTGCATCCATATACTCGACCTCTGCTAAGTTCAGCGCTACAAACATCTGTTTCCTGCTATACCAGGAAATAGTTGTAGACCCAACATTGAAGATAACTCCTGAAGTATTCTTCTTATCTGATGGGCTCTCTACCCAATCTACATTAGTGAAGCCTTGGAGCTTCACACCATCTATCCTCCTGTACCATAACCCATACCCATTTTTGCCTCTGATGTATTTGAACACATGCTTTGTTGCTTTCTAGTGAAGCTTGTTAGGCTTCACCATAAACTGACTCAATTTATTAACTGCATAAAATATGTTGAGCCTTATGTTGACCAAATACATCAAGGACACCACCGACTATCTGTAAATGGTAGCATCTAATCCATCTCCTGAAGAAGCATACTTCTTCCTCTAGTTTATAGCTAGAGGTGTGTCCATAGGCTTGTAGTCTTGTGTATGAAATCTCTGAAGTATTTCATAGGAATACTTCCCATGAATCACAAACAACTCTCCATCTCCCTTCCATACCTCTAACCCAAGGAAGTAATGCATCGAGCCCATGTCCTTCATCTCAAATTCTCTTGCAAGGTCCTCCTTACACGAGTGGATCAATTGCTCATCCCTTGTAAGTATCAAGTCATCAACATACAATACCAAGATAAGAAACTTACCATCCACCAAATTGTTATAGAGATTAGAATCTACTTCACTTTTGGTGAATCCCAATTCACTAAGATATGTTTCAATCCAAGTGTACCATGCTCGAGGCAACTGTTTGAGACCATAGAGGGCTCTCCTGAGTCTGCACACATGTGCCTCCCTATCATATGTTTCAAACCCCTCAAACCATTCTATGTAAATCTCTTCCTCAACGACTCCATTGAGGAAGGAAGTCTTCACATCCATCTATGTAACTAATTCCATAATGGCTCTAATTGAGGAATATCTTGCCACAGGGGAAAACATTTCCTCATAGTAAACTCCCTCTACCTAAGAGAAGCCTTTGGCCACAAATACGACCTTGTACTTATCAATTCTCACATAATTTGTATGCTTCACTTTGTAAATCCATCTAGAACCAACCACTAACTTGTTCTCTAATCTCGACACCACCTCCCATACATTGTTCTTCATGATGGAGTCATACTCCACCATGGCATAAACCCACACTGGTTGAGAAATTGCTTCCTCAAATGAAGAAGGCTCCAACTCAATAAATTCTATCATGAGAGACATATACCCAGTGTATCTGTCTAGTAACCTCCTTTGCCTACAAAGGGATGTAGGAGATCCCACATGCTCCCATGCATCTTACACCAACCTGTCAACCTCTCTGGTTCTCTTCCTCCCTTCTCTAGAATATTTTGGTTGAGTGGGTGTCTCCACTTAGCCTCCTCTATACTCCTCCATATGTGGTTGCTCCATAACATCCTGAAGCTCTATCTGAGGCTCGTCCTTTGGATCTAGAATCTCCTCATCTGGTCGGATACTCAACTCTCGCTCTAGAGAGCATCTCATAGCCTTTTCCTCATAAAACCTGACATCTCTCCTCACCACTTTCATCCAAAGTGAGGGAAAATACACCCAATAATTATGTGGTGTCTTTGTGTATCCTACAAAGACTGCCATCTCAATTGTAGGATCCAATTTCTTCTTGCTATTCTTGGATACATGGCAATACACAATAGTTCCAAAAATTCAAAAATGGGATACATTTCGCTTCCTCCCAACGAAAGTTTCTTCAGGAGTGATCATGCTAAGTATTCTGTGAGGGTTCCTATTCTACAAATAAACTGTGGTGTTGCATGCTTCTGCACATAGATGCAATGGAAATCCTTAATCATGCAACATGGCTCTTGCTTCTCCCAATATGCTTTTTTTTCCTTTCAACCACCCCATTTTGTTGTGGGTTATGAGGTTCTCTTAGTCCTCTTCTAATACCCTCTTTAGCACAAAATTTCTTGAAGTTGTTAAATACAAATTCTCCTCCATTATCACTTCTCAAGGCTTCTAATTTTTTACCAGTCTCCCTTTCAGCCAATGCTTTGAATTCAACAAATTTGGAAAAACTACGTCATTTTTCTTCATGAAGAAGATCCAACATTTTCCAGAAATTTCATCAACAAAAATCACAAAATACCTATGTTTTGTTACAAAGGCTATAGAAAATGGTCCACATACATCTGAGTGGACTTGATCCAATATTTCTTCAACTTTTTTATCTTGGCCTTGGAAGGTGGATTTGGAATATTTCCCTAGTGTGCATCCCTTCTATACATCATGCTGGTCAAGGGTGCATTTCAAGAGTCTAATGGTAATCTGCTGCATGATTTTTAAGATCCCATGGTGTAAGTGTCCCATGTGCTTGTGCCAGAGTTCTCCAACATCTCGACTATGCACATCTTCTGCCTTACTACTCAGTGCAACAGAAGAATCCACCTAAAGTTTGTAAAAAAATTTCACTCTAACTCTAATCTATTTCACTTGCCCCATGGATACATGCTTCAAACAAGATTTTCCCTTACTGAACACAATATCATAACCTTTTTCCTCTAATACAACCATAAAAATCAAATTCTTCTTCAACCCAGGTACATACATGACATCTTTCAGATGGAAATGGGCACCTAACTCCCTCTTAAAGGTGACAATACCAATTACTTCAATATTATACCTCCCATCATCTCCAACTTCTATGTGCATCTGGAAATCCTTTTGCTCTAGGCTACTGAAGGATTATTTACATCCTGTCATATGGAACGGGGCATTAGAATCTACATAACACACGCTGCCCATTACAATGCTTTCCATGCATGAAATCAAGGTGAAGTCCAATTTGAATTGTGAGGTGAGGGCTTCACCTCCTACTTCTCCTTAAGCCTTCTTGTTGGATTTATTGTGAAAACACTTGGTTGGATAGTATCCAAATTCATGGTAGTGATAACATTTTATCTTGTTGAGGTCCTTCTTCTTGCCATTTCTCTGGCTGGACTCGGGATTTCCTTGAACCTTCTTTCCCTTGGTCTTCTTTCCTTTGTCTTCCAAGGAAAAATTTTCTTCCTCCTCAACTTTGGATGTTACTCCATCTCTAGTATTCCTTCTAATTTCTTCTTGCACCAAATAAGACCAAAGTCTCTCCCAATTTGGTAATTTTTCCCTTCCATTTCAGAGTCCTAGTAACTATGCCAGGATTTTGGAAGGCATAGGAGAGATAGGCTCACTAACTCAGAAGATGGTACATTTTCTCCAACTCCTCCAAACTCATCTCGAACTTGAGTGAATCTAGAGAGGTAATGTGGAATGGTTTCATTTTTGTGCATGTAGATGATTTTGAGCTTATCCCTCAATGTCAATTTTCCTGACATCACTGTTATTTTCAAATAATTCACTGAGGTTCTTCCTAATAGCAAATGGAGTTTCCTTGCCATGAAATTCAAGAATATGTGGTATCTCACACCCTCTAGGATGATCCTCCTAGATTTTGCGGTATCCTTCTTCCATTGGGCTAGTTGTTGTGTATCTGATGTTGCTAGTTTTGCAATGTCATTTTGGGCGTATTCCAACACTCCATTATCATCGAGTACAACTTCCACATTGCCCTTCAAATCTATGAAATTCGAGGTTCCCTCCAAGGAATACTCCAATCTCAATCCGTTGAAAGACATTTTCCCGCACGAAAGAAAACCTGCTTCACTAAATCTGAAAATCAAAATTTCTAAAGGAGATCTATTGAATGGTTTCTATTGTGTTTCCAAGCTTTGATACCATTTAGAAATGGCAAGAAATTTTCTACTTCTGATGAATTTGAATTGATTACAAGAGATACAAATTTCTTCTACGACCCACGGAATAGAAAATCACAAGATAGAAACACATGAAATAACATGCAACCATCAAAACACAAGGAACACAATGATTTTGCAGGGGAACCCAACTGGGAAAAACCCCTCCACTGTGTTTCATTAATTAGATGAGAATGAGAAACTATTACAATATCTTGCTTCAACTCTGAAGCACACCCTACACTGTAAACTTGTTCTCCTGCTGACTAACTATCTTTGGCCAACACTTATCCTATTCAAGCTCCCAGTTTCCTCCTATTTCCTTATACAATTCCAAGGGAGTTGATCACCTTCTTAATTACCAAGCCTGTACACTCAACTAATATACAGTTGATAATTACAATGTGTCTTTTCCTCCACTCCAGCTAGACAATTCAAATTCCATGCATATCTGGGCTATTTTTAGCTGATTTACTAGTTCACTGAGTTTAGTGAGTTGAGAAAAGTCATAACTACTCAAATTACATTCAACTGACTCAATTAGTGACTATAGCTCAATTAATTGAGTTCAACTGGAAATAACTGAATTAGATTGCTACATTCTAGCAACCACTACATGCACAACTCTACTCCAAGCCCACAAACTCGAATTTTCTGATCTAACTAAGTGACAAGGCCATGTCACTCAAGCTAACTACAATCCAAGTCATCTTGTTGATGTGAAAAATTTAATTTATCCATTTGACTAAGGCATTAGTCAAACAAATATTTTTTTGCTACATTTCTAACACCGTCGAGACAAAAAAAGTTACATCATTGTATGCGTTGATTACTTGGCAAAATGGGCTGAAGTGAACGTATTGAAGGAAACAATAGAACATAAAGTGGTTAAATTCTTAAGGGAAAATATCTTCTACAAGTTTGGTTTTCCAAGAGAATTGGTGATCAACTAATTCTCCCAGATCACCTCCAATTTGATTGAAGGGATAATGAAGCAACACCACATTCACCATTGGAAATCCACTCCATACTACCCCCGAGAAAATGGGCCAGTACAAGTCATGAATAGGGCATTAGAGAACACTCTTACCAAATTGATTACTCATAGAAAAACATATTGGGAAAAAAAGCTTGTTGAGGTCACTTGGTCCTACATCACTACATGGAAAACCATCACTAATTTCACCCTCTATGAGTTAGTCTATGAGAAGAAGGATTTATTTTCAATTGAATATTAATACAACACACAGAATATGACATCCCAATTTTACATTGATTTGACTAAAGCACAATTTGATAGGATACAACAATTGAATACATTTTATGAGTATATAATGCAAGCCTTGTTACACATTGAGATAGTCCAACTACAAAGAAAAGTCTGGCATGATAAATACATTAAAACTAGAGCCTTTCAAGAGGGTGACTGGGCCTTCTTGTATGACTTCGCGTTCAAGGATTTCAAGTGAAAATTGATGACTAGATGGCTAGGGCCTTACCTAGTGGAAAAGTGCTATGATAACAACTCTACCAAAATTAGGACTATGGATGAGGAACAAATACCACTTCTAGAGAATGGATACCAGTTGGAGATTTACAAGAAGCCCCTCTTGAGAGATAAATTTACACATTCAATAAGGAAACAAATTTTATTCCAATCCACTTAGTCCACATTCAGTCCTTGAACAATAAGAAAATATGAAAAAAGCAAAAAAATAACCTGAAGTGAAAACCTCCTTTGAAGCACTTGCGGAAAAATCACTAGCTAAAAAACTCTATGAGACAATTGGAAACTCTGAAGAAAAAAAAGAAAAAATAAGAGCTTCACATGAAACCTCTTCCAAGGCACTTGAAGCGGGCTCACTCGCTTAAAAACTCCATGAGGAAGCCAATAAGTGCAAAATAAATAAATAAATGAATAAGAGAAATGAATGAAAGGAGTGTTTTTGTCTCACATTGATTTATGCGCAGGTCCCACAAGGATAGTGAAAATCAATTCAAACAAACCATCCTACATATAAGTCTAAGTCATTAACTCGATTACTAAAATGGGGGACCCAAACACAGGGGCTTCATTGGGGTAGCAATACCATACCACGTGCATTCATATTGGGGGATATCTATTGAGGAAAAAATGACATAATACACTGAGCATATAATAGGGGGTAAATGGTTTTTATATTTGAAGGTATAAAAAATGGAGTTCAAAGTTAATGAAAAAATATAAAAGGGTATAAAAAATGTTAATGAAAATTTGTATACCTACAATATCTAATGAAAGTAGGGATTTTTTAAATTGGGAAGGTGTAAATGCTTCATATTGGTAGGGCGTTAAATAATGTCATTTTTAGAGGTATTTTCCAATATGTAGTCAAATTAAGGGTATTTTTTAGTATGCGACAAACGCACATGATATTTCAAAATTTCATTGATTGAAGCCCCCGTGGGCCCAAATGATATCCTACGCTATCTCCCAGTCACCTTCATCACCCATAGCATTAGTCATCGCATGTCATATCCTTTCAATGTGTTTCTATAGTTTCCCAAACTGCTATAGGTATGTCCTGTATTGCTATAGGAAATGCTAGTTTGAAGAAAAAACTACAGATCAAGGAAATTTTTAGCATCCAGTATTAAAAAAGACATCAGGGGAATCCTAGCAACTAGATTTTTCATCATCGTGCATCAAAATCTAGTTTTTCCCCTTTTGTTTGCTTCCTTTTACCCTGTAGTGGCCCACTTCCTTCATTTTTTCCATCACAGTCACAACAAGAACCTTATCCATCAGCATCACCTTTATTTGCATACATTATCAAGTCACCCTACCACTTCAAAAGATTTTGTTTAGATAGAAAGATGGGCCTCTATGCTTGCTACATAAGACTACATAGTCTTGTAGCAAACTGCAAAAACCCTACATGCCTAGGTTTGATATTAACAAAAATTTTCTTGAATAATACCACACACTCCAATAGCTAAACAAATTCATAAACTCACTCCAACTTTTATGAAAGTGTCTTGAGTAGTTACAAGATCCCCTATAGGATGTTATAGGATTAACCGTCCACTATAAAGCATGTTGGAGGCACTTGCAAACTAACAAACAAGAATTTCCAGCACCATGAAAGGTGCTTTTAAGGTATGAAACCTATAGTATTCACTCTTTGAATTCATTCGAGCATAGGGAAAAAAGTATTTTTTGCAAAATGAATGATTTAAATAAGCCCAACCTAACTAGCAACAGTCTCGATGAAGTTAGTAGTCAAATCTCCTTTATCTAAAACGTAATTACCACTTATGGGGGAGGAAAATAAGATAAATCATCAATATTTCAAAAAGGTGTCCATTTTAATTAATGATGGCCGACTGAGGTGAAGTATATGAGCAAACATCACAACTCAGTGCTACACGCTAAGCCCTCCATCTCCACCACTCGAACACATCATTAAGATCTCAAGTTAAGTCATGAGATAACTTGAGCTCACCATATGTCCTCCCATCAATTTTGTGCAAGAAAAATACCATTAAAAAACCCACCATGAAAGATGCCAATGCTACAGGAAGGAGAGATACAGGTTGCAAAGCTATAAGAAACAGGTTGCAAAATGCTACAAGAGACTTAAGGGTTTGCTACAAGAACACAATTTATTGCCAAAATCACTTAGAGATACCGATGTGCATGTTGTAGAGGTTGGTACTCTAAAAAGCAACATTGAATTCTTTCCACCACCTTATTTTGAATTTGGCAAGGGTTTGTTGCATGTTTGTTAAAAAATTACCAACCCTGTTTTCAAAAATTCTTTTGTCCAAGTTGTGACATAAGGGAAAGAGGAGGGTGCATTAATTTTTATTCTCCATACATTTATGCTTTGTCTGGTAGTTAAAAATTAGATAAGGATGTGTTTCTTTTACAATTTTAGAAAAAAAAACAGAGTACCTTGCTGCCACAGGAAACTTTGTATCATGTAGTAGCACAGAGACAATACCTTATTCTACTTATAGAGAGAAACTTGGTTGAAAGGACTCGATTACCTAAAATAGGGGTAGTTTTAATAGGAGGGAACCTATTGAAACAAACAAAATCTACCAAAACCCTAAGGTTGTCACCATCCTAGTAATTGTCAATGGTTGGGATTGTTTGAAAAACTTGTAGGGACTGATGATGAGATAACTATGGAGTTTGTAATGAATTTGGGAATTTTTTAGGGTCAAGAATTAGTCACTACAATTACGGGGCTAGTGATCTATATCAATGATGATTCTATTATCATGCTTACCACTCTCCCTAATGGGATACATTGGAACAAGGAAGAAAGAGAAGAAGTAATTAATGTTAAGAGAGTATTTTTCTTTCCCAATGAACAACTCGATGAAGAAAAAAATGGAATGAGGAGTGAGAGTCTGCCTAGCCCTTGGGATGAGGTAGATTATCAAATTCTCAAATATATTTCTTGTGAAGGTAGTTTGAGCATAGTATATACCTATTAATTTAAATTGTTATATCAGTTGAGGTTTCAATATCACTTTCCAATCAATGAGCTATTGCGTATTCCATTCTTCCTTCTTTAATCCCTGAAGGAAATCAACCCCAAGTGAACATAACCAAACACATCTAATTGTCCCATCACAAATTGATCAAGTTAATAGTCTCTAATGCATTAGAGGGCCTACATCATCACATCCCTTGGTTTGATTTTATAGAAATTGACAAAAAATAATTCTTAGAGGTACATGCAGAACTTAGTAGACCAAAAAAGGGATCAACCAAGAAAAGGAAGGGGAAGGAAATTTCCAACCCTACAAATAAGAATAGGGAAAACACCCTAGAAGAAGAGGAAAAGGATATTAAAATAACACTCATCTTGGTTTAG
This sequence comes from Pinus tabuliformis, assembly GCA_031772625.1. Taxonomy (NCBI): domain Eukaryota; kingdom Viridiplantae; phylum Streptophyta; class Pinopsida; order Pinales; family Pinaceae; genus Pinus; species Pinus tabuliformis. The sequence continues at coordinate 545,354,973 of CM062812.1, read as the reverse complement.
GCATGAGGAAATCAAGGTAGAGGAACTGAAGAAAAAATTAGATGTGGAATTAAGAAAGCCAATGTGGATTAGGCCTGAGCATCCAAGCTCATTCATACGTGATCCTTGCAGAAGACCCCAAGATAGTGGACATTTGTAAAAAGAGACATGTGGAGGCCATCCTCCATTTCAAATACACTTTAAAACTATTAGGAGAGGAGAGCTCATAGGCTTGTCAAATAAGATGGCAAGGGTTTCCCCCTAACATGAAAATAAGAGAATACCACTCTATTGGTCGATTGCAAGAAACACTAGCCAAAACTCCCTTATACAAAAGGATCATCCAAAGACTCAGAGTCTAGTGGATTGAGCTTAGGTTCAATTCACCCTTGCTACTAGGGCTCCAAGAACACCAAGATCAGGAGGAAGAATCGAAGGAATGGAAGTTTATAAAATAAAATGTAGGATTCCCCCCAACAAGTACAAGCACCACTAGATCAGCTTGGGATATCAAACATGCATCATGGAGATGAATGAATAAGAGTAGACAAGAGAAGAAGAGAAACTTTCTCAGGAGTGAGCAACAATTCCAGTAGGGGGTATGATGGACCTTATAAATAGGTAAATCACAAGGCCCATCAATCCACTCTTGAGCACATCAAAACTATATTAAACCCACCCTTTTCACTTAGTGATACATTTTCCTAGCTTAATGGGTTCTTAGAAGAGTCATTGAGGTTTTTCATATTTTGTGTGCCTTAACATGTTTATCGTGCAAGATTTAAAGAGATATTGCACAAATTCAAGAGATCCACCATTAGATATATTCTTGGGGCTTGTTCCCTACTAAGTAAAGCCTTAACTAAGCTATATGAGGGGTTTTAATGCCCCTTGTTGTTGTTGTGATTTTGATTAGGAGAAAGATCCATTTTTCATGGCTTTTGGAGGGAAAAATAGTCCTCCTCTGAAGGAAGTTGCTCCCCACTCATTATATAAATAAGAGGCTCAAGTAGCTCAATAGAGATGTAGAGTAGAGTGTGAGAATAAGAAGAAAGAATAAATTTGTATTTCCAGGCAAGTTTTGTAATTCTATAATGTGAAAACAATTTCTTAGTTAATGGAAGTGGTGTTCTATTTCATCGCCTAGTTTGGCTTTCCTCTAAGCGACTCTGAGCATTCTTTGGTTGGGCCCACCCAAGGATCTCTAGAGCCCTCCTATAATTTTTGTTAGTATTATGCTTGTATTTGTTTTTGAAACATTTCTGAAAGTTACCTTTTCATAACACTCATGCAAGGTTAAAAAGAAGGTTTTCATGAACAACTCTTTCTTATAAGTTATTTATGCATTTTATTGTAGGAGTAGCACTAATTAATCTCATTTCAAATCTTCTTGTACATTATTTCTCTTGGTGTAAAACATTTATTGTTCAATGTTTTCTCATTTACCATTTATTGTTTTCTTTTATGGTGTAAACAATTTTGTAGCTAGAGGAAACACATAAAGTTTAGTTTTTCTACAGCAAATTTGCAATAGGTTGTCTTGAAGCTTTGATCAAGTTGATTTAATCATTGTATAACATTTCCATAGCTTCCTTACCTCTTAGACCTGCATTTTACTTGGTTACATGCTTGTTGGGTTGTCTCTCGTAGCAAAATAGGGACTCCTCTAGCAATATGTAACCAACCCTCCATTCTAATTTGGCTTTGCAATAAATTCACGATTTGAATTCTTTAGCATATTACAACACACCTAGAACACTGGTAATGGAACTTGGAAGTATAGAGAGCTTGTAGATGCTTTTGTTGATTTGCTTATTTCTTTTTTTGCAAATTAGGGTTTTGAATTCACATTCTTTCAATTCATGGGGGCTTCACCAAGGGATCAATAGCATACCACGTGAGTTCATATTGGGGGATATATATTGAGGAAAAAATGACATAATATATTGGGGGATATATAGGAGGTAAAGGGTTTTTATATTGGTAGGTATAAAAAATGGAGCTCAAAGTTAATGGACAAATATAAAGGGGTATAAAAAATGTTAATGAAAAAAAGGATACCTACAATATCTAGTGAAAGTAGAGGGTTTTTTAATTGGGAAGGTGTATTGGGTTCGTATTGGTAGGGGGTTAAATAATGTCATTTTTTGAGGTATTTTCAAATATGTAGTCAAATTAGGAGTATTGTTTAGTATGCCACGAACGCACATGATATGTCAAAGGTTCATTGAGTGAAACCCCCGTGTTTCAATTTCAGCAGTGTTCTTTTCATTTCTTTACAGATAACATAGAAGTGTGTGAGTGTGCTTGAACCATTAATTGCAGATAGTATAGAAGTGTGCAAGTGTGCTTCCTTCCATTGCAAGTAGCTTAAGTTTATGTGTCATTTTTCCTTTCAACAACTTTTTTTCTATAATTATATTTTTCATGTAGCATAGATTAGTTAACTTGATCTTTATATATCTAACTTTCATTTCAATACTTCTACCTACATTCTACCTACATAAAAATCAATGAGAGAAAAAAATAGTTCCTCTACACATATCATGCTAGGCTATTTTAACTTGATACAAACTTTGGGTTGACAATTAAAGTTGAGGTACTTCAAAGTCACAACATTGTTATTGCAATAATGAAATCTAACAAAGAGAACAATGTTTTGACCTATAAGAGCACTTGTGATTCCATTTGATACCCTCCATATCATTATAAGAGCACTTGTGATTCCTTTTGATACCCTCCATATCATTTTAGTGGTGCCTACGTGAATCCCAACAAGTCTAACGCTAGTGCATACTCAAAGCTCTTCAAGGTAGCGTGCACGGCCACTTACAACTACTGTTACATGAACTTAAACTACACAACTACTTTTTATCCTTTCCTTGTTATTGCTAAGCACCCTTTTACTCAAGTGATTGACTATTTTTATTATTAGGTAGATTTGGTTGGACAAGTATTGACATTGATGTTGATGTGAGTGGGGGTGACCATGGATAATCTATATTAAATATGTGTTAACTGATGTAATTAATTATTTATTGTTTCACAAATCTCGGTGGTATCTGATTCCAATTAACTGCAAGTGCAAAATTTTCCAATACTACATGCTACTATAATCTCAAAAAATTTCCAAAATTTTTCTTTTGGCTCCAATAAAGAAAATCTCAACTGAAACAAATTAGAATATTACACTCTACAATACCACTTACTTATTGGACAAACAAACTACATGTTGCGGCCTAACACTCAAGGCGGCGTTGCCAGAGGACCAACGTAAGGTAGCTATCTTGCCATTGTTATGAAGCCCAGCTTCAATGTTCGCAGCATAGGTAACCGTGAGTACTATTTTATGAACATGGTAAACAGTGTACACAACTAACTTGGAGAAACTACCGACAATTTAGAGGAAGTTTATCGCCCACGCCTGCATCTTCACTCAGAAAATAAGGTGTCTCTGCCATTCAAGTAAAAAAAAAAAATTATAATTCGTTACAGGTCTCCGAGTACCGATTGGATGCATCCAAGTAAAGAAGCTGACCAATATTTATTCTTACCAGTCTTATCAACCATGGCCATACCAGCCATAGATGCTGCTGCAACATTCATCATCAACATAAACATAACGAGCAGAATCAAAAGGTGCCCGCAATGCCACTCCTGGAGGAACGTTGCCCGAACAACACCGTAATCGAACATGCCTCGCTTGCTGAGAATTCCGTAACCAAATTAGGCCAATAAAAACCGTTGTAGGGGTCCGGTAGAATTTATTTTTGGGGAACCACAAGATCTCCACGTGAGTGTGGGGATCGGCTAAAGAAACGACCATAAAATTCCCCCGAATCAGCGGCCTGAAACTAAAAACCCAATTAGACGTGCCCGAGAAGAAGCTGAAATAGAAACATTATATAGAAGGGAAAGAAACGAAACATGGAAATTACATGGCAGTTCATGGGTAAAATGGAAATTACATGGCATCTGAGAGTTCACGCGGTATTTTACAGATTTGGCTTCTTGCATTAGAAACCAATCCATCGTGATCTTTATGTCAATTATTACGCGGAAAGGCGTTCTGGGGGAGGTTCCTCGCCCATTCCATATACTATTTTAGAAAAGGGCTTCATGTGTCATCTAAAAAAGACCACCACCTGCTCATGTCAAAAGAATTAGAAGGATCTATGCGCATGGCCTCTTACTCTTTTGGAGTCCATTGTTCCTCGGTTACAATTCGATTTTTCTACGGAAAAATCTCTGCATGTCACTACGAACGTTCCTCCCATGTTCTCATTGTTGCAAGCAAAACCAAGGCAAGATTGGCACGCGACTTCGCTGTGTGCCTTCTGGTTGGATAGGGGAGCAACTCTTTTTTTTTCCAAATTTCGACTTTACTGTGTGTTTTTTTGGATGGATTGGACTACATGATACTCTCTCTCCACTACACCTGTATGTTTTTTTTTATTGGACCACATGATTTATAAAGACTAAATCTCTCCACCTAAACACCTGTATGTTTTTTTGGGATGCATTGGACCACATGACTTATAAAAACTAAATCTCTCCGTGACTTGTAAAAACTAAATCTCTCCATCTAATTATTAGACCATATCCAAGAACTTAAATAAAAAGGCAAATTGTAAAACCTGTTTTCTAATAGCATCTTTATGTCAATAGCAAATATTTTATTGTATCAATTAAATTGTGCATAGTTAAAGAGGAGATAAGTAATTGGATTTCTCTTATTGTCTTCTACATATTCTTTATCTATTAGTTGAACATGAGCATTCCCATCGAAGACAGGCTATCCTTTTATACTCTGCTCAAACACTTTTTATTTCATTTTAATTTTAGTTTTGATTTTGATTTTGTAAAGAAGAAAATATATGTTTTTTTTAAATCGCGGTTTTTTTTTAATTGAACTAGTAATTAGGATAGTTATTTCTAGTTGCTATGTGCAGCTATGGGCTTATGTAGATCAGTCATCAAAGTTATTTAAGGAAAATTATGTCACTTGAAATGATCGGGAGGGGTAGGTTTTCACTCCTACCAAATGCCTTTAGGTCTTGGGCTGTTAATTGTTCCTTAAGTCGTAAGAAGAGAAACTCATCTGGAATGATCCGAGAGGAGTAAGCTTTCACTCCTACCAAATGTCTTTGGGTCTTGGGCCATTAACCCATTCCTTAAATATCTTTGGTTCTTGGGCAGTTAACCAGTTAACCCATTCCTTCAAGGAGTAGTCTAACCCATTCCTTAAATATCTTTGGTTCTTGGGCCTTTAACCTATTCCTTAAAGGAGTAGTCTAACTTGGGTGAGAAATTACCCAGAATCCGTTCTTGCTAGCCCTAACCAGCGTTCCTCCATCCCTCCGACAAGCTCCGTTTCTGATTTGACTCTCCATCCCTCCGACAAGCTCCGTTTCTGATTGGAATATCACAATCCGTCAGAATCAAAATCAAATTTTCAGGCCTTAGCCAGCATTCCTCCATCCCCTCCGACGAGCTCGGTTTCTGATTTGACTATCACAATCCGTCAAAATCAAAATCTTACAGACTCGATTAGTCATATTCTCCGTACAGCCAGGCGACCCTACTCAGCGCGTTAATGCTCTCCGACCTCCCTGTGCACAGCTTGAACTGTAAGTATGCAACAGAATTGTTCGCGTCATTGTCTTTCAAATTTAATCGTTTGAATTCTGAGTCTCTATCTAGACGTGCCCAGCGACTAGGAGGGCACCTAAGTCACCTGACATGGGGATTCAGGATTCGTAGGATTTGGGATTCGTGGTGTCGGATTCGGACACGTTCACCCCCGAACAGGACACATAGGATTCATTATATATATATATATATATATATATATATATATATATATATACATTTCTTACACAAATTTTAATTAATGATACAAATTTATTGATTTCAAACATAGATCTTCATCTATAGCTATTAGCATGCATGGTACATACAAAATTCAAATACATGTCAGTGGTAATGGTCACATAAATCATGATTCATAATTCATAACTGAAAGACAACTTACAACTACAAGATAGTAAGATAAACACACTGACAACTGTGGTTTTCTCATTAAGTCATCAAATCAAAATTTGTTACATAGGTAGTGATGGTGCAATGCCAATGGCAAATAGAAATAGAAAATATAAAACAGCTACAGGTATATAAGCCTCAAGGCATATCAACATCAGAATCAACATCAATGTCCTCATCACTGCTCTCCTCTGCATCCTCCTCCTCCCCTATATCCATAGTCACCTCTGCATCTGCTGGTGTGGAGGATGACCCTTCTAAGTCATCAAATCTAATAGGCTCTAGCACTGGATAATTGAGATCCATGTTGACCAATGCCAACTCAACACTGGTGTCCAGACCCATATCATCAGGAACAGTGCTACTTGGGAGCGGGAGTGAAAGCAGGGAGCGGGAGCAAAAATGGGAGTGGGAGTGAAATTTTCAAAAGCTCCTGGTTTGGTACTCTTGATTAAATACGAGTTCCATACCCTAATACATGACAAAATTCAATGGAAACATCGCAATCCCCCATTCCTAAAATCCTGAAAAAATGATAAGTCTATTGGATTTTGAATGAAATCTAAAATTATACTTTCTCCATATGAAATCCAATGAGGTCAGAACCACTCTCAAACATCCTGAGTCATTTCATGGTAATGTTAAAAATTTAAGTAAAAGGATGAAAATGAAGATTAAGGAGAATGTCACTTTTACTTTAAGAATTTAACATTACCATGAATAGCATATCAATACTAGGGCCTAGACTTGATCATGAAGCTGACAAAACACTTGCCAAATGAAAATGTGTATCGTTGTAATAACCAACTGCGGCCTTTTGATACCCGCGCAGGTCACTTTTGTCGCCTAATGAGTCTTGGAAAACAGGGCACGATTTCCAAAATCGTGACATGCTGCCAAAATCATGACACACTGGGGATTCGATGTGTCAAAATAGGACACGACATGTCATGTTTTTTGGACACGAATTTCGAGAAAATCGTGTCGGACACGACGGATTTAGATTCGTGGACCCTATATAACGAATCTGGTTACTTAGGAGGGCACAGAACAAATGTTTTTAAAATCATCATAGGTACCTGCAAAAGCAAAAATGTAAGAGGAGAGACGGCCCACACAAATATTGCTGGAAGACCCACCATGGCTCCTTCACTGTTTCAATATCTTCTGGGTAAGTAGGGTTTTGTTGAATCTGTTCGTTTTCTGAAAACTTTTTTTGTTGAGTCTAGCCATTGCATTATTTGTTTTAAATGCTCAAATAGGTTTATGGGCAAAATCGCACGTCAGTGTGTGTATTGCAGTGTGAAAATCCTCTGCATCAGTAGTTTTTTCCTTTGCATTGACTCATCTAGCTTTCTTTTCATTGGTTTCAAGCCTCAAGTTTGATGGGTTTTATGTGGGTTTCTAATTTTAAGTATTTTTGTTGCTGAAATCAGGTATTTGACTGATCTATGTTTCTTTTCATCGGTTTCAAGCTTCTATTTTGATGGGTTTTATGTGGGTTTCTAATTTTAGATATTTTTGTTGCTGAAATCAGGTATTGGGTCAAAAAAGGTTCATCGAATTTGTTGAACTTTCCTCTTAGGTTGACGATATGAGTCGCAATGTATTCTATGGAGTTTGTGATTTGATTAGTCTTCGAGCTGCAATCTACGCCCTTTTGGGCTCTTGAGATTTCATTTAGGTTTCTTATTGGAATTCTTCATATATATGATTGAAGGAGGATAGAGAAATAAAATTTATATATCCAAGGACTGGTTTTTAGGAGGTTGACATTGCTAGGTCATGGTCAGATTCCTGATAGGTGTTTGTGAGAAAAAAAAACAACCTTTGCAATGACTGACAACATGGATATCGATGATGATTCTTTGAGAGGGATTATGGATGTGTTGCCCTGATGCAGTAGTGCAGCACATGCTCTCATTTGTCAAGAATGGCAGAGATGTGGCCATGTGGCAGAGATGTGGCCATGTGTTGCTGTGTTGGTAAAAAATGGAGAGAGGCAATTTGCCAAGAATGCCAGAAATGTGGCCATGTGTTGCTGTGTTAGTAAAAATTGGAGAGAGGCGATGAGCAACATTCGCAACCTTTATTTTTCGATAAGTGTTTGTGACGAGAGATCGACTGTGTCAGATGTTGTTGTAAGTCGCATTGTATTTTTAACATCTGCATTAGGGCTAATTGTTTATTGCCATTTTTCTGGGAATAGCTTACGAGCTTGGTTGTCACACATGCAGTTCATTGAAGCACTTGGAACTTTGACTATATAATCTTGTAGTAAAAGGTCCTGTACCTAATTTTCCCACTAAGCTTGATTACATTTGTTCCTTGCCTCATCTTGAAAGCCTCAAGTTACGGGGTGTTCATCTATCACAACTGATTGCTCTGTGAACTTAACTGCTTCCAAACCTCAATCCTTTGAAGCACAAGGAGCTGCTTGGATTCGTATAAAGGGAATTCACTCCCTAAGGCGGCCTTCATTAGTAAACAATCCAGGTTTACAGATTATGTTTTAAGATGCTCTTACATATTTGCTTTTGGTTCTTCTGTTTCATTTCGTTTTCGTTTAAATGCATATTTTTATTTTGATTTCTCACTTATTTTGCTTTTGTAAGCTAAAGATTTGAGTTTTATAGATGTTAATCAGGCAAAGCAAGTAAAATCCATGTAGCCTCAGCGTACTGTCGTTAGTCTAATCTCGATATGTGAAATAAGCCACTACATGTTTTCAACTTCACATAAATCTTAAATAGCTTGTTATGATTTATTCAGGTTAATGTTGAAGTACTGGTAAAACAAGGAGAGAGGGCAACTACCATTGTCCGGCTCACCAAGAAATTAGAAGCATCTCTGTTGGTGTTGGGGCAAACAAGGCCTTCATTGCTTGAGAGGTCTGTTCAAATATTATTACGCCAATCCTTGCACAGTTAGAAGAACATGCTGATACATTGCAATAATGGTGCAGGATTTTTGGAAGAAAGAAAGGAGGATTAGTACAATACTGTATTGATAATGCTGAGTGTCTGACACTAGCTGTCAGAAAGCAGAGCAAGAGAACTGGTGGGTATGTAATTAACAGCCGTAAGCAAAGAAACTTTTGGCTTTTGGCTTGAAATGTTAGGCAATGGAACATCACACATTTCACTAGTGTAAATTGTATACATTTTTTGCCTGGTTGAGCAGTGTAAAAATATAGTTGTTTCACACGGAAATCTTCAGGTTGTTTGTGTGTTCAATGACCGATGAAGTTCTCAATTTTTGCATCTATATATGAGAAAGCTTCAGTATTGCCACAACATAAAGAAAAAAATTGTGAAATGAAATGGAAGTGTTACTAGTGTAAATTGTATACAATCTTTCACTGGTTGAGTAGTGTAAAAATATAGTTGTTTCACACAGAAACCTTTAGGTTGTTCTCGTGTTCAATGTCTGATGAAATTCTCAATTTTTACATCCATATATGAGAAAGGTTCAATATTGCCACAACGTGAAGAACAGAAATGTGAAATGAAATGGTTGTGCTCGTATCTTATTAAACCTGAGGGGATTTTTTCCGGTTTAATTTTTGAAAAATAGCTAAAATGATATTAGTAAGGTGCAAATGATTTCTGTTCTAACCTAAATATGAATGCTGAAGAAACACAACGTTCACCTAATGAAATGAAAAGAAAACAGATTAAGATCAACAGATTTCAGTGTCTTCAATCCCAGTAGTTTAAGATGGGCCCAGTTTCATATGTGCAATTGATTTTTAGTATTTTATCATTTATGATAAAGAAAACTATCAAATTGAGATGACATTACTTGTTTAAAATCCTGAATTGTATCAAACTTCAAAACAGTTTAATGGTTTAATTTTCTTTTGTAATTACTAATTATATATTATTTGGTGGATTAAATGTGGCACCTGCATACTACCTTTTTCCCACAATTGGTGAAGTACATTGGGTCATTTCTTAACGCTGTTACATATTGCAATTTAATACATAATACTAAGGTATTATGAGATTGGGATGCGTATAATCAGGCTTTGCTGTCCCAATTAATTTGAAAGGGTTTCACAACCTGACTTGTGCCTCCCATTAGATTTACCAGCACCGCCCCATAATCTCTGCCCAACCATATTATTTCATATTAACATGTCATGTCTACTTCAAAAGACCATGGGCACATATTTCTCAAAGAATTCTAGGTCACAGCATTCCAAACACTGAAACTATTTTTTGTATAATGGAGTTGTTCCCGTGCAACCTGCATAATCAGTGGCAAAATTGAATAATGGCCGATTAAATCTCAAGTACGCAGATTGGCTAAGAAGAAACTAGGTACAAACATTTGAAATTTAAATGAAACAAGCAGAAACCTTCAAAAAGGTATATTTAAGCAAATAGATGGCCAGGCAAGTACATAATCAAATTTAAAAGGTTTGATTACCACTGACCAGCACCCTTTTGGGTAAACTACAAATGCTGTACCTTTTTTGGTATCACACTACCCCATTTTCATGGCACCAAATGATAATTTTCTATTTCAGTGAGTGCGTACACAGAATTTCAAATTGAAGGATAAATGTTTTCACTAAATTCAAGAAACTGACAAGACAATTACTGTCAGAGAACTACAACCCTTCAGGCTACCTTAAGCACTAAATCAGTTGAATGTATGCTCGTTACCGTGCTTTTGCCTTCTGTGCAATTAGTAGCATGCCTTCCACAATCATTACCAATAGAGCTTATGCCCCCGACAAAAATACTAAGGAAACACTCGCACAATCCATTATCAGTTCAATCCACTTTTGCAGTCAGGTTTAATAAGACCAGTGCCAACATAGTTAAAACTTAAATTCCTTGTTTCAACTTGAACATTTTCTCTGACAGATTCTGCAGTTGTCTTTAAACTATTTCAGAGAAGAAACATGTGAGAATAATGAAGAAATAGGATTAGTTAGTTATAGTTAGTTATTGAACAGAATAGTTGGTTGAACAGAATAGTTAGTTATTGAACAGAATTGAGTTCCTATATAAGTGAAATGTAATTGAGTAAATGAGATATCAATAAAGTTTGTGAGTTTCTGTTTTTAATATGGTATCAGAGCTCAGGGTTTGAGCTGGGGTGAGAGGGCAGGTGAGGAAGTGCCACCTGCGTGGAGCCCAGCAGAACCGGACTCGTCGAGCAGGAGGCGTGAAAGGCGACCTGCTGTGTGAGGCCAGTTTGTGGTGCAGCGTGAGAGCCGTGAGGCGGAGCTGCGTGTTGCTGTGACTTGGTGCAGCGTGAGAGCTGGTAGCGTGTTGTTGTGAGTTTAGCGTGTTGCTGTGAGTTGGTGCAGCGTGAGAGCTGTGAGGCTGTTCGTGAAAGCCGAGATCTTGGGAGACCTGGTCGCTGAGGAGCCCATTCCTCTGTTCGACGTGCCAAGCAAGAGTTGCAGTGTGTTGTGCGTATGACCAGAACGCGTGAAGACGGTTGCGTGGAGTCGTTTTTCTAACTGTTGTGCAAGGTTGGTCCTGTCCAGAATCTGGTGCTGTCAAGAAGTGAGACCGTCAATCAAGAACCGTCGACTGGTGTGTAGTCAAGAACGCTGTGGAGAGAAGTGAGATCTCCGTGAGGCCGAGATCTGCCTTGAGGTTGTGCGTTGAAGTTTTGGTAAGTTTGCTGTTTTGCCGTGGTGAGCCGTGAAGAAAGACCCTGCCATGCGTTGGAGTTTTGATAAGTTTGCTGTTTTACCGTGAAGAAAGACCCTGCCGCAGTTGTCATAACCGTTGGAGTTTTGGCGTTGGAGTTTTTGTGTTGGTAACGCTGCGTTTGTGCAAGTTTTTTTTTAGTAGATTTCTTTAAATGTTAGGGCTTGTTTGAAGCGTTAATGGCGGAACAAAAGGATTCAATGCCTTATTGCTCCCGGAGTCTTTGAGATTATGAAGTCTCTGGAAGAAAGACCATAATAGCCTTGTTTTGACTTTGGAAACGACCGGCCAAGGTTCGAAGGTCGAGCACGTCAATACGTGCCAAGAAGTGGTAGAAGAAGGCGCAGAGTGTTATTCGTCCGAAAGAAATGAAAGTATTGAAGTCTTTGCTTGGCTTCTGCAAGTTTTCTGTTTTATTTTGGAGTGCGTTGAGTCTGTAAGTGAAGAGGTTTTCACCGGAGGAGTGTGCCCAGCGTTTGTGGTGTTGGTGAGCGCTGTTGTGACCTGGTGAATGACGTCGTGGTGAAGAACCTGGTGACTGACGTCGTGGTGAACCCTGCTGTGGTGTTGGTAAGCACTGTAACTGTTGTGCCGTGGTCATATTCTTTTTCAGTCGGCCCGGTTTTCTTTGCAGAGAGAGGCTGTAGAAAAGGTGTTGTTTGAAGTGTGATAAAGCTAACTGATATGTCTATTTTTTTAGACTTTTTTGACGATGATCCTTTTAATGATCATTTTTTCATAAACCCATTTGGGATTAGCAGTATTCTTGCGTCCATTGACAAAGACATCAATGTTGTTGAGGATCATGTTGTTGAAGAAATCACTCATGTTGAAGAAATCACTCATGTGGTTGAGGATCAAGCTGTTGAAGACATCAATGTTGTTGAGGATCATGCTGTTGAAGAAATCACTCATGTTGTTGAGGATCACGTTGTTGAAGAAATCACTCATGTTGTTGAGGATCAAGCTGTTGAAGACATCACTGAGATTAAAACTTGCCCGGTTGTTAGAAGTGTTATTGGATCTACTTTCAAAGATGACTGCATTTTGGTGACTCCTTCGTTGGTTCCCCATGGAAAGTGGGGAGAACATGAATTAAATTACCTCGTTCGAGATCTTGTATTGCCTCTCCATCCAAAAGCGGTTGTTGACGTTCAGTATGTACGCAAGGAGCAAAGGAATTTCATAAGGAAACCCAAAAAGGTGAAGATGAAACTGCAACAGCAATGGAAAAGGAACAAGCATGGACCTTTTAATAAGAAGACAAAAATGAAATGTTTTGTTGTAAGCCTAGCTGAGACTTAGACCAGCAGGCAAGATAAAGTTTAAGTCGTCATCATTAAGAATATATATAGTTTGTTATATAGTTGGAATTAAGGGGGAGTGATAGAAAGGTATTAATCCCAACTACCCTCTGTTAATGCAGTAGTTACAGCAGATGTTCAAAGTACAAGTTCTAGAAGTCAGTTAGGTATGGTAGAAAATCCATTTCTCCATTAAGGGAGGATGTGAGAATAATGAAGAAATAGGATTAGTTAGTTATAGTTAGTTATTGAACAGAATAGTTGGTTGAACAGAATAGTTAGTTATTGAACAGAATTGAGTTCCTATATAAGTGAAATGTAATTGAGTAAATGAGATATCAATAAAGTTTGTGAGTTTCTGTTTTTAATAAAACAATGTTGTTTATATATATATATAAACAAATGCAATTCCAAGAAAAAGTGAGCATGCATCTCCCATAATGTATGTGTCATTTTCTTGAAAACAACAGTCAATACCGCCATGTTTCATGATTTAACTATTCATAAAAATGCACATCGCAGATTCACAACACATGATTAATGAATAATGTTATATTGGAAGAATAAATATTAAAGGCTCAATGTGTGTCACACGGGAAAAAATTGATGGACAATTTCCAGAAAAAATCGAATTCGAATTTGAGAGAAGTTCAGCCAAATTTCATAAACCTTTGCGAAATTTTCAACAAGAAATTTAGGCACTGAGAACAGCCATAACCCTAAAGAATGGAGAGGAATAAATCTCACATGATTGTCATTAATATACATTTGAGTAATCAAAAGCCAAAGAAAATCAATAAACATTTGATAATAACCATTGAAATGACCCATTTTCGAGCTTTTACTAGCCCCAAAATCAAAGCCATTTGTGTCAAAGTCAATAAATGCATGAATGAATACAAATGGGTGCACTCTCTGATCAGGACTGCGGTTTCATCTTTTTAAGATCATTCCATCAAAGAGGCCCAATCTTTTATCTGCACTCACAATTACAGCTGCAAATTGATCCACATGCAATCAGCAGCAACAGAAATGACCACACTGCATTCTTGGTTAATCCAAAACATCTATCTTCATATTTTGGAACTCAGGAATTTCTTGTTTAGCTTTAGCTTGAAAACATGTTTCATCCGTGTCAAAGGATATATGTGTAAATCATGGCATACAATTAAGGAGAGCATTTTAAGCTTTTACCAGCCAGAACAATGAATGACATATGGATTAAAATTGTTATATGAGTCATGTATAAATGGATGGAGGTTCATATCAGGACTATCATTTTAAGGCCATTTCATCGAAGGACAATCTCTAATAATACAATTTAAGGCCATTTCATCAAAGGACAATCTCTAATAATACAATCAAAGCGCAGCTGCACAATTGCACAATATGAAGGAACAACAACATCTCTTAGCAAAGGTATTGCTTTCTTGGTTTAACCCACAAGATCTATCTTAATATATTGGGAAGTAGGAATTCCTTAGTATTAGCTTGAAAACGCGCTTCAACAGAGACAAATAATAAATATAGAAAAGTGATCACTTATTCTAGTAGTACAAACCGTCTCTCGGTATTTTAAATTAACTTGTCAAAAAGTACAAAGTAAATTGCAGGTTCATATATACCGAATGCCTAGGTGTTATCAATGAAAGGTACAATCTTAACGGGTTTCTAGCTCATTTTCTATAAGTGAAACGTAGTTCTTTCAAGGTAGATTGACTATTTATAACACCTCAATCAGAAAACTGCAACAAACAGGGAACATATTCTTTTTGAAGTCTAGAAATCAAAATCAGTGATGAGTGCTCCATTGAGTAGAATACTCAATGCAAAACCCAATGCTTAAATTGATGATCAATTATCTTCGTTGACATAATTTCAAATTAAACCTATTAGCACTCTAGGAAACTCTCTTAGGTTGTAGCTTGGAAATGCCTGGTAACATATAAATCTTCAATATCGTTCTCAGAATTATTGGAATATATGATGGTTTGGATCAAGTTAGATGACTGTTTCAACTCTGTTTTTTACTCAAGACATGCATGAACACCCTCAGCTTGACAAGGCTTTAGACCACTAATGCTCAATAGTTTATAGATTCAATGAATAGGTGGAAAATCCTAAGTGTACCAGCAGATACATACATAAACACATATGAATGGCTAGCTACAAAAAGTAAATAAAGCTTGCAAATCTAATTTATCAACACAGAGATAAGATGACAGTTATCTAGCATTGGACACAGAAGAAAACATGAATAACTTATTCAAGTGCAAGCTTAGAACAGAGGAGAAGATGGCGATTGAATATATAACAGCAAAAGAAGCATGTATTATTGGAATGAAGATAAAACACTGGGAGGAACAGAGTATCCACAGTCTCCAAAAGTTGAACCTCTGTTTTTTCTAATTTTAAGCCATTTATAAGCTTTTTACAGTGCTCTCGGGTTCTCTGAGGCTCGAGATATCTTAATCTATCCCCTCTGTTTTCTTAACTACTTGTTAAATTGGCAACTAGGGCCAAACTCCATGTGGATCAGCTTATTTATGACAGCTGATATTTTTATTGGATCCCTCTCGTCGAGAGGTGTAGGATTGATCCAAAGATCATCCGATTCCGATAAGTATTTATGGAGATATGAATTTATTTTGTTTATATAATTATTACCAAGCCGACCAGCAAGCCCAATAGACGTGTCTATTCATCATCTACGTTCTAGTATAAATTGGTGAGGATTTGAAGTCATTTTAACACACATTCTTGGTGTGTTCTCCTCCTCTCCACGTCTTGGGTTTTTGGAGAAGGAGGGACACCTAAAATATACATTTGCTGATGCCCTAGCCGCAGTAGCTGATGCCCTAGCCACAGTTCAGTTGTGCCCTAGCCGCAGTGCAGATGATGCCCTAGCCGCAGGCTTATAAGAAGATCTAAATGCAGATAAGAGGAGACTTATGTGCAGCATGAATAAGCCCCTATACGCTGTCTCAAGAGGCTCAATCCGCAGATGAGAGGAGGGCTAATATAGGCCCTAAATGAAGGTCTGAATCCATTGTCTATTGACCCTATATGCAGCAAGAAAGAGACTCCTTATCCACAGTCATAATCTGCCTTAGCCGCAGTCAAAGAAGGTGGTTCCAGCCACAGCAAATGGAGGTCTTAAGCAGCTGTATAGTAGTGCCCTTAGCCGCAGTAAGGGGAGCCCTTATACGCAGCTCAAAGAGACCCAGTTGCTGTCACCTAAGCCGCTGACATAATGCTACATTGCTGTAGGTAACAGCGTGGCCTATTTCAGGATTGTTTGGGCATAATCAAGCTGTTCTTGATCTCGGTGTGCTGAGCAAAAGAATCCGCAAAAAGGAGGAGCTAGGGACAGTAGTTTAAGGAGCTGTTTGGATCACTGTTTGAAGGGACTAAAGTTACAGTCCACTGATGGGCTAGGCCGCAGGCCATAGCCAGCAGTTGGAGGCCTTTATTTAGTAGCTGCGTTCAGAAGGTAAGCAGCCCTATAAGGCAGCGTATCATTGGAGAATTGTATGAAAGCTAGCTGCAGTAATCAGGTGAACTGTGGGGCACGGTTAAGGTGTTGTGGCTCTCAGAGGGTGCCCTAACAAATGACCAGGTCTGCCATGCACCAGTCCTTATGAAAGGTACCAGATTAGCAGCCTTGACATGATCAGTGAATCGGCAAAGGAAGGAGAGTCTTATGGAAGGAAAACTTCAGTAATATGGGTAACTGACTGAGCTGTTCATCTGCTACATATCTTCAGTCCTTGGGATCAGATCTGCAACCTCATTGTGTCATCGTCAAGGTGAAGATCTCTGATGTCTGATCTCCTATTTGGCAAGTCAAGTATTGACTTAAAATCATTGTACTCTATCTCTCTCTCTCTGCTGAACTTTGAAGATAAAAGAAGATTTGATCAAAGGGTTTCCCCACACATTGTGGGGTTTGTCCCTGGCTTGCGCCATATCTTGTGTCCTCTTGTCTTGGCTTGTCTTCTGCGTTTTATATTTATGTTCTATCTGCAGTTTATCATAATGCTGATGTGATTTCCAATTGTGAAAATTTAAATAAATTGCTCTAGCATAGAACATACCAAAAATTAACATGGTATCGGAGCTGAGGTGAAGACAATGCCCAAGCAAGAGTGAAAGAGCAATCACCAAAGGCAGTTGGGACAAGACAGAAGGATCAATGGGTTCCCCATAATTCACCTAGGGTGAAGTCAAAGCAGAGAATGTTATTAGAATGGCGCAGCAGAAGTTTCTGATGGCCCATCTAATGACCCCTTCATTGGGAAGTTTGGTTCTAAGGGTGAAAGGAAAGGCAGATGCCTTGTTGAAATAAGTTCGGCCGTTATGCGAAGGAGTGTCCGAATGGCAGGGACACATCTCTTGATGAAGATAACAATCATTCCTGGGACATCTTCAATAATCAAAGGAATGACTGGTAATGCAGGTCATCAAGGAAGTGGTCGACTCCTCCACGAAAGCAAGAAACCCCTGAATCTCTTTTATGTACCTGATCGCAAGAAGAACCCGATGACCATCTCGGAAATGGAAATCAAAGGTTACAAGATGGCACTTATCAATGGAAAGGTACGTGTTTGAAAATATATCTTGTTAAGATGTTTTGAGTTCTGGGTTGTATCAAGTTGCTGGAAGTCCACTGGGGACCATGTCCGTTGACTCAGCACTGGAGGTCTGTGAGTCAGATGGTGACTCGGATGCTTGAATTCAAAGAGGAGCATGTAGGTACATGTCTGAAATGTACCGAAGGAAAATATTATAAGGGGACCATTCCCTTCATGCAGCAGGTCCACAGGCTTGGAACAACCCGAGGAGTTTAAGACTCATGATCGGGAATCTCATGTATACAGGTGGAAGAAAGCTCTCTATGGCTTGAAGCAAAACACCTCGAGCATAGTATGAGAGGATTGATAGCTGTCTAATACAGCTGAGACTCACCAGGAGTGAAACTGATCCAAACCATTACTCAAAGGTTGTGGATGATAAACCTCTCATACCGGCACCTATGTCTGACAGGTGCAGACCCTCTCATTTATAGGAGATAGAGGGAGTTGGATTCTGAATGTGAAAAGATAAGCTGCAAGCCTGTGACTACCTCAAGGGTCTTAACTTTCAGAAGTTATATGGTAGTGATGTCGGACCTGATTTGGGAAATGCCTCTGAGTTTTATAAACTCATTCGCGTTGATGTTCTTGGAGAACCTCTGTCCGGACATCTGTGTTGCAGTTAGCATGGTGAGCTCATATTTGGTTGAGCCTCACTGGATTGGTGCCAAGAATCTTCTGAGGTATCTTCAGGGCACAATCTCTCATGGATTGAGATACACTGCCGAAAAAATGAAATTGCATTATTATTCGAATGCTGAATGGGCAGGCAGTGTGGAGGATCACTAAAGCACTTTTAAGTGCTCTTTCTCTTTGGAATCTGCCTCGATACCCTGGATGAGAAGGAAGCAGACGTCGGTGACTCTGAGCACCACCAAGGCAGAATACATTGCTGCTAGTATGGCCTTCTGTGAGGCAGTCTGGTTGCTGAAGCTCTTCAGTGAGCTGTTTGTTCACATGATGAGTACCACTGTGATTCTCTGTGACAACCAGAGGTGGGATTCGATTATTGAGGAATCACGTATTCGTCGATTGCTCCAGCAGATAGACATCATGGTAAGACGATGAGCAAGGAGGCTCCATCGCATTAGGATGATGCACAGGACAGAGCCCCTAGGAAAGATCAAATTTGTGATTTTCCTGAACGACTTGGAGTCGTCGAGAGACCTTTGAAGAAGGGTCCTACATGTTGTATACATTGAGCTCTGGGAGCTCTGGGGGGCTTGCAGTTCTACTGGAGCAACATATGACCACAGGGTGACTCACCCTCCCCTGGTGGTGTGCACTGGAACAAGATGATTCGCTCTCTTGTGGGACAAGATGATTCGCTCTCTTGTGGAACAGGATGATTCGCTCTCCTGTGTAGCAGGATTGATTAGTTCTCCTGTGAGGCCTGGATTGATGTGTTCTCCATGGCGATTGTGGCAGGATGATTAGTTCTCCTGTGAGGCCTGGATTGATGTGTTCTCCATGGCGACTGTGGCAGGATGATTAGTTCTCCTGTGAGGCCTGGATTGATGTGTTCTCCATGGCGATTGTAGCAGGATTGATGTGTTCTCCTGTGAGGACAGGATTGATTAAGTTCTCCTGTCGAGGCATCCTACCCATGCAGTCTGGGACTCATGGGAAGTACCTCTCATCTGATCAATGAGCAGGGAAATGAAGTTAGGGACCATAGTAGTACCGATGGACGCATCGTTGTATCTACCGTACTCCCTATGCTAGGATGACCTCCATTGATCTGGGATCAATGATACTGGTCTAGGACCAGTGGTAGGAGTTGTACATACTATGACGCTGACTTCGGGTCAGCTGTGACTGGTCTGGGACCAGTGGTACATACTCCGAGACTGACTTTGTGTCAGTGCAGGACTGGTCTGGGACCAGTGGGAGTTGTACATACCATGACGCTGACTTCGGGTCAGCTGTGACTGGTCTGGGACCAGTGGTACATACTCCGAGACTGACTTTGTGTCAGTGCAGTACTGGTCTGGGACCAGTGAGAGTGGTACATACTATGACACTGACTTCGGGTCGGTTGAAACTGGTCTGGGACCAGTGGTACACTCTCTGAGACTGCGATACTGGTCTGGGACCAGTGGTAGGAGTGGTACTTACTATGAAGCTGACTTCGGGTCGGCTGAGACTAGTCTGGGACTAGTGGTACGCACTCTGAGACTGACTTCGGGTCAGTGGAGAATGGTATGAGACATTCTCGATCAATTCTTCTTCTTCATAGTTCAGCAGAGCTGAGTAGAGCAGAGCTAGCAGAGCCAGCAGAGCTGAGCAGAGCAGAGCTAGCAGAGCCAGCAGAGCTGAGCAGAGCAGAGCTGAGCAGAGCTGAGCAAAGCAGAGTTAGCAGAGCCAGCAGAGCTGAGCAGAGTTGGGCAGAGCAGTGCAGGGCACTGATGGCCGAGATTGTACAGTCGGACTTATGGATCACTGGATGGAGTTCTCCCTAGTTGAGAGGGAGTGTTAAATTGGATACTAGGGCCAAACTCCATGTGGATCAGCTTATTTATGACAGCTGATATTTTTATTGGATCCCTCTCGTCGAGAGGTGTAGGATTGATCCAAAGATCATCCGATTCCGATAAGTATTTATGGAGATATGAATTTATTTTGTTTATATAATTATTACCAAGCCGACCAGCAAGCCCAATAGACGTGTCTATTCATCATCTACGTTCTAGTATAAATTGGTGAGGATTTGAAGTCATTTTAACACACATTCTTGGTGTGTTCTCCTCCTCTCCACGTCTTGGATTTTTGGAGAAGGAGGGACACCTAAAATATACATTTGTTGATGCCCTAGCCACAGTAGCTGATGCCCTAGCCACAGTTCAGTTGTGCCCTAGCCGCAGTGCAGATGATGCCCTAGCCGCAGGCTTATAAGAAGATCTAAATGCAGATAAGAGGAGACTTATGTGCAGCATGAATAAGCCCCTATATGCTGTCTCAAGAGGCTCAATCCGCAGATGAGAGGAGGGCTAATATAGGCCCTAAATGAAGGTCTGAATCCATTGTCTATTGACCCTATATGCAGCAAGAAAGAGACTCCTTATCCACAGTCATAATCTGCCTTAGCCGCAGTCAAAGAAGGTGGTTCCAGCCACAGCAAATGGAGGTCTTAAGCAGCTGTATAGTAGTGCCCTTAGCCGCAGTAAGGGGAGCCCTTATACGCAGCTCAAAAAGACCCAGTTGCTGTCACCTAAGCCGCTGACATAATGCTACATTGCTGTAGGTAACAGCGTGGCCTATTTCAGGATTGTTTGGGCATAATCAAGCTGTTCTTGATCTCGGTGTGCTGAGCAAAAGAATCCGCAAAAAGGAGAAGCTAGGGACAGTAGTTTAAGGAGCTGTTTGGATCACTGTTTGAAGGGACTAAAGTTACAGTCCACTGATGGGCTAGGCCGCAGGCCATAGCCAGCAGTTGGAGGCCTTTATTTAGTAGCTGCGTTCAGAAGGTAAGCAGCCCTATAAGGCAGCGTATCATTGGAGAATTGTATGAAATCTAGCTGCAGTAATCAGGTGAACTGTGGGGCACGGTTAAGGTGTTGTGGCTCTCAGAGGGTGCCCTAACAAATGACTAGGTCTGCCATGCACCAGTCCTTATGAAAGGTACCAGATTAGCAGCCTTGACATGATCAGTGAATCGGCAAAGGAAGGAGAGTCTTATGGAAGGAAAACTTCAGTAATATGGGTAACTGACTGAGCTGTTCATCTGCTACATATCTTCAGTCCTTGGGATCAGATCTGCAACCTCATTGTGTCATCGTCAAGGTGAAGATCTCTGATGTCTGATCTCCTATTTGGCAAGTCAAGTATTGACTTAAAATCATTGTACTCTATCTCTCTCTCTCTGCTGAACTTTGAAGATAAAAGAAGATTTGATCAAAGGGTTTCCCCACACGTTGTGGGGTTTGTCCCTGGCTTGCGCCATATCTTGTGTCCTCTTGTCTTGGCTTGTCTTCTGCGTTTTATATTTATGTTCTATCTGCAGTTTATCATAATGCTGATGTGATTGCCAATTGTGAAAATTTAAATAAATTGCTCTAGCATAGAACATACCAAAAATTAACATGGTATCGGAGCTGAGGTGAAGACAATGCCCAAGCAAGAGTGAAAGAGCAATCACCAAAGGCAGTTGGGACAAGACAGAAGGATCAATGGGTTCCCCATAATTCACCTAGGGTGAAGTCAAAGCAGAGAATGTTATCAGAATGGCGCAGCAGAAGTTTCTGATGGCCCATCTAATGACCCCTTCATTGGGAAGTTCGGTTCTAAGGGTGAAAGGAAAGGCAGATGCCTTGTTGAAATAAGTTCGGCCGTTATGCGAAGGAGTGTCCGAATGGCAGGGACACATCTCTTGATGAAGATAACAATCATTCCTAGGACATCTTCAATAATCAAAGGAATGACTGGAAATGCAGGTCATCAAGGAAGTGGTCGACTCCTCCACGAAAGCAAGAAACCCCTGAATCTCTTTTATGTACCTGATCGCAAGAAGAACCCGATGACCATCTCGGAAATGGAAATCAAAGGTTACAAGATGGCACTTATCAATGGAAAGGTACGTGTTTGAAAATATATCTTGTTAAGATGTTTTGAGTTCTGGGTTGTATCAAGTTGCTGGAAGTCCACTGGGGACCATGTCCGTTGACTCAGCACTGGAGGTCTGTGAGTCAGATGGTGACTCGGATGCTTGAATTCAAAGAGGAGCATGTAGGTACATGTCTGAAATGTACCGAAGGAAAATATTATAAGGGGACCATTCCCTTCATGCAGCAGGTCCACAGGCTTGGAACAACCCGAGGAGTTTAAGACTCATGATCGGAAATCTCATGTATACAGGTGGAAGAAAGCTCTCTATGGCTTGAAGCAAAACACCTCGAGCATAGTATGAGAGGATTGATAGCTGTCTAATACAGCTGAGACTCACCAGGAGTGAAACTGATCCAAACCATTACTCGAAGGTTGTGGATGATAAACCTCTCATACCGGCACCTATGTCTGACAGGTGCAGACCCTCTCATTTATAGGAGATAGAGGGAGTTGGATTCTGAATGTGAAAAGATAAGCTGCAAGCCTGTGACTACCTCAAGGGTCTTAACTTTCAGAAGTTATATGGTAGTGATGTCGGACCTGATTTGGGAAATGCCTCTGAGTTTTATAAACTCATTCGCGTTGATGTTCTTGGAGAACCTCTGTCCGGACATCTGTGTTGCAGTTAGCATGGTGAGCTCATATTTGGTTGAGCCTCACTGGATTGGTGCCAAGAATCTTCTGAGGTATCTTCAGGGCACAATCTCTCATGGATTGAGATACACTGCCGAAAAGATGAAATTGCATTATTATTCGAATGTTGAATGGGCAGGCAGTGTGGAGGATCACTAAAGCACTTTTAAGTGCTCTTTCTCTTTGGAATCTGCCTCGATACCCTGGATGAGCAGGAAGCAGACGTCGGTGACTCTGAGCACCACCAAGGCAGAATACATTGCTGCTAGTATGGCCTTCTGTGAGGCAGTCTGGTTGCTGAAGCTCTTCAGTGAGCTGTTTGTTCACATGATGAGTACCAATGTGATTCTCTGTGACAACCAGAGGTGGGATTCGATTATTGAGGAATCCCGTATTCGTCGATTGCTCCAGCAGATAGAAATCATGGTAAGACGATGAGCAAGGAGGCTCCATCGCATTAGGATGATGCACAGGACAGAGCCCCTAGGAAAGATCAAATTTGTGATTTTCCTGAACGACTTGGAGTCGTCGAGAGACCTTTGAAGAAGGGTCCTACATGTTGTATACATTGAGCTCTGGGAGCTCTGGGGGGCTTGCAGTTCTACTGGAGCAACATATGACCACAGGGTGACTCACCCTCCCCTGGTGGTGTGCACTGGAACAAGATGATTCGCTCTCTTGTGGGACAAGATGATTCACTCTCTTGTGGAACAGGATGATTCGCTCTCCTGTGTAGCAGTATTGATTAGTTCTCCTGTGAGTCCTGGATTGATGTGTTCTCCATGGCGATTGTGGCAGGATGATTAGTTCTCCTGTGAGGCCTGGATTGATGTGTTCTCCATGGCGATTGTGGCAGGATGATTAGTTCTCCTGTGAGGCCTGGATTGATGTGTTCTCCATGGCGATTGTAGCAGGATTGATGTGTTCTCCTGTGAGGACAGGATTGATTAAGTTCTCCTGTCGAGGCAACCTACCCATGCAGTCTGGGACTCATGGGAAGTACCTCTCATCTGATCAATGAGCAGGGAAATGAAGTTAGGGACCATAGTAGTACCGATGGACGCATCGTTGTATCTACCGTACTCCCTATGCTAGGATGACCTCCATTGATCTGGGATCAATGATACTGGTCTAGGACCAGCGGTAGGAGTTGTACATACTATGACGCTGACTTCGGGTCAGCTGTGACTGGTCTGGGACCAGTGGTACATACTCCGAGACTGACTTTGTGTTAGTGCAGGACTGGTCTGGGACCAGTGGGAGTTGTACATACCATGACGTTGACTTCGGGTCAGCTGTGACTGGTCTGGGACCAGTGGTACATACTCCGAGACTGACTTTGTGTCAATGCAGTACTGGTCTGGGACCAGTGAGAGTGGTACATACTATGACATTGACTTCGGGTCGGTTGAAACTGGTCTGGGACCAGTGGTACACTCTCTGAGACTGCGATACTGGTCTGGGACCAATGGTAGGAGTGGTACTTACTATGAAGCTGACTTCGGGTCGGCTGAGACTAGTCTGGGACTAGTGGTACGCACTCTGAGACTGACTTCGGGTCAGTGGAGAATGGTATGAGACATTCTCGATCAATTCTTCTTCTTCATAGTTCAGCAGAGCTGAGTAGAGCAGAGCTAGCAGAGCCAGCAGAGCTGAGCAGAGCAGAGCCAGCAGAGCTGAGCAGAGCAGAGCTGAGCAGAGCTGAGAAAAGCAGAGTTAGCAGAGCCAGCAGAGCTGAGCAGAGTTGGGCAGAGCAGTACAGGGCACTGATGGCCGAGATTGTACAGTCGGACTTATGGATCACTGGATGGAGTTCTCCCTAGTTGAGAGGGAGTGTTAAATTGGCAACTAGGGCCAAACTCCATGTGGATCAGCTTATTTATGACAGCTGATATTTTTATTGGATCCCTCTCGTCGAGAGGTGTAGGATTGATCCAAAGATCATCCGATTCCGATAAGTATTTATGGAGATATGAATTTATTTTGTTTATATAATTATTACCAAGCCGACCAGCAAGCCCAATAGACGTGTCTATTCATCATCTACGTTCTAGTATAAATTGGTGAGGATTTGAAGTCATTTTAACACACATTCTTGGTGTGTTCTCCTCCTCTCCACGTCTTGGGTTTTTGGAGAAGGAGGGACACCTAAAATATACATTTGCTGATGCCCTAGCCACAGTAGCTGATTCCCTAGCCACAGTTCAGTTGTGCCCTAGCCGCAGTGCAGATGATGCCCTAGCCGCAGGCTTATAAGAAGATCTAAATGCCGATAAGAGGAGACTTATGTGCAGCATGAATAAGCCCCTATATGCTGTCTCAAGAGGCTCAATCCGCAGATGAGAGGAGGGCTAATATAGGCCCTAAATGAAGGTCTGAATCCATTGTCTATTGACCCTATATGCAGCAAGAAAGAGACTCCTTATCCACAGTCATAATCTGCCTTAGCCGCAGTCAAAGAAGGTGGTTCCAGCCATAGCAAATGGAGGTCTTAAGCAGCTGTATAGTAGTGCCCTTAGCCGTAGTAAGGGGAGCCCTTATACGCAGCTCAAAAAGACCCAGTTGCTGTCACCTAAGCCGCTGACATAATGCTACATTGTCGTAGGTAACAGCGTGGCCTATTTCAGGATTGTTTGGGCATAATCAAGCTGTTCTTGATCTCGGTGTGCTGAGCAAAAGAATCCGCAAAAAGGAGAAGCTAGGGACAGTAGTTTAAGGAGCTGTTTGGATCACTGTTTGAAGGGACTAAAGTTACAGTCCACTGATGGGCTAGGCCGCAGGCCATAGCCAGCAGTTGGAGGCCTTTATTTAGTAGCTGCGTTCAGAAGGTAAGCAGCCCTATAAGGCAGCGTATCATTGGAGAATTGTATGAAAGCTAGCTGCAGTAATCAGGTGAACTGTGGGGCACGGTTAAGGTGTTGTGGCTCTCAGAGGGTGCCCTAACAAATGACCAGGTCTGCCATGCACCAGTCCTTATGAAAGGTACCAGATTAGCAGCCTTGACATGATCAGTGAATCGGCAAAGGAAGGAGAGTCTTATGGAAGGAAAACTTCAGTAATATGGGTAACTGACTGAGCTGTTCATCTGCTACATATCTTCAGTCCTTGGGATCAGATCTGCAACCTCATTGTGTCATCGTCAAGGTGAAGATCTCTGATGTCTGATCTCCTATTTGGCAAGTCAAGTATTGACTTAAAATCATTGTACTCTATCTCTCTCTCTCTGCTGAACTTTGAAGATAAAAGAAGATTTGATCAAAGGGTTTCCCCACACATTTGGGGTTTGTCCCTGGCTTGCGCCATATCTTGTGTCCTCTTGTCTTGGCTTGTCTTCTGCATTTTATATTTATGTTCTATCTGCAGTTTATCATAATGCTGATGTGATTGCCAATTGTGAAAATTTAAATAAATTGCTCTAGCATAGAACATACCAAAAATTAACACTACTTGATGCCATAAACAAACATGAGCTTAGAGGTATCTTTTTTTAACAACACAGTAACCAAAGTTTGGTATTTTTTCCGCGCTGTCAGGTGGCTCGCTCGTGCCAGTGACGTTCCATAACCATTTATGTTGGTTCAGCTGCATCGTGCCGTTGTTTTTCCTCTTTTTGGCTTTCTGTCTCCCGGTCTCTGTCTGCTCGAATCCCTCTTCTAGCGTTAAATAATCATTGCATAACGCCTTAAGGGGAGGTGGCCACCTATTCTGCAATGGATGAGTGCATTGGGCCTTTGAAATCCCTGAAATGGCCGCTTTCTGTTAACACAGAGAACTGCATTCACTCCGTGAAATAACGCCAAAAACACTGTTCATCCAAACTTCAAATGTCCTCAAATCCGGTCTATTATCCTATTGGGTCCGCCTGTGAGTCGCTATCGCATGTCGCAAATGGTATGTTCCTTTGTATTTTAGAAATACATTAAAACTCTAAAAATCCCATAAAAATGGCTTTGGGCGGATTTGAAATGACATACAATAGCCTTACGAAACCCTTTTGGGTCCGGTTTATCACATCGACGCTTTATCCTTTGTATTTCGTTTGATAAATGAAATACGCAAATACAAAGGAAATCGTTGTTTCCCGGAACTCAAATCATATTGAATATGGTTTATAATGTTATCGGGTTCAGCTAATCGCGTCGCACATATATATAGGTTGGTGGCCCCGCTCCATTGTGTTTCTCTGATTGCGATATCGCGATGGCCCTGGGCCGTTTGGTGAGCGCTCTATTGTTGTTTGCCAATTGCAATTCGTCGATCAAATCTGGACCGTTGATCGGCCAGATCTAACGGCTGGTGTGCCAAGTTGCTGTAAGCCTCCACTAAGCCTTATTTCACTGTTTTCTTGTGTTTTTCGCCTCCCGATAGTGTTTTTCCGCCTGTTTGAAGGTTCCCCTTATGCGACGGTTTTGATCTTTTGAATGATTTTAAGAAGATTTCGAAGACTTAGAGAGTGTTTTGGATCTATTTGGATCAGCACCTCAGGGCTAACACTGGCTCCTTCTGGGCTTGAAAGCCTCCCTGTGAGGTTTCAAGAACTGTAGACTACTGCCTTTCCAGTAACAATCCAAACAAACTTATCTCCTAGTGTTCGATTGGGCATGGAGTTTATTTGCATAGAAAACAAAAACTGAAAAAACCTTTTACAATATTAAGGCCTTAAAGCCTCATATGAAGTAAAGTTTCAAAAACCGCTCATTGACTGGGCCATCAAAAACACCTACCCCTCCAAATTGTATAGAATAAAAATATTGTTCATATGAACTTGAGCAATGACAAATGATCCCGTCCATAAAGCATCAAATTTACCATGGTTTCCCTTCTTTTCCTTCAATGCATCCCATTTGAGAACCTAGTCACCAACCTGAAAACTGTCCATTTTTGCCTTCCTATCAAAGGTTTCTTTGATTTTCTTCTGATGAATTCTTGACTTCTCAACTAGTTGTTCTCTTATCTGTTGTAATTCAACCAAGTTACTCATTCTCCTTGCCATGTCGTTCTCTTCATCCTGTTCTTCTTGCAAGAATTTGGCCACAGGGAGAATCAACTAGATAGGAAAAACAACATCAGTGCCATAAACCAGCTTAAATGGAGAATTTCTTATGGACTTCTTGTTGGTAACTCTGTCAGCCCATAGTGCAAACTTCAACTTGGAATCCCAGTTCTTTTTGTTGTCCTCCAACAGTTTTTTGATTATCCTTACAAGACTCTTGTTAGATGATTCTGCCAGGCCATTGCCTTGAGGATAATATGAGGTAGAATGCACCAATTGAATGCCCATGGATTCACACATGTCCACCAATTCTTCTGCCTTGAAAGTTGCTGCATTATCAGTGACTAGTTTGGTTGGGAAACTAAATCTAGTGAAAATATTCTCATTCAAGAACTTTATGATAACTTGATGATTAGCATTTTTAGTGGGTATAGCCTCAATCTATTTGGTGAAATAATCAGTGGCTACCAATATCCCTTTGTGATGGCCACTGGAATGTGGATTGATCTCACCTATAAAGTCCAAGCCCCACTGTTGGAAGGGACCATTGACGTGTACTGGCTTCAAGGGAAAAGATTTTAGCTATTGTCTTCCTACAAACCTCTGACATTTGTCACAAGACTTCACAAAAGAAGACACATCAGAAAACAGGGTAGACCAATAATACCCAACTCTCAAGATCTTGTGGGTTGTGGTTTTCCAATAATGATGCCCTCCACAGATGCTAGAATGGAACTGGTGCGTGACTTCCACAGATTGTCCTTTGTCTAGACATCTCAAGAGGATCCCTGATGGGTCTTTCCAATAAAGCAGGTTTTTATTAATGCAGAATTTCGCTGATCTGAGCTTAATGGCTCGGGATTGACTTGAGCTAAGACCTGGAGAGACTTCTAGCTTCTGCAAAAAATGAACTACACTAGAATACCATTAACAGGTGGCTAGATTTTCAGCCAAAGACTGATTCTGCTCTTGCTCTTCTGCTGCTTCCTTTGTCCGCTCACCACCTAAATTTGAACCCATGCAATTGATGTCTAAAAAACTGCAATTTTCCTCAACCACAAGCTTAGCCAAGCCCTCGCCTTTGACAATCTTGGTGGGCTTCACCTCTATGTTGAACTCTATGAATTTTGCAATCCATTTAGCTCTCTTTCCATCAATATCTGATTGAGTTAGGGCATCTTTTACTAACAATAAACGTACATACGCAACCACTTTGGAATGAAAAATATAAATTTTGAATACCTTTAAAGATTTCATGAGAGCTTAAGCTTGTTTTTAAATAAGTTCATACCTTAGTTTAGCGCCCCTCAGAGTTTTGCTGAAAAAGGCCACAGGGTGTTCTACGCCTTCATCGTTTTTCTGCAATAGCACTGCTGCAAGTGTATCATAAGAGGCAAAAGAGAAGATATAAGACTCCCTAGTATAATCTGCGCTGATTAGAGTGGAAGCTTCCATGATAGCTTGTTTTATGGCTTCAAAAGAGCTTCTTGCACCATCTGCCCATTTTATTTCTGATCCTTTCTTCAGCATGGAAGTGATGTGATTCACTGGCTCTGCAAAGTTTGGAATAAACCTCCTGACAAAGTTAATCTTTCTCAGGAAAGATTGAATGTCCCTTTTTGACCTTGGTATGAACAATGTCTGGATTGCTTGAACTCTTGTTGGATCGATCTTCACACCTTCAACAGAAACAATATGTCCTAGAAGTTTGCCTTCTACTAGGGAAAACTGTGACTTCTTTGGGTTCACAGAAATTCCAAACCGTCTGCACTTTAGAAACACCTTCTTTAAATGTTGCAAATGGTCCTTGTGACTGCTAGAAAAGACTGTTATGTCATCTAGGTAAATAAGGACAAACTTGTCATTCTCTCCCACAAAAGCTATGTCCATGGCCCTTTGAAAAGTAGCCCCAACATTCATCAATCCAAAAGGCATCTTGGAGTACATGAAAGTGCCCCAAGGAGTAGTGAAGACGGTCTTTTCCTGATCTTCTGGATGTACAACAATCCGATTGTAACCTAAAAATCCATCTAAGAAAGACATGGCTCTAGCCCATGAAACTTTTTGCAGCGATTGTTCCATCTTAGGCAGGGGGTAGTTGTCTTTTTTAGAGCATTTGTTCAGATTCCTGAAGTCAACACAAAACTTGATTTCTCCATTCTTCTTTCTTACCACCACAAGGTTAGCTATCCACTTTGAATACCTTAGGGGAACTATGATCTTGGCATCCAACAGCGTCTTGATTTCCTTTTCAATCAAAGGCAATAAGAGAGGATTGATAGGTCCTAATTTCTGCTTAAAAGGGATGGTGTTCTTCTCCAGTGGAATCTTATGCTGAATGATGTTGGCGTCATAGGTCTTAAGATCACTGTATTCCCAAGCAAAAATATCGGCAAATTGCTTCATCAAGGTGCAATACTAGGAACTTTGGGCAGAAGACAAGTGAGTGGACAGATTTATGTACTTTGGATGGGTTGAACTCCCTACATTATGTCTATGAACTGCAGACTCATTTTCCTTTTTGGCAGGCCTATAAGGTACATCATTATGATCGAACAACTTCTCTAGGGGCACCAATCCTTTGGGTATATGGTTACTAGGCAGCTGAACAATGCTATCCTTACCAATCTCGTCCTTTAGCTTGGACTGGTTGCATTCTTCAATGGTTTCGTTTTCTTGGTCAATTTGCATTTTAGAAAATTTGTCAATGACTTGTAAAAACCTATTAATTTCATCATCATCTTCAAAAACTTTCCAGTATTTGACATTGTCAGGCAGAGATGGTCTATATTTCACCTAAACTTCATAAGTCAATTTAGGAGGTAAAGGAGGAATAAATGTGCTAGCAAACATAGCAATGGAATCAACACGCTGGTTCTTCATTCTAGGGATGTAAGAAATGTTAAAACTATTAAAAGAACCTGTGAGTTTCCATACCTCATCTCTGTATGCTTTCAGCCTTGGATGTTTTGCTTGGAAATTTTTGTTCACATTATGAATGATAAGGTCTGCATCTCCGAACACCTTCAGACCTTTGATGCCCATTTCTTTAGCAGCGATTAAGCCCAATATCAAGGCTTCATACTCTGCTATGTTATTTGTGACCTGAAAATTTAACTTGAAAGATAAATAATGCATTCTTGTGTGGGGGGATACAAGGACTACACCTGCCCTTGCGGCTTCCTTAGAGCAAGCTCCATCAAAGAACATGTCCCAAATTTGTGGGCCTTCTTCGTATGTGATCTGGCAAACCAATTTCTTAAGTTGCATAGAGGCCAAATGGGATTCTTCAATCTGAAGAATACAGGTTCCAAAATCAGTGTTGACAACATAGATGGGATGATTAGTGGGATTCCTTTCATCAGTGATGATATAAGCCAACTGAGCTTCTCTATATAATCTCCTACTCTCACCTCCAAAAACTGGAACAATAGCATAGGATAGATAATTTTGCAATGTTCCACCTAATCTCTTGATCCAACCTGTGGAAAGAATGTTGGCATTATGATTCAGGTGTTGTACTTGATGGCAAACTCTTTCAGATGGTAAATCAAGAAGGACGCAGGAAATTTTGTTCAGCAAGTGCGTCCCCGCAGGTATTCCATACAGAACCCGCGTCCAGGGACGCTGGCCAGCCGTTCAGAAGGTGCGTCCGCCCAGTGCACACATTTCAAGGTAGAGAAAAGCTCGTGGGGGCTTCTTGTGTGGTATCTAGCCGACGGTTGCGTGTTTCTATGGTGTCGGCTCGTGGTATTGTTCCACGCTTTGGGGAGAAGCTTGCCTATATAAAGCAAAGGAGTTCATTTGGATTAAGCATCATCTTGGTTGATCATCTCTTGGTGTGATCTAGTCCATATCTTTAAGGGTAAATCTTCTAATGGACTACGATCTATATGGCGCATGATCAGATCTGTGGATCTGAGTGTTTGGGTTGGTTCTGAAGTCCTCTTATCTTCTATATCTAAAAGGACGCAGATTCAGTGAAGGAAAAGTGCGCCGGGACGCAGTACAGTAAAGGATCAGGTGCGTCTCTGAAGCGAAGGACGCGGCGCGACTGTGGTATTGGGTGCGTCTCTGAAGCAAAAGACGCGGCGCGATAGTGTTGATGTGTGCGTCGGTCGCAGACAAGCAAAAGTAACAGTGCGTCTGCACGCAGAACAGCATAAGGTATACTGCGTCCAGTCGCAGGCCACAGAAAGAAAATATGCGTCCCTGTCTCAAGATGATCTGTTAACTGTATATTTCTGTTCATAAGGTGTTCTGGGTTGTTTCTGTAATTACTGATCTGATATCTGTAGTAGACTGTATCTGTTGTATACTTGTTGATCATTTTGAAAAAGAAGTAGGGGGTTGTAGCTCCCTTCCAGGAGAAGTCTGGAAAACAAAAAAGAGTTGTAGCTCTTTGCAGGTTGCAGCCTGCGTGCTGGTAAAGGACTGCACCAGTACAAAATCATTGTAAAAAGAATTTCTTGAAAGAAGATAGAGACATTATTGCAGCAGGTGGTTTTTCTCCCGCATTGGGTTTCCACCTTACATCTTGTGTTCTTTGGTGTGACTGTCTATTTTCTTTATTCATGCTCATTGTTTTATGGTACTGATATGCGAGAATATTTCAAAAGATCAAATAAGGAAGATTTGGTAAATTGCTAGATAATACTGATTCCCCCCCCCTCAGTATTATTTCCAACAAAGAAACATGCCAAACTTGGGGGGCACATCTACTACCACAATATCCATCATCATCCTCTTCATGGGCAGCTGAGACAAGGTGATTGCTAGGTCCTCGATTAATCCCAAACATTTCACTTTTCTAGAGTCAAAAGAAAACAATTCATGATAAGACTTGGTAATGTCAAGACCCAACTCATCCATGACAGCCTTGGGCATTAGATTATGGCTGGCTCCTATGTCCAGAAGGCAGTTGTGAAGGATTTTGTCATGAATAGTTAAAAAGACATAGAATGATGGGGCATTGTCATCACAATTTTCAATCATTGGGCTAAGAACAACAACGGATTTGTCATCTTGCAGATTTACGTAGTCAGTGGAGGTTTGGATGGCTTTAGGCTCACGGGTCTCGAGGATAGATCTCTTGAAGGACTCATTCTTCACTAGTTCAATCAGAGGTATAAGTATGCTTAGCTTCTGAATTTTTGATTCAAAACTGAAAGGAGAGGGAGGCTTGTCAAGGCCTCTTACCTCGTGAGCTGGAGCTTTGAGGATGATGGGATCAATTGCCGGTAGTTTATGCTTTTTAGCTTGTTGTATTGCAGGGACAACAGCTCTCTACAATATTTTCCTTGGCATTATTCATCTTCGACCTTAGATCATATCTGTGTTGATCATTAGTTTTCAGACCAGCTCCACCATCCCACTCTTGGCTGATCTGGTCATTGAAAAATGATTTTTCATAGGCAGCTGAGGTCAAAAAGGAGGCACTGCCTTTGTCTTCTAGACAATGGATCTCATCATCTTCTTTAAACTTCTATTCTTCCATGACTATATTCTGGAAAGGGGTCTTCACCCTTTGGTCTTCACTGACATCTTTGGTTCTTTGCAGAATCTGCAACTGCTCATTGGCTCTTCTATATGGATTTGGGTTTCTAGGAGTAAAGGTATTAGGAACTCTTCCTTTCCTAGGGTGCTGCTCAACCTTTAATTTGGATATTTTAGAGGCTAATGACTCTATCATCTTGGTCATTTTATCTATCTTGGGATCTCAAGATGATGAGGATTCACCCCTCTGTCTCCTTCTATCAACATTCCCCTTGAGCTTCTCTATAGCCATGATGTTTGATTCTACTTCCAAGGCTGCATCCTGCATATCAGCCAAAGTAGCACATCGTCTCTCCCTCAACAGTAGATAGAAGATAGAATCAAAGGCACTGGCATAGGTGAGTTTAGCAGAGGTAGTGGTGGGTTTTACTTCAGTTGGTATCTTGTTGTAGATGCGGTTAAACCTCTTATTAAAATCAGACAACAACTCACCATTTTCCATCTTTAAGTTCCCAAACTCAGTGTGGTAGTAGAGTAGATCCTTCTTATCCCCCCAATGCTTTAAGAATGCATCATCTAAAGCCTCAATATCTGCTATAGACCTTGGGGTCAGTTCTCTGAACCATTTTCTAGCCTCTCCATCTAGACTTTGGACAAATACTCTCATCCATACATCATCTTCACTAATGTCCAGGTTATCAACATAGCTATAGAATGATTCAAGATGTTCCTCAACTGTAACATCTTCAATCCTAGTGAATGTAGGCCTATACTTCTGATTTTCTCCAGTAGGCATGGCATTCAAAGGAATGGGCAGTACTAGAGGTCCATACCTAGCATCTATGATTCTTTCCATTTTGGTAGGTGCTTGTGGTCCTGCCATAGTTGTGGTGGCTACAAGGGTACTAGAAGTCTAAATGATAGAGGGTTGAGGAGTGACTGATAGGACTAGAGGAGTATGATGGATAGGAGGAGAGGCTTCCTTTAGGCTTAGAGCAAAAGGAGAACCTAAATAATAAGGAGCTCTATGAATCTCTGAGATTTTTTCTTCACTGCTAATATTAGATGTTATACTCTCAACATGTATTTGTTCTATTACAGGATTTTATTGAAGAGATATATAATATTGTTTAGAGCTACCTGAACCTAATGCTCCTTTCTGCAATGCCTTTCTTTCTTTGATGATTTTTTTAGGGTTAGGTACTGGGCCAGCTCATGGCTTCTGAGGATTTCTCCGAGTATGCCTCACAAACTGAGCCAGAACTATGGAGTGGAAAAAGGTTCGTCCTCCAATAGAGTCACCAGATAGATGATTGCAACCCAAATAGTGTCCAGGCTTTATCTATCGTCAAAGTTGGATCTATGTCGTCCCCCAAGGAAGCTGAGCTTTAGTCTCCTCTCCCTGGCAATGGCGCCAATTATGTTAGCACTCCAGGAAACCCTCCTAGGTTGTAGCTCGGAGATGCCTGGTAACATATAAATCTTCAATATCGTTCTCGGAACTATTGGAATGGATGATGGTTTGGATCAAGTCAAATGACTATTTCAACTCTGTTTTCACTCAAGACATGCATGAACACCCTCAGCTTGACAAGGCTTTAGACCACTAATGCTCAATAGTTTATAGATTTAATGAATAGGTGGAGAATCCTGACTGTACCAGCAGATACATACATAAACACATATGAATGGCTAGCTACAAAAATTAAATAAAGCTTGCAAATCTAATTTATCAATGCAGAGATAAGATGACAGTTATCTGGCATTAGACACAGAAGAAAACATGAATAACCTATTCAAGTGCAAGCTTAGAACAGAGGAGAAGATGGTGATTGAACATGTAATAGCGAAAGAAGCTTGTATTACTGGAATGAAGATGAGACGCTGAGAGGAACAGAGTATCCATAGTCTCCAAAAGTTGAACCTCTATTTCTTCTAACTTTCAGCCATTTATAGGCTTTTTACAATGCTCTCGGGCTCTCTAAGGCTCGAGATGTCTTAATCTATCCCCTCTGTTTTCTTAACTACTTGATGCCATAAACAAACATGAGCTCAGAGGTCTCTTTTTCTAACAACACAATAACCAAATTCTGGTAATTTTGTCGCGCTGTCAGGTGGCTCACTCGTGCCAGCGGCGTTCCATAACCATTTCTGTTGGTTCGACTGCATCATGCTGTTGTTTTTCCCCTTTTTGGCTTTCCGTCTCCCAGTCTCTATCCGCTCGAATCCATCTTCTAGCATTAAATAATCATTGCATAACGCTTTAAGGGGAGGTGGCCACCTATTCTGCAACGGATGAGTGCATCAGGCCTTTGAAATCCCTGAAATAGCTGCTTTCTGTTAACACAGAGAAATGCATTCAAACTGTGAAAATTCGCCAAAAACATTGTTCATCCAAACTTCAAATGTCCTCAAATTCGGTCTATTCTCCTATTGGGTCCGCCTGTGAGTCGTTATCACATGTCGCATATGGCCTGTCCCTTTGTATTTTAGAAAAACATTAAAACTCTAAAAATCCCGTAAAAATAGCCTTGGGTGGATTTGAAATGACATACAATAGCCTTACGGAACTCTTTCAGGTCTGGTTTATCACATCGGGCTTCATCCTTTGTATTTCATTTGATAAACGAAATACACAAATACAAAGGAAATTGCTATTTCCCGAAACTCAAATCATATCAAATATGGTTTATAATGTTATCGGGTCCGGCTAATCATGTCGCATATGTATATAGGTTGGTGGCCCCACTCCATTGTGTTTCTCTAATTGCGATATCGCGATGTGATTGATCGCAATCGCATATCGCGATGACCCTGGGCCGTTTGGTGAGCGCTCTATTGTTGTTTGCTGATTGCGATTCGTCGATCAGATCTGGACTGTTGATCGGCTAGATCTGACGCCTGCTGTGCCAAGTTGCTATAAGCCTCCACTAAGCCTTATTTCATTGTTTTCTTGTGTTTTTCGCCTCCCGATAGTGTTTTTCCACCTGTTTGAAGGTTCCCCTTATGCAACGTTTTGATCTTTTGAATGATTTTAAGAAGATTTCAAAGACTTAGAGACTGTTTTGGATCTGTTTGGATCAACACCTCAAGGCTAACAAAACCTATAAGCTAGCCTACCTTGATCCAATTTCAAAATGAAAAAATAAGGTATTCCCAGAAAAATGGCAATAAACAAATAACCCTTCCAATGCAGAGGTTGAAAATATAATGCGGCTTACAACAACATCTGACACAGTCAATCTCTCATCACAAAAACTTCTCAAAAAATAAAGGTTGTGAATGTTTCTCATCGCCTCTCTCCAAGTTTTACTAACACATGGCCACATCTCTGGCATTCTTGACAAATGAGAGCATGTGCTGCACCACTGCTCAGGGCAACACATCAATAATCCCCTTCAAAGAATCATCATCAATGTCCATGTTGTCAGTCATTGCAAAGGTTGTTTTTTCTCACAAACGCCTATTAGGAATCTAACCATAAACCAACAATGTCAACCTCCTAAAAACCAGTCCTTGGATTTGTACTATGGAAAATTTTCTCTTCAGGCCTTTTTATGAAATACTATTGAATTTCAAAGCTACTATTAATGAAGACTCTTTTTTCATGTATATATAGAAAGGAACATGTTGGTAGATCCCCTCTCTAAAGATGGTCTACCCATGGCTCCAGGAGTCTCCTTTTCCATGTATATAGAGAAAGGAACATGTTGGAAGAACCCCTCTCTAAGGATGGTCCACAGATGGCTCCAGGAACTTGGCATTAGTGGGACCATCATGAAGGTTTCCTTGCTGAATCCTTTTTCTTTTTTTTTTCTGATCTTCAAGTCTGAGCTGGTGCTGTGTCTAAAGATGGCTCCATGAACTTGCCATTGGTGGGACCATCACGAAGGTCTCCTTGCTGAACATGATCCTGGGCATTTTTCCTGATCGTCAAGTTTGAGCTGGTGTCATGAGTACTTGCTGCCATTTGCTTGTAGATATGAAATGGTTTATGGATGATTTGGTTACTGTTTTTGTGTGAAGCTAAGACTCAAGGGTCTGGGTTATATGGATAACTATATGATGTTTTGTCATGGAGAATCTATTTTCTGGTGTTATATTTGAAGGCTTATGTGGGAAATTTCCTTTTTTATTATTTTATCTCTTGGATTGCATGCCTGAATTTTGCTATGACAAAGAGTAATTTTTACTCTCTCCTTGAAGATTGTTTACTAGGTGCTGGAAGGCATCTATCAAATGTATTTTTTTTTGTTTGCTTTTAGTATTCTGTGGGAAAAAAGGGCATCTAGCATTTTTGCAGTCCTTTAACCAGTTCACTTTTTCAAATTCATGATGAGGCAAGGAACAAATGTAATCAATCTTAGTGGGAAATTAGGTACAGGACCTTTTACTACAAGATTATATAGTCAAAGTTCCAAGTGCTTCAATGAATTGCATGTGTGACAACCAAGCTCATAAGTTATTCCCAAAAAAATGGAAATAAACAATTAGCCCTAATGTAGATGTTAAAAATACAATACGGCTTACAACAACATCTAACACAATCTATCTCTTGTCACAAACACTTATCGAAAAATAAAGGTTGTGAATGTTTCTCATCGCCTCTCTCCATTTTTTACTAACACATCAACACATGGCCACATTTCTGGGATTCTTGGCAAATTTCCTTTCTCCATTTTTTTACTAACACAACAACACATGGCCACATCTCTGCTATTCTTGAAAAATGAGAGCATGTGCTGCACTATTGCATCAATGCAACACATCCGTAATCCCCCTCAAAGAATCATCATCAGTATCCATGTTGTCAGTCATTGCAAAGGTTGTTTTTCTCTCACAAACACCTATCAGGAATCTGACCATGACCCAACAATGTCAACCTCCTAAAAACCAGTCCTTGGATATATAAATTTTATTGCTATCTCCTCCTTCAATCATATATATGAAGAATTCCAATAGGAAACCTAAATGAAATCTCAAGAGCCCAAAGGGGCATAGATTGCAACTCGAAGAATAATCAAATCACAAACTCCATAGAATACATTGAGACTCATATCGTCAACCTAAGAGGAAATCTCAACAAATTCGATGAACCTTTTTTAAGCCAATACCTGATTTCAGCAACAAAAATATTTAAAATTAGAATCCCACATAAAACCCATCAAAATTGAAGCTTGAAACCAATGAAAAGGAACCTAGATGAGACAAATACCTAATTTCAACAACAAAAATACTTAAAATTAGAAACCCACATAAAACCCATCAAACTTGAAGCTTCTACTAATGCAGAGGATTTTCACACTACAATACACTCACTGACGTGAGATTTCGCCCAGAAACCTATTTGAGCATTTTAAAAAAATAATGCAATGGCGAGACTCAAAAAAAAAATGTTTTCAAAAAACTAACAGATTCAACAGAACCTTGCTTACCCAGAAGATATGGAAACAATGAAGCAACCATGGTGGGTCTTCTAGTAATAATTGTGTGGGCCGTCTCTCCTCTTACATTTTGTTTTTATAGGCACCTACGATGATTTTAAAAACATTTGTTCTATGCCCTCCTAGTGGTTGGGCACGTCTACATATAGAGATTCAGAATTCAAACGATTAAATTTGAAAGACAATGACGCGGTCAATTATGTTGCATACTTACAGTTCAAGCTGTCGGTAGGGAGGTCAATGAGTTTTGGAGAAGCAGGGAGGTAGGAGCCCAAGGATCTCTAACGCAGTGGGAGGTCTTGGAGTTCTGGCGTAGCCCGGTTTTGTGTCTGGTTTAGAATTCCAGCCATCCACCTGCCACATTCTTTGCATTAACACGTTGAGTAGGGTCGCCTGGCTGGATGGAGGATGTTACCGATCGGGTCAGTAAGATTTTGATTCTGACGGATTGTGAGAGTCAAATCAGAAATGGAGCGCGTCAGAGGGGTTGGAGGAATGTTGGCTGGAGCCCGAAGCTTTTCCGAGCCAGAACAGAATTTGGGCAATTTCTCCGTCTTGTTAGACTACTCCGTTACTTAAATCCTAAGAAGAGAATCAATTTTAGGACATACTCCATATCCAAAAAAGTAAAAATAATTTTTTTTTTATTTGTTAAAGCTGTTTTTGATAGTGATAAATCTAATTTATAGATATTTGTTTAATATAAATTTTTTACCTTATAGTAAATAAATATGTATAAATTTGAGTAAAAACAAGAAAATGCATGTTCTTACAAAAAATGTACACCCCTATTTATTTATTTATCATAAATTAAAAAACAATAAATCTATCTATCTATCCTAAATTAAAAAAATATATATTAAGCAAATATTTATAAATTAGATCGATCACTATCAAAACATCCCTAACATATATATAAAAATAAAAAAGTCAACCATTTGCATTGGCTTTGGTAGATTATGCATGTTCATTGCTAGAGTTTGCATATTCTAGTAAGAAGGACAAGAGGGAACTAAAGAACTAGCTAAAGACTTATTTGTCAAGGTCCATCACACAATTGAATCTCTCAGCATGACTCAACCCAATTAACAATTCATATGGCTGCTCTTTATGTCACTAACATAGAGGGGGTTTTAAGACAATTTTTGAGTAAATTATTTAAATTTCAAATGGGAAAAAAAATAAAAAAAACAAACAAACAAACAAACTTATTGTTTTAAATTTTCTCTTTAAATGAGTGTCTCAAATTATTGTCTTAAAATTTTGTCTTTATAAAGACTATAGAATACAAGCATTATTGTCTCATAGAGACATTTTCATTTTTGTCTTTAGTTGGGATTAAAGACATTGTGTCTTTATAAAAACAATATTTCTTTAATCATAGCTATTGTCTATCTAGAACAATAAAAAATTATATTTAAAAAAATACAATAACACTTTTGTTTCTTTAGAGACAATATAAAATAATGAATCCACAAAAAAATCTCACCACTCAAATAAATCAATAAAAAAAGTATTTAATTAAAAATAAACACAATATCATTGATTAATTTATCTTAGGGCTTTAGTGGAATTGAACCACCAACCTCCTACTTATACGACATATCCTCTTCTATTGAGTTAACACCCTTTAAAGAATTATGTGAAGAGTTATGTCAGTGCTTAAAATCGCATATATAGGCATGATTTTAAAAAAATGTTATACACATAAAGTCATAATCTTTGTTTAATCTATAATCATGCAACTCCTATTTTTAACTTAATAAAAAACAACTCAATGGAGTTAGCTCAATGTCACACCCCTGTAGGATGACCCACACAACTTGTTGACTCCGTTCAATGTATTTCTACAATAAATATAATAATAATGATAGTTAATTTAACAAAGTGCATCCACTTGCACATTTTGTAGGGCTGAAAGGAGAAAAAACAAAGAAAGGAAAAGATAGCAGATTGACATATCATTTTTTCATTATCTGAAAGCTTGTTCCACAAATCATTCATCTTCGTACACGATATATATGTGCATGTCTTTTTTAACCTAGCACATTGC
Source organism: Pinus tabuliformis (assembly GCA_031772625.1). Taxonomy (NCBI): domain Eukaryota; kingdom Viridiplantae; phylum Streptophyta; class Pinopsida; order Pinales; family Pinaceae; genus Pinus; species Pinus tabuliformis. The sequence goes on along the minus strand of CM062812.1, from coordinate 545,314,112 downwards.
CCGACATAAAAGAATATGTAACCAGTTTTTGATAGACACGCTACACTGAGATCTCTCTTAGGTACCCTTTCTTTCCTCTTCTTCATGACCTGCACCTCCAACCCAAGGGAATCACAACCTACATTGCTCATTATCCCTAGAACCATTGCACATTGTTGAACAATTCTCTTTGTAGGAACATGATATAAAATACCTTTAAGTTGTTATGAGCCTACCACCACAGTCGCTAAGTAGCCATTATCAAATCTATGATCGACTGTTCTTGTCACAGTTTGCCCAACATATGCACTTAGATCCACTGGAAGGAAAACCAAACAAAAATGAATATTAAAGTTAGTTCCTGGATAAAACAAATGACATGGAACAAGAATATAGAAATAAATATATTGAATTCACAACAATGTTGGAGATATGTTGCATTCTTCCTCAAATTTCATAATCTCGCCTCCAAATAGCGAGGCATGATCAACCATGTCTTTTCTTTTCTTTGTTGGTTGCTTTGGATCAACTAAAAGTTGGTATGTGATGTCATTGTCCATAGAATTAGTAGAAAGATGAGGAGTAGGTAGTGGACTTACACATATGTACATTTTCTAAGCAACATAAGATAAAATAACATTCAAATATACATTTTTTAAATAGATTTTTAAAGAAGCAAAGGAAGTTGTAAAATAATTGTAGTTCTAACTATTTGATTATTAAAAGATGAATAGTGGGAGGAGGAGCAAGTTGTCCCTGTGCTCCAAAGTAATTAACTTACTCAAAGTGGTGCAAAAAATCTATGTAATGTTTGTGAAGCACAAACAAGTAGTTTATAAAGTAGCCAAGGATTTTTAAATTTGTTTCTATTTCCTTCCATCTTCTCTCTTTACTAACCTACAAGTCATTCATTTCCCATGAATAGTGGAGCAAAGAGAATAATTCAATAAAATAAAAGTCCACATATAAATACCAGTTAACATAAGTTAAATATAGATACTAGATGTAACTAAGATTAGTCTACTAGCACCTATAAACCATTCATTTCCCATAAATAGTCAAATAAAGAGAAAAAAACAATAAAAAAATGCACACATCATAAATACCCATTAACATATTTCAAATATAAATATAAGAAACCACCAAGCTACTAAAACCATTCCTTTAACAACACACCAAAATAGATACAAATAAACTATAGTCCAAAGTATTATACACAAATTATAATAACCTGTTTATAGAAGTAGCTATGCTGCTATAAAATACTAGCATGTTTCTTTTGAAATATATACTCTTGCTGACACAATGTATAAGCTTAGAGCTATCTAAAATTTGATGTGTCCTGAAATAGAAGTACGGTGAATCCAAAATTATTATAGAAGAATGCCAAATATGAAAGCATTATCCAATGTATTTATGCAAAGTTCACATGGAAAACTAAATTATGAGAGGATATCAATCATAAATAGTATTTTCTTAACAAGGTAGAAAAATATCAATATATAGTTTGGCACAAAGAGAACAAGTTAAAGTGTTGATATGATGTTAAATGTCACCCATGTATATATATTTGCTTATACATTCTGAAATTGAATGTGTGATAAGGGAAGATAATGAGAAAATGGGGTGTTACTTAACAAATTGTTACTTGAATTACTTTATCTACTTAATGTAAGTTGTTGGTCCAGGAAGAAAATGCAAAATGACATTAATCATTTCAATTATGGATTTACCGGTAAAACCTTGTCATTGAACAACTCCATAACAATATAAAACTTAAACTAGAAATTGATTTTATGTATCAAGCACAATGAAGTGGCATAAATCTTGTATGAAGCAATCATTGCATGGATGATTCAATGGTTTTGTAATCTCTGCTAATGATAAAGAAAATACTACATAGCCGTAGACATAATTTGTATACAAATGTAAGAAATCCTAACGTGTTGGAAATATTTTAAGAACATCTTAAACTTCCTATTTTGTTAGAAGTGGTAAAAGCTATATTAATTTTTATAAATATCTATAAAATATTTTTAGTCGCAGTTTAAGATTTATTACAAAGGTGACTTTTAATAATTACATATGTTATACCTTTATCCATACTTATGTGTTCCTATATATACCTACTCTTATATGTTATATATTATACTTATAACCATTGTTATGAGTATTTGCAAATTGTTAATGCTAAAATCTTGTGCATAGTAGATCACGAGTTCAATGTTTTATTTTTAGTTTGTAACTCATGAGTTATGAATTACTTTATATTTAGATTATGCACCTTTAGTATAATGTCTAAGTCATATAAGGCATTTGACCTCATGAGGAGATTAGGTGTGCAATTTGTCAATAGGGTACACATTTTTGACCCCATAAGGAGGTTAAGTGTTCAATTTGTCAATAGGGTACACATTTTAGAGCTTTTAGGTGAAAGAGAGAACTTTGTAATAATTCCAGTTGAGACCTGTGATGTTATTTCTTCCATATTGCATGGATGGTGTGAATTAAGATCTTGAATACATCGCGGGAGGGCATATTCTTCTAGGAAAGATATTGAGAATACACATTATATGAAAGTAGAAATTCATGTGATGTTTAATCTTATGGTTCTAGTATTGAAAAAGACGATTATATAAAAAATGTTGGCAAGTTAAGAATTCAAGGAGAACATCTGACAATATTGAAGAAGAATAATGGACTTACAAAAGAATAGGGAATTTGTACCAAGATCTATGAACAAATATACATGAAAGTTGGGGTTCTTTTGTGACCACCTCTTACATAACTAGGAAAATAATTACCATTGAAGTTACATCAATTATGTAAAATTGGATCACTGACATAATAGACACTTATGATAACTGATGATATGTGTGGAAACATACAATGTTTGCATAAGAAAAATGTGAAATATCATGTGTAAGAAACCCTTAACCACAAATTCCTTCTCGTAATATCATACATGTATTAAGATCATATACTTCCAACATTTTAGAAAGAGAATGTTGCATATGTGAATTCCAAGAGGCTAGAATATCTACTGGAGAATTTAGTCCCACATTCATGGGCACACTGAAATGGGTCAAACCAAAAAATAGGTGCAAAGCTGGAGGTTGCACATGCTTCTATGGGAGTGATGTATCATCCCTTGTCCTACTCCCTGAATTTGAAACTATTTCCCCATTGTATCGTGGATTTCTTATACTAAATGAAAATGGAATTTGGAAATCATTGAAACGTTAATCTTTTACTCATGATGAAGTTTGACAAAGTGTCTTACAATCAGAGACACCATTATCTAATTTAAATCAATTGCTTGATTTAACTCTTCTTTTATGTCCCTCTCATTTTGAGATGTGTCTGAATCTCCCTAAGAATATGAAGTTTTCACCACATTAGCTTATTTTAATTGAGTTCGTTTTCTTTTTGTAGTGCCTCTAGTAGTGCCAAGTTCTTATACATTTCCCACACAATTCCCCCCTTTAAGTACCCAACCAAATTGTGGGTAACAAGGAAAATTATCCATATTGAACATTAGTTTGATGTGGAATTTAATATTTGTCTAACATGGAAAACCAAAAAAATGGCTTTTATATCCTTGTTAGAAGACTCACGTTCCACATTCCTACAACACATGCAGTAGTTGAACATTGCAATTATCAAGTCAATGCATTATCTAGATTATGCACAATGGACAATATTGTCCCATTGGGAATGTGTTGACGCCACGATCAACATGTAGAAATTTTGAATAATTTAACACATATTCAATAGAGATTATCCTGATCATGTACTATTGCGGAATACATACACAATACATAAGCTCCTCTACGTTGATCATCAATATAGCAGCATCAATAACAATAAAACATCAAGAGCATTCACACATTAACACAGTATGTAACCCGGGGAAAGCATCTCGCTAAAAACCCCAACTATTTGTATATTAATGATTGAGACCCTGTAACATTACAAAGTACAATTCTTATCACAAGCAATCCAGTACCAGCTCCACCTATTACTCACAATACAGCTCAGATCTGATCTCCAAATCTATTCCATTGCTTGCCTGCCTCCACTGCTCAATACCTGCTCAAGAATTGATGAGAATGGCTTACCAAACTCGTATTTCACCTCAAAATAATCACTCACACTTTGTTGGACGTGAGCAAAGGCTACAATACTGGGCAAATACGTGAGCAAACTCATTGGCATACTCAATCCCTTGATTGTGCAAGATCTGGTGCACAACTATAGTCACAACTGATAGCAATCTGATTCTCTACCACCTGTCCCTGTTGAACTGAACATGCACTGACATGCAACTGAGTTAACTGATGTATTCATTAGTTGCAGCATGAGTTAATAATTAGTTTAACAACTCATCATTAGTCTATTTGCAGTTAGACTAATTACAACTAGTTTAACTAAGTCAAACTGAACACAACTCCATCAACTCCACAATCAACTCCACCAAACTCAACTGATTGAGTTCTAACTGAAGTCATGCATGCAACAACTCAACTGACTCATAAGAAAAGCGTATTTCCTTCTGACAGCTGCATGTGCCACCTCTGTAGCTCAAACTGAAGTGCTCCAAGAGAATAAGATCAAGTTTATAGTCCAAATATTATTATGAGACAATAATATTTGACTTTTCTATTTTTGACAGCCAGTCTAAAAATAGACTTTGATCACTCACATTGTGATCACTCACACTTTGATCAAAAATAGAAGTCCATCTATTTTTCCCAACTTGACCAATCATCCATAAACAGCAACCTGCAATCCATAGACATGATCCATATGTCTAAAAATAGACATAGTCTAAAAATAGACTTGGGCCAAAAATAGCCTGCGGGCCCACTTAGTGAAGGCGACTCTTTTCACTAAGCTCCATCATCTTGTTGCAATCTCAACACTCCCTCTCGACAAGATATGGATTATCAGCAACCCCTATCCTGCCTCGGTGGTACTCGAATTTGCTCCTGGTGAGAGCCTTCGTCAGAATATCAGCATCCTGATCTTCCGTTGGAATGTATGAAAGCAACATGATCCTCCGCTGCACACAATCTCTGATATGATGGTACCTGATGTCAATATGTTTAGATCTATCATGCAATACAGGATTAGCCGAGAGTTTAATGCAACTCTGGTTATCACAGTAAATCACAGTAGGATCCAAATGAGAACCGAACAAACCAACCAGGATCTTCCTCATCCATATAGCCTCGCATGCAGCCAAACTTGCTGCCATATACTCGGCCTCCGCTGAACTGAGTGCCACGGATATCTGCTTCCTGCTGTACCAAGAAACTGTTGTCGATCCAATAATGAAGACCCCTCTTGATGTGCTCTTTCTGTCCGTTGGGCTCCCTGCCCAATCTGCATCCGTGAAGCCACACAACTTCACCTCATCCTCTTGTCTGTACCACAAACCATATCCCGATGTGCCTCTCAAGTAGCGCAATACATGCTTGCCCGCCTTCCAGAAGAGCTTGGTAGGCTTAACCATAGCTTGTGAAAGCTGGTTAACTGCATAGCATATATCAGGTCGTGTATTGACCAAATACATCAGCGACCCCACCAACTGTCGATAAACAGTGGCATCCACTTCTTCTCGCGAAGTGGCATCCTCCTTCCTCCAACCTCCAGGAAGAGGAATATCAACAAGCTTGCAGCCATGCATGTTGAACTTCTCTAGTATCTCCCGAGCATACTTGCCCTGAGAAACAAACAGTCCACCACTGCGCTACCATATTTCCAATCCTAGGAAATAGTGAAGGAGGCCCAAGTCCTTCATCTCAAACTTTGTAGCAAGATCCTTCTTGCATGACAGTATCAACAGCTCATCACCTGTTAGAATCAAATCATCAACATACAGTACAATGATAAGCAACTTACCCTCCACCACAATCTGGTATAGGTTAGGATCCACCTCGCTCTTGGAGAATCCAAGTCCTGTGAAATAACTGTCTATCCGTGTGTACCAAGCACGTGGTGCTTGCTTCAACCCATACATCACTCTCTTGAGCCTGCACACATGCGACTCGCTGCTGAAGACCTCAAAGCCTTCGGGCTGCTCAATGTACACCTCCTCCTCAATGACTCCATTGAGGAACGTATTCTTCACATCCATCTGATGAATGTGCCATCCCATCCGCGCTTAGAGAGCAAGAATCGTCCGTATGGAAGAATACCTTGCGACAGGTGCAAAGGTCTCCTCATAATCGATCCCCTCTATCTGTGAAAAGCATCGGGCAACAAATCTTGCCTTGTACTTCTCCACACTCCCGTCAGCTGCCTGCTTAACTTTGTAGATCCATCTCGAACCCACCACTGATTTCCCTTCCTGTCTAGGAACAATCTCCCATGCATTTTTTCTGACAATAGAATCATACTCTTCCACCATGGCGTCTACCCATGCGGGATCCTCCACAGCTTCCTCGAAAGAGGATGGCTTAGTCACAACACACTTGCTCATTAGAGCCATGTATCTAGTGTACCGATCAGGTGACTGTCTCTACCTGCGTTGGGCTGTAGGTGGTCCTACAACTTTCTCTGCATCTTGAGCCAGTCGCTCAGCTTCTGTCAAGCGCTTTCGCCCTCTGATGGTTGGCGCTGCATGAGTGGTCTCTTCCACTCCATGAACCTCGTCCTGTGGCTGATCCACGTCTTGAAGCTCATCCTTAGGAACTAATAGCTCCTCATCTGCATGCAAGTGTAGCTCCCTCTCAAGCGAACACTTCATGGCTTTCTCCTCCTGAAATTTTATATCCCATCGCACAACAGTTTTACCACTGTCTGGCAAATACACACGATAGTTGTGGGGCGTATCAGTGTACCCCACAAATATCCCAACCTCTGCGGTCGACTCCAACTTCTTCCTGGCATCCTTCGTCACATGCATGTAAACGTTAGCACCAAAAATCCTCAAATGAGAAAGATCAGGCTTCTTACCAGAATAAGCCTCCTCGGGTGTACTCATGCCAAGTATCCTATGAGGACAACAGTTCTGCACATAAACTGTTGTATTTCATGCTTCCGCCCACAAGTGAAGGGGTAGGCCCTGATCATGCAACATTGCCCGTGCAGCACCCACGATTGTTCTATTCTTCCGCTCAGCTACCCCGTTCTGCTGTGGGTTATGGGGAGCTATGAGCTCTCTACGAATCCCTTCTGCCTTGCAGAAATACTTGAACTCATCCGAGATGTATTCACCACCATTATCGCTCCTAAGAGCCTTCACCTTCTTCCCCGACTCCTTCTCGACCAGTGCTTTGAATTCACAGAACTTTGAATATGTCTCGCTCTTCTTCTGCATGAAGAAGATCCAGCACTTACGAGAGAAATCATCAACAAAAATCACATAATACATGTGTTTTGTTGTCAAAGCAACTGAGAAAGGTCCACACACGTCTGTGTGAATTCTCTCAAGGATCGTCGTGGCGCGACTATCCTTCTCGTGAAAGGTGGCTCTCACAAACTTCCCCAAAGTACACCCCTTGCACTGATCTGACTGCAAAAGTGTGCCTTTAGGAAGCCCTGTAGTGATCTGCTGCAGTATCTTCAAGGCTCCATGGTGAAGGTGACCCAATCTCCTGTGCCACAACTCGCCATCATCCCGGCTCACCAATCCTTCTGCCTTACCCGCCATTGTTGCGCATCCATCTACATGCAACTGATAAAGGTTCCTCACTCGAACCCCTATCTTCCGGGTCTCACTGGTTGTCTTGCTGCGCAGGAAGGCCTTTCCCTTGTTGAAAACAACATCATACCCCTTGTCTTCTAACATCGCCACTGAGATAAGATTCTTCTTCAATCCTAGAACATGCATGACTTCCTTCAATACGAAGGGTTTACCAAACTCCCTCTCAAAGGAAATGGTACCGATACCGGTCGCACTGTATCTACCATCATCGCCCATCTCGATGTGCACTCCAAGATCTTTGTCCTCCAGATTAGAGAACAAATCTTTATCTCCCGTCATGTGAAAAGACGCACCACTGTCCAAGAACCACACGGATCCCATCACACTTGAAACCAAGCATGCGATCAATGAAAAATCAAGCTCAAACTGTGAAGCTAAGGCCTCTCCCCCTGCAGATCCAGCAGCTTGCTTGTTCTTCTTCTTCTGCGGACAATTTGTGGCATAGTGTCTGTGCTGGTGACAGTGAAAACACTTCACCTTGGACATATCCTGCTTCTTGCCTTTCGCACCAGATTGAGAAGCTTTCTTTCTCTTCCCTTTCTTTGCTTTGGCAGCCAAAGCACAATTCTCTTCATCAGCTCCCTTTGACGAAGATCCGTCCCTGGTACTCTGCCTGATCTCCTCCTGCACAAGATCTGACCATAGTCTTTCCCATCCTGGCAATTTCTCCCGACCATTGACAGAGTCCTGATAGGAATGCCAACTCTTCGGAAGACCAAGGAGAGCCAAGCTCACCAAGTCCTCATCATCGACAGTAACCCCCACACTTCCCAGCTCATCTCGACACTGAGTGAACTTCGTGAGATACTTGGGAATACTGTCACCCTTCTCGCATTTGATGTTTCTGAGTTTATCTTTGAGCGCCAGCTTCCTCTGATCGCTCTTGCTTTGGAATAATTTTGTTAATGATTTCCACATCAAATATGGAGTAGCCTTTCCATGGAGGCTGGACACAATGTGATCCTTCACGCCCTCCAACAGAATCCTTCGACATTTTGCGATCTTCTTTTGCCAAGCATCAGCTTGAGTAGCATCAGTAGGCTTTGGGATATCCGTATCTATGAACTCCTTAAGCCCGTTATCATCCAATACTGCCTCCATCCTGTCCTTCCATGCAATATAGTTTGAGCTGCCCTCAAGAGCATACTCCAATCGCAATCCGTTGAAAGACATTGTTGCGTTGTCACCGAGAAAATACTGCTGCAAATTCGAATTCCACCAGCGACCAACTCAACCGCCTCGGATCTAAGATTCGTGAGAACACAATATTTCTCGTACAGAGATTGACTGTATGGGCATTCACCGGATATCTCACCTTCCAAAGGAAGGATGAATCCAAAGGCTACCTGGCCCGATTACAAACTTTGACTGAAGAAATAGAATGTAAACACTTCCTGAATAGTAGATCTGATGATCAACAGCTCCGATACCATGTAGAAACTTTTTCTACAATTATCTAGCTCGCTTTGATACCATGTAGAAATTTTGAATAATTTAACACATATTCAACAAAGATTATCCTGATCATGTACTATTGCGGAATACATACACAATACATAAGCTCCTCTATGTTGATCATCAATATAGCAGCATCAATAACAATAAAACATCAAGAGCATTCACACATTAACACAGTATGTAACCTGGGGAAAGCATCTCGCTAAAAACCCCAACTATCTGTATATTAATGATTGATACCATGTAACATTACAAAGTACAATGCTTATCACAAGCAATCCAGTACCAGCTCCACCTGTTACTCACAATACCGCTCAGATCTGATCTCCAAATCTATTCCACTACTTGCCTGCCTCCACTGCTCAATACTTGCTCAAGAATTGATGAGAATGGCTTACCAAACTCGTATTTCACCTCAAAATAATCACTCACACTTTGTTGGACGTGAGCAAAGGCTACAATACTGGGCAAATACGTGAGCAAACTCATTGGCATACTCAATCCCTTGATTGTGCAAGATCTAGTGCACAACTATAGTCACAACTGATAGCAATCTGATTCTCTACCACCTGTCCCTGTTGAACTGAACATGCATTGACATGCAATTGAGTCAACTAATGTATTCATTAGTTGCATCATGAGTTAATAATTAGTTTAACAACTCATCATTAGTCTATTTGCAGTTAGACTAATTACAACTAGTTTAACTAAGTCAAACTGAACACAAATCCATCAACTCCACAATCAACTCCACCAAACTCAACTGATTGAGTTCTAACTGAAGTCATGCATGCAACAACTCAACTGACTCATAAGAAAAGCGTATTTCCTTCTGACAACTACATGTGCCACCTCTGTAGCTCAAACTGAAGTGCTCCAAGAGAATAAGATCAAGTTTATAGTCCAAATATTATTATGAGACAATAATATTTGACTTTTCTATTTTTGACAGCCAGTCTAAAAATAGACTTTGATCACTCACACTTTGATCAAAAATAGAAGTGCATCTATTTTTCCCAACTTGACCAATCATCCATAAACAGCAACCTGCAATCCATAGACATGATCCATATGTCTAAAAATAGACATAGTCTAAAAATAGACTTGCGCCAAAAATAGCCTGCGGGCCCACTTAGTGAAGGCGACTCTTTTCACTAAGCTCCATCATCTTGTTGCAATCTCAACACAACACCCTCCAAAATTTTGCCTACACTTGAATTTTGGAGCCCACTGAGGCTCTTACGATCTATCGTTCCATGGTCACTTCATGGTCGATTGATGTTTTGCTAAATGTTTAAGCCTTCTTCACAAACTCTAACTGTCAAAGTCACTTGCTCACACATGTTCATTCCTTAATGAATTCTTAAGCACACTTCCTTTATGCAGGCTTGAACATGCATAACACAATCCATCAAGACAATGCTCAACCTATGACAAAAGTCAATGCACACTTTCATTAATAATACTCCCTCACTTTGGTTACAATTGTACTTCTATTCTAGTGAGTTTTCTCAACTATTTCTCTTATGCACCTTTTCTTTCACAAGTGTCGCTTTCATGTTCATGGCTGCCAATTTTTCTTGTTTTCACTTTAAAAAATGGCATTTTCATGTTATATCTACCATGGCATGTATCACCTTCAAGTTATTTAGATTTTGCAAGAGATGTTTTCATGTTTTATTTATGTCACAAGAGACGGTTCTAGCTATTTTCACTCTTGTATGTGTCACACCTTTGCACATCACTGGAGTCAATTCTATCATGCTCTTCTGCATTAGATGGTCCTACATATCATAAGAATATGAATTAGACACATTCCTATATTTTAGCACACTTTCTGGTCGCATTCGACCTTTGTGTCACAACTTGTACTCTAAGTGTCACAATGTGTCATCTCAAATGTCACACTTAGAAATTTGTGTCACTTTGTTATTGTTTCAAGGTGTGATTATTTTTCATGAGTCCTATGCATTCCCTTAGATTGTATTGATGCTTTCATGTGTGTGATCCATGTTTTAGTCTTGTTCGGATGCTTTTCCCTCTCTTACTCTACTGATCCCACACTTAGCCATTTTGGAGTTCTTCTTGATCCTGCTGTTGAGTGCAAGTTATGAAAGCCTCAACTCTTCACTAGGTGATGAGCAATACTTATTCATGAGCCTCATTGATCATATATCTCCCTCCTAGACTTGTGCATTGAGTCTTTCTTAAGTTCATATCATAGGGCTACACATTCAACACCTTCAAGGCAAAGTGACCTAGCCTTCTCCTTCTTGCCTTAGTCAAATGTGCAATTTCCTTTTCCAGTGAGCCTTACTACATGCAGGGTGCACTTCTAATGAACATTCAACCACTATTGAAGAAGGATTTTCTAGCCTAGGTCACATGGCACATTTTTAGTGAACAATCAATCACTGTTGAAGAAAATTGCACTAACATAAGGTGCAAGGCACACTTTTAGTGAACAATAAGCTACTTTTGAAGAAAAATACACCATCCCTTGAGCCCATCTATCTCCCTAGAACATGGAACAATTTTAGTTGAAAGTGTGACCCTAGTTAGATCATTGTTGAAGAAAACTATGCCTTCCCTTTAGGGTGCCTCTCACTCATATCACATGGCATAACTTTAGTCAACAAGCCCTCAACCCTTGTCCACTTAACTTCCTCATTGTCCTGAGACTTATCTTGCTTTGCCTTCTTAGTGCATGGTGTAGTTTTACTGAGTTGTGGGTTCATCCCTTGCTCATTGTCAAGCTCAACTACACTATCACTGTCTCCTACTCCCTTAAGCCTAGCGCATGGCATAGTATTAGTCAGCAAGCTCATCACACTATTTCTTGCAGTTGCCAACTTCACTGGACCTTGAAGAGCTCCTCCTTATAATGCATGATGCAATTTTAGTGAAAAATGGTTCCTTCCTCGGTCACTGTTGAGCTCAACTGCACCATCCTCATCAAACCCTTCCTTCTCAGTGATTTCACATGCTTATGACAAGTAGCTTCTTCCATGAGCAAGGTAGAGATAGAATAGATGATTTCAAGATTGATTTTGCCTTGTCATGAGTGATCTTCATTGGCAGGTGTACCATCTTAGCATGACAAGGTGATTCTCATGGAATATGTTAAGGGGAAGCGACAAAGAAGAACTTGCAGAGAAGAAGCATATGTTAGAAATTAATTAACAAAGCAATGAAATACATAAAATATTGCGGAAAGACAAACAAGGAAAACACATAAAACAAGAGAGAAACATATATACCTGGTTCACCCAATTTGGGCTATGTCCATGGAGAAAAAACCAGTCCTTCCCTTTATATTATTCAACAAAATGAAGAGATACAACCTACAACAGATCCACTATAATTTCCTCTTCAATGTCACCCAGACTCCTCTCTCTATCACTTAGAATAATAATACACAACTGTAAGACAATTCCCTCATATAAACCAAGGGTTTCATTATAGGGGAAAAAACCTAAATAAACATAACTTCTACTATCAGATCATCCACCTAATGAACGACCTAGATTGACTACGAAATTACAATATTTTACAAGGAATTTTTTCATCTATTTTTAGCTTTGAGAGCACTGCCCCTGAACTCCCACCAGGGGGGGCTCATTAAAAGTGTCCATCGCCCCCCCTGGAGCCCCCTAGTAGCTATCATATAGGTGACGTTGCCGCTCCATTTAGGAACTGGGGTCCAATGCGGCTAGGACCTATGAATTAAGAAGATAATCAGGCTCAACACCCAACAACATAAAGAATAACCATCATGAGGACATGAAGCAAATCCTGGACCATGACAGAATGAAGACATTGCATGATAGCTCAGAAGGTCCCAATACTGATCCAAGGCCCTCTGGAGGGTGAAGATGAAGAAATAATCAAATCTATCATCGAACATACAAGACATAGTAACAAGGAGAACAACTTGTTATTGCCACATCATCATGAAGTCCCATGTCATCAATGCCAAGTCATGGCTTGTACAAGTGTCAATAAATTGGCATATGTGTCCATGTGTCTTGCCACATAATTTGTGGATGTAATGATGTAATTATCTAATGAAAAATGACAAAATGTAATGTGTGGAATTCCAATAGTCACATGTGGAATATGAAAAGTCACACGTGGAACAAATAATCATATATAGACAAAAGAGTCATTAGGAAAAGTCCAAAAGTCTTAAGGAAGTCAAAAGACCACATTGGAAGTCCAAGAGTCATGAGGGTATTTCAAGAGTTATGGGGATATGAAAAGTCATTCCTCTTATCGAAAAAAGAAACCTCATAACTCAAGCAAAGGTATTTTGGAGTTTGATACTTTGGATATCTAGCCTTGGCTTCTTCAACTTGGCATAAGACAGAAAATCATTCTTTTGGAGAAGCAAGAAGTGACTTAATGTTCCACTATTGGAGCTACTGGGTCACCACTACAACTATATACTTGGATCTTTCACCTAATAATCAGAAGCTCATTGAGCCAACACATTTTCATGCATGTATCATGAATATTGTAAGATTATTCTTTGGATGTTTGTGTCATATGTTATGTTAATAAGTACTACATAAACTAAACTACTTCATTGGCTTTGGTGCTCATCTTGTTGAATGTGTCTTGTATTTACTTTAATGATAATGGTGTATATGCAAACTATTAAAGCATCCAAAGCTCTACATTAGTCAATACTATGTGTAGGAGATCCACAAAACACACAAAAAATGGAATTAGGAACATTCAAATATTTTTGCAGTATGGGGCATAATCAAGGTGAATCCCCATGAGAATGACAAATTCCACAATATTCATTGGAGGACGTACCTTATTGATTCAGGAAGGCATGATATTGAGTGTGTCCCTCAAAAGGAATAATTGAACATACTTATGTAGCTTCACCTAAAGGCCCTCTCTGTGGAGGATGGGGTTCTAAAGCAACATTGGAAGATCTCGCACCTTGCAACCTTGGACACTATGTAACATGATGGCCTTTGGTGTAGCAACCTATGCACCAAATGTAAGGATGACTAGGTTTCATAGTATTCATCTCCTTCAATTTTTCAGTCGAAACAACAATTTGATTCTACACATCAGTTAGAGCAAGATCACTGGAAGCAACACTTTATTTGAGGTGGCTAGGATATCCTGTCATAGCTTCAATTTTCATATCTTTCTCTAAGGCTTCTACTAGAGTGGTAATCTTTTATTGTGTCAAGGGTATTCTTGTTAATCGTAACAAAGCCTAAATAAACCACTTTTTCTAATGATATGAATGGATAGGATGGGAAAGTTTCCCTACAACATCTTTAAATCTTTGCATGCACTCCCATACAGATTCCCCTTCCTTCTTTTTGATGCCCCGCAACTTTGTCATATCCCGTTGCTCAAAATCAGGCAGTTTAAATTCTTCAATGAACTTTTGTTTCAATATATCCAAAGTCAAATTTTGAAGGGTTGGTATAAACTTGATGTACCGTCGAAGAGCTCTTCCCCTCAATGTAGTTTGAAACTCAACTAAATTAGTTGCATCTAGAGTTTATTTAGACCTCCAAATGGCCTCACATAGGTACCAGGGTTATTCAACGTCTTCATCTCCTCGCCCCCAAAACTCAGGGTGCCAAATGAAAGATCTCACCACATTACCAGCCGTTAGAGTAGGACTAGGTAAAACTAAAACAAACCCATTTGGATGAGGCTGTGAAATATTCACCAGATTTTGTTGATTACCACTAGAGGATCTACCAATTGTATCTACTTTGTGAATACCATGAAACTTCAATGTCTTAGAAAGCTTAGAAAATAAACTTACTAGATTATGATAAAGCATAAGGGGAAGGGATGGAAGAGAACCAACCATGTTGCTATCTTGCAGAGTACTGATTTTAGGGGATGAAGTGTCTTCTTGGAACAACCTATGCATCACATAATGCATGTCTTCATCTATAGGGGTATTGGGGTCAATTGCCACAATCTTCTATTCTGGTGTCTAGGCTTCACTTGATTCCTAATGGGTGTCATCACCGCAACTTTGTTCACCTCACTCACTTTCTATAGCTTCCTTTCCTCTGTTAGAACTCTCATCTCCTCTCAATCCTCTCTTCTACAACTTTGGGTTGGCCAACACTCTTCTATTTGCCTCAAATCCTCTCATCTCTTTCAAATCTCCCTCATCTTTCTCTTCCTCTCATCTTCAAATCTCTGTCATCTTTCTCTCCCTCCATTTCTTGGATATATGAGTCCTTCATGTTGCCCTAAAATCTCTAGCACTCCATCTTTCTTTCCCCTCCATCACAACTCTTTCCTATATTCCGCAACAGGTCATCTCCCTCAAGATCCTGCCCCAACACGAGGGTTTTAAACTACCATATTAGTTGAAGGGAAGGGTAGCAATATTTCTTCCACCAATAAGATCTTGATCCACAAAAGGATTTCCTTCAACAATCTTCCTCTTAACCCAAACATGAAAACTACTTATGCATTTGAGAAATACTAATGGTTTTCTGCAACAAATTCAATAATATACCCTTCCAATGTAGTTTTCACCCAAAAATCAACAACTTTAGTAAGTTTGTGATCTAGGAAATCTAATGCCGCTAGATTTGATGAAAAACCAATTCTGATAGATTCGACTAGAACTTTGATCTCTTAAAGAATCTCGCAACCATCACAACCACTTATATAGATTTTTGGGGAATTCAACCCAAAATATTTCGTACTGATTACTCGCTGGCTCAAAGAAAAAAATCTCTTTGCTCAATGAGGCAACTTCTATCGTAATTCTGCTTGTTAATGAACAAAGACATCACATTTTTCCTCCCACCAGGTTTGAATATTGCTCTTTAAAATCCTACTCGCCCTTATCAGAAAAATGCTGGTTATTCCAAGTTCTTGGCAGCAAAACCATTTGTTGGTAAGAAATAATGTAAAAGACCAAGCTGGTGCTTCCAAGGCCAACAAAAAGATTAGCTTGCGCTAAATTTTCAATCTTCTACAAAGGAAGAAGTTCTCTCACCCAAACAGCCCAGAATTAAATGTATTGACGGGGTTTTAAAAAGTGAGTGAATACATTTATTATTTATATAAGACAACCACCAGTACAGAACAAACTAGAAAGTCATTGCACTTGAACTTAAACACGAATTAAAAAAATTTCAAGCAGATAAATGATCACATACTGCACAATAAATCTCCCTTGCAAAGTCCTCTTTTATTAACATTAGGCCCAACAGAGCTTACAATCATAGATCCACAGAGTTACAGCTAAATTTGATACATCAGTCCTGCTAAAGCCTCAATTTCCAAAATAACGGCTTGGTCTAACTATTATTTTCCCTTCCCACTTTTTCTTTCCGCCACCGCTTTCTGCTCAGAATGGACCAAAAAACGCAATCAAGCGAGCGTGCCTAGAGGAGAAGCTTGGCATAACCGAGCAGCATGGGGATTTTCCACTTGGGCGGGGACTATTGAGGCCAAGCGCCTCAACTAAACCTTTAGACGGAGGTTGGATAAGCGCGGGGTCGAACCTTAGCCTCAGGAGAACAAAGCAGGCTGGGCGTGATCTATGAAGATTAGGGATTGGGTGCTTAAGCGCTGTTTTGCGTGCACTTGGTGTAAGCGCTGATTGTGAGTATTGAGTCAAGGAGAACGGCTCCTCTAGGGGTTAATACTGTAATCAAAAGGGCTGCGTATTATTTGTGCTGCCTGGATGCAATTGGGGACGCTCAAAAGTGTTATGTGTGCCGGAAAGATTAAACCCTGGTCTGTAGTCTTGACTCTGAAGAAAAGATTGTGGGATTGGCCCATACACGGAAATTAAAAGACGATCAAGCGAGCGTGAATAGGGAGAAGCTTGGCATAACCGAGAAGCACAGGGATTTCCAGAGCGGCTATGAATTTGAACAGATCAGTATCCAAGTCTGACAGCAATACAATTAATATAGATAAAATTTCTGGGAGGTAGGACTTGAATTAAATGTAGCCAATCACAATGGACCAAATGACTTCACGTTTTTGTTACCATACTTTTTAGTCTTCAGAGCCACCGACATTCTCGTATACTTCCGATTCCAAAAATGTATTTGACAGCCCGAAATGTATATTATGTTTCTCGTGTAAGGAGAAAAACTAATCATGAATAAAATGAGCCTGCACAAATTACCTCTTGTATACAGAATGGATGGAAGTTCAGCTTGAGCAGACTAGATAAAGATGCATGACAATTACCGATAAAGTCATTTTTCTGCCTTACTCCACAGTGAGCTTTTAGGGAAATTCTTTAAAGGTTTCGAACTTATAGTTTCCAGGTTTTGAAGATGAGTATGCATGTAGGAAGTTATAGAGCATACAATTTTAAGGTTGAATATGGATTTAAAAAGAAACAATACCATTCTCTGTAGCTGTAGAATGTTAGTATCAGAGAGAATGCAAATGAAAAATATGTTAGAATTCAAATACCTTAACTTAGTCATACATCTTTTTCTCTCTTAGAACTTGAAGAACGGTATTTTTCCTGAATCATGAAGACTCTGATTGCAAGCAACAAAACAGAGTCACCTTATTTCCTTTCATAATGTTTGTCACACTAATTCTTGTCAACAAACTTGTATCTTTCTGTTTGGATTTTTATTTTTATTTTTATTTTTACAAGTTTAATTATTTCAGAAACATGTTATAGGTAGGTTTCTTTCTAATTGACATCACCAATAAAATCATTTCATAGTTGTTGTCACACACTCACTCTGTCCATATTCTGCATTTAGAGAATCATAATAAGATTTTCTATTCACAGTTTTCAACAAAATAAGAAACAGTTGATATCACTTATATACTATCTAATATATAACAAATAACAATAGCTGGAGGAATGCAGCCTTGCATATTGGAAATGAACACTGAATGTTCAAAATTTACAAAACAAATATCATAGCAATGCCAAAGTACATTAAGTATGCTCTCATATCTTTCTCATTGGTTTTAGACGCCAGTGAATCATTTGCAAAAAGAAATGGTGATAGACACACATTATACCCCATTATACCCTGTTATGCCTTGGCCAATGTCTACTGTAATAAACTCAATCCACTTTCTCACCATCAAGATATAACCAATTTTAGGAAATTTCAAATCTTTGATTTGGAGATCTCAAGAAAAGATTGTGATTCAAATAAGGTTCTGGTATTATGAGTCATTTCAAAACCTTGTAGTATTCGTCAAAAGTCTCGTGAGGTCCCTCATTCTTCAAATTCATAAGCTTGACAGCAACAATTGTTTGTGGCACTGTTTCTAACTTCTTTGTACACTTTACTAAAACCACCAACTCTTAACCAGTTGGCCTTACTGAATACATGTGATAGAGTAATGAGCACTCCATATGAAATACTACGGTACCCACTTTCTTGCGATTTCTTGATCTCCATAGAATACCCAAAAATAAGCATCATACAACAAGTTGGCCTCACTCAATACATGTCATGGAATGATGAGCTCTCCATATGAAATACTCCAGTACCCACTTTATTGCTCTTTCTTGATCTCCATAGGATACCCAGAAACAAACACCACACAGCAATTATTGTAACTACGACAGCAGATATGATAACTCTTTTCAGCTCTGAATGCCTTTTATGTTTGATAGTAGAGCATGGTGGCAAACTTACCCAACTCCCACACAGACCGAGATTTCCTATAAAAGCAGTGGCACCAAGCTTTTTGAAAACACCACCTTGAGGGACTTCTCCTGAAAGCTTGTTGAAAGAGAAATTCAAGTGCTGGAGCATTTTGAGATTTTCCAATGACATGGGTATTCCACCTGACAAATGGTTGGTAGAGAAATCCATGTCTTGAAGATTTTGAAGTTCACACAGTGGTTCTGGAATTGTACCTTCAAGTGCATTGAATGAAAGATTAAGGTAATTCAATTCTTCGCAGCCTCCAAGTGAGCTTGGAATCTCACCAGTTAACTGATTTGCAGAAACATCTATAGCTTGGACCATGGTCATCTTGCTTAGTTCCGAAGGCAGGGGACCTTGTAAGAAATTATTTGAAAGATTGAAATAGAAAGCTATATTTTCAAGACCTGCGACCTCCGGAGGTATAGGCCCGCTGAGCCTATTATATGACAGATCTAGCTGTAATAGCTTCAAACAATTCCCTAGACTTGCGGGGATATTCCCTGATAGTTGGTTCTGATTGAGATATAGAGATATTAGCTGCTGGAGGTGGGAAAGAGAATCAGGAATTCTTCCAGAGAGATTATTTCCATGGAGATCTAGGAGCCCTAAACTTCCAATTTGCCCAATTTCCATTGGGATGGTTCCTTGTAAATTGTTAGATCCTAAAAATAACCTCTCCATCTTTTGAAGCCTTTTAAGTGAAGAAGGGATTCTTCCTGTAAAAGAATTCTCGTCTAAATCAAGCAATGTTAAACCAGTTAGGTTTCCAATCTGTGGAGGTATTTCTCTAGCCAATTCATTGCTGCCCAAGTATATCACATCCATTTGTTTAGACAGTTGATCAATAGAAGACGCTAAACGTCCCCTGAGACGATTATGGGATAACGCTATTGCTTGCAGGGTGGAACAGTTACTAAGACCAGTAAGAATGGGCAAGCTTGCTGTGCTGCCGCTAATCAATTGATTATATTCTAAGTAAAGCTGCTCGAGTTGAGTCAACTTACCCAATTCCATGGGCACTACTCCGCTGAGCTGGTTTCTCCCTAATTCAATCACTCGAAGCTTCGTGCAATTGAAGAGGGAAGCGGGAATGCTGCCACTCAACTGATTACCAAACAGATATAGTCCTGTCAACTGAGTGTTCTCGCTACATAAATCAGCGGGAATGTGTCCAGTTAATTGGTTGTCAGCCAGAGTCAATTGACGGAGACTTGAGCAGTTTGAAAAGGAGGAAGGAATTTGACCTGTCAGACTGTTGTTCCACATATTGATGACGCCGACTCGACTTAGGAGACCTAATTCAGAAGGAATGCTGCCACGAAGGTGGTTGCTATTCAATTTGATGTAGTCCAAAGAGGATAAGTTTCCCAAGCAGGCGGGAATTGTACCCGACAAATTGTTAAATCCTAAGTGAATGTATTGTAAGTTGGGGAGAGCACACAGTTGGGACGGAATGTTTCCTCTCAAATTGTTATAGGGCATAGACAAGTTCTGTAGACTTCGGCACCCACCAAGAGTGGGCGGAATAGAACCTTCGAGTTGATTCCAAGACAGGAGAAGCATCTTTAAGCGAAAAAGACTTCCCGGTTGATAGGGAATGTAGCCATGAAAACTGTTATTTCGAAGGTCGAGCATTCTAAGAAACGAGAGATTAGCGAGGAGAGGAGGGATTGTACCTTGTAATCCCATGTTGTCTACTCTGAGCGAAAGCACTCGCTGTGTGCGCGGACTGCAAATGACGCCTTTCCACTCGCAGAAGGAAACATTGGGTTTCCAAATAGTGCGCAATGATTGGGATGGATAATTGGTAGTCACCGCAGACATGAATCCGAGCAGAGCCTCGTGATCGGAAGCATTGGAGAGATAAGGATGACTACGATTAGATAGTTGAGGTGAGGAAAAGCCAGAAGGAATGACGAACACAATCAAATAGAAGAAGAACAGAGGTGGCGTTCTAATGGAAGGAGAAGGAACGGAAAATATCTCCATCTCCCGCTGCCCGTTGCAGGACAATAATCTCTGCAAGTATAACAGCGACGAAAGGTCAGAAAATCACAGACATTAGTTGAAATTTCTGCATCTATTTATAGGAGAAATACGAAGTATATGCTAATTCAAACTTTGAAAAGAAACAGACTATGACAGAATATTAAATCACAAGTCGTAGTGCATAATAATTTGTCACAAAAGAACCAGGTGCTCGCCTAATTTTTCGAGCCACACTCAGACTTTGTTAAAATGGAGTGTTTGTACTTGTTATAGCCGTAGTCTCCCTGTTTTAGGTTGGAACGTTTTTTTTTTTCAAATTTGTTAGAAATTTGGTTAAAGTACATATGACCTATGAAATCTATATCATTCAAATGCTCGAAAGCTTTTTCAAAATACTAAAGTTATTTATCTATTCAAAAATAAAATATTATATAATTAAAAATTATACATATTCAAAAAAATAAAATATTATATAATTAAAAACCATGTAAAATTCCAACCAATGCTTTAAAACACAGAATAATTATACAAAACCTTTAGTCTGTAATTGCCATGACTGGACTTTTAAAAGTCTGTAATTTCCATGATTTGAATTTTAAAAGTAAAACATACAATAATTATACGACACCCTTAGTCTGTAATTGCCATGACTTGACTTTTAATAGTCTGTAATTTCCATAAAATAAATTTTAAAAGTTTCTTGTGGTCGTGACTTGATTTCCAAGTAATTTCGTCCCTGCTGCACTAACAACCCATGACAATGTTATTATATTCGCACTAAATTTAACCAATTTATAAGTTATTTTAAATTGCGAACGATTAGGTAATTCTTGATTAGGTAATTCTTCATTAGGGCAAGGAGAAATATTATCGAATATTATCGAATGGGACTTCTATTTATGCAAAATCTAATAAGTATATTATGTTTAATTTTCTATTTACGTGCTGGGATTATCTCTGAGTAAAGATGGGTTTAGTTAGGATGGGTTTAGAAAGAAAGTTCTCTCGTCTATAAAATTTATTTATTTTGGTTTAGTTGAGAATTGTTGGTTTAATTGGTTAAGAATGGTTCATATAATTGGTTAAGAATTGATGAATCAATTGATTAGGCTATATTAATTGGTCTATTTACAAAGTATTGTGTTTAATGGTTTATCCTCAAAGAGTTAGAGATGAATTGCATGTGAAAATATGTTTCTTAGCTTTTTATATATGAGTGTGTGAGTTGCAAATAAAAACATATTTTCTTAGCATTATACAAATGCAAGTGAAAACATGTTTCTTAGCTTTTATACATATGGGTGTGTGAGTTGCAACTAAAAACATATATCTTAACTTTATACATAGGATGTGACAACTTTACCATGATAGTACGATGATCCTCTTTTATAGAGAGTTAATAGTTTAGTTAGTTGAGCTATAGTTCTTTGTCCATTCAAAAAATATCATTTCCATTGTTTTATTTCTAGGAAGACCTCTTAACCAAATTGGAGTGTGGCTAAATAGTTTGAGTAGGTTTATGAGTCTCTTGGCCTCATGCATAGGAGGTGACAACGTAATCATGTTAGTCTGGTGATCCCTTTTTAGAGGGAGTCGTTGGCTCACTTTATCAAAGCTATAACACATGGTCCATTCACAAAGTATTATGTTCAATGTTTTCCTCCCAACAAGGTCTCTCAATGGCTAAAGTGGGATGTGACTAGATAGTTAATGTAGGTAATGGGTGTGTGCATTGCGAGAGAAAAAGGTATCTCTTGGCCTCATACATTCGATGTGACAACCTTATTGTGTTGTTCCAATGATCACCTTTTAGAGGGAGTTATTGGCTTGGATGAATTGTAGTGCTTAGTTCATTTACAAAGTATAATGTTCAATGTTTTAGGAGGGATCTTGATGAAAGTGTGTTGTGGATGGATAGCCTATGTGTAGATAAGAGGTCGAAAGTGTGTTATAGACATTGGGTGTGTGTTGCAACTAAAAAAACATCTCTCAACCTTACACATAGACATGTAATAGGTTAATATTATTTTTTCCCCGAAAAAGAAAGAAAGAAAGAAAGAAAGAAAGAAAATGATCTATATTTACTATTTCAAATGAAATTGAACTATACATTTAAGAATTTATCTTTTTTTATCATTTTCCCCATAAATATTAGACCAACCCTAGAACCGGTAATATTAACATATCTACTCAATATTTTCTTACATCCAATCATATAAAGACTTACTATTAGAAAAGTAAACAAAAAAAAAACAAAATCCCAAAACTTCAAAATAAAGATTTTTGTACTTTGAGAAGCACTACCCACCTTGAAATTCCACACTAACCAAGTGTCATTCCAAAATCACTACTTCTTTAGTATTTATTTAATGATCTTATATATATATATATATATATATATATATTTTTTTTTTTTTTTCATTTAAATTTTCTAAATAACATATTATAATATTCCAACAAAATCAGATTTAAATAAGTCAAATCATAATAAATGGTAATAAGTAATGTTTAAGTATACTTCTTAGTTATAATTTAAGTCATGATAATACATGATATTGGTTTTTAATGCTTATGTTTTTCTTTTATATTATGAAGGACAATTTTCTATTTCTTCAAATCATTGTTATACATCAAGATGCTTTGAAATAAGTTTTGGTTTACCACTAAGGAAACCAAACTAGACCTAGAATTTCAATTTCACTAGGAACCATAAAAAAAGTTTACTAAGAGAACCAAAATTCTAGCAAATTTGTCTGAAATACATGGCCTCCAAGGCTACTATTTAATAGAAAAACAAAAAACTAATACTGAGGAGTGAAAAACCAGATGACATATAAAACATTCAGGATATTCCGAAATCTAACTCTTCAATAGGGACAAGGTCCTCATTACCTCCTAGAGAATAACCAATTTTTAGGGGGTAGGAAGAGGTGGTTTTCGATTTTCCTAAGACTATTGTCCATTGTGCGTATTAGTATTTGCAAGTCATCTAGTTGGAGGAGAATCTCCTCCTTGGAAGTGTTATTGTCCATCAACACTCAACCCACCAATAATTTTAGATGTAAGTGGAAATCTATCATGTCCATGTAGTGATTATGATGACCTTGGGAGTCATCGGTACCCAACCCGCTACCGTACAAGCACCATGGAGTTTGTTAAGCATTGATACTCATCCATTATGTCTCACTTCTCCTAAGTGATTTCTTCCTAGATGCTTGGAGGAGTGAATTCCCTGTACTGGGAAGCCAAGCTCTTTGTTCGTTGCCAGGCTCTAGAACCTCCAAGCTCATGATAATAGGCTACACGTCAACATATTTAAGCCTACTATCTCAACATGGTGGCCACCAGAAAAGGAAAAATTTCATGACCAGGGAGAAAGGTCGACGAAGAGCTAACAACCATTAAGGAGAGGTCAGTGGGGGGAGAAATATAGGCGTAGATGAGGCTGGCTAAATTGAAAGGTGAGTCGATGCGCTAGTGGAGAAGTGAAGGCTCATGATAAAGAGGAGTCAGCAAGGGAGGGCTAGTAATAAAAGTAGGCAAGAATTAGGTGATGACAAAGGAAGAGGCCTAGATAAAACATGGAGACTAGCTTGTCAATGTAGAACTAGTAGGAAAGTCCAGTTCCCCCACTGGAAAGGATGCAACGACGAATAATAAAGGCTCAAACTAGCCAAAAAGATTCCTTTACCCCATTGAAATACTTGTAGCCAAGTTGGTGGTGTCGAGCTAGTTCCTATCACCATAAACCAAGGATTATAATAAACTTTAGCATGCAAAACATATTCTTCCATCCTCATACGCTAGGAGGTGGCTATATGTGTCATAATGATTTTCCACCTCCAAATATAAGTAATGTGCAATGTGATATATGGCTTTCTTATGGCATCGAGTAGCCAAGTACAAGAGGAGTTGACTAAGCAGTGCCCTTGTAAGTGCTAAGGGAGAGAACATTAATAAATGCTAGAGAGACATGACCGATGCAATGGAGGCAAAGTAATTGCCCATTAAACTCAAGATTGATGTGATATGCAATGTGAAGTCATGGGGGGTGGTGATGTCACATCTCCCACTTCTAGTAGTTGGTGGGATGGCAGCATCATGGCCTTTCGTTTGTCTTGGACAAATCACCCCATCCAAGGCTCCTTCATGTATGCTATCTAGGCTATAATTGTGTCATATTTTTCTAGTAAAACTTAAAACTATTTTTAATTGGATATGAGTTCATATTCTTTGGACATAGAAAACTGAGTAATGGCCCAAGACTAGGAAGCATTTGGAAAAAGTGGAAATCTACCATCTTATGAATTACTAACAAGTTAGGTACATTAACTACCAAATTTAATAATTTTTTCCATTTAAAAAAAGCAATATTTAAATATCGAGAGAATTTTTCAGATGAATGTGTAGAGGATTTATATCATGTCCAACTTTTCTAGTGGACTCTCCACCCATCATGAATTGAGAGTTTGAGTGGTAAGTCTCTAATGATGGGTGGAGAGAGTCCACCCAAAAAATTAGACGAGATGTAAAATCCTCTCTACAAATTTTCATCAGAAAAATTTTCCCAATATAAATAATTGTGAAAACATACATTCTCTCAATATTTAAATATATCCATCTTTTATTTTCTTATATTTTAAGCAAATTATATATTATAATTTTATTCAGATAAATTATTCAAATTTAAACCAATTAAAAAAAACAAATATATATTAATCACTTAAAAACAATAATATTAAAAATAATAATATTTCTTTTTCTTGACATTTTCAATTAAAACTGAGCTTTTTTTATCTAATGTCTTATTATGATAAATTTAAATTTAAATAAATTAAATTATAGTAAAATAGCTTTGAAAATAATGCTTAAATATATTAATCTTTTATATTATTTATATTATATATTTTTAAAATTTATAAATTATATTTAATACGAAGATTGTTTTAATTAAAATAAGAAAGAAAAGTAATAATTATCCCAAAATAATTTTATTCTCAAAGTTCACATTTGTTATTCCAAAAAAAACTTAGTATTTTGATTATCATAAAGTCTTCTGAATAAAAGTATTATTTTCCTAAGTTATTTAGTGTTTTGATAATTATAAATCCTTCTCAATAAAAATATTGCAGCATCTTAATGTGCCTTGACGTGACTTTAAATTATATATTTCATGGTGGAAAAATAAATATTAATATTTGTAATAAATTTTACGTGCGTTGTCGTGAGCTTTAAATGGCTTTAAATTATAATACTTCAGGTTGGAAAAATAAATAATAATTGCTGAAAAAGAAATTAGGATATTCTCAACTCAGTGTTTATTATTTTACCTCATATTGCATTGTACAATATTATTTAATTTATGATATATTAATAATAATTTATAAAATATTTTAAATTTAATAAGGTTAATTTGAAAAGTAAAGTTAAAAAATTAATTATTTTTTATTTAATTTATAGGAATTTGAATTTCAAATTTCATATTTTACATCTTACTTTATACATTGGCCAATTAAACTATATCACTTTATACATTGGCCAATTAAACTATGAGCAAAAATTAACTAATTTTTATTTATTTAGATTTTAATAAAAGATCCCTTCTGCTAGTGGTGTTGTCTCCCTCGTTTGACTAGTTCGAAAATATTATTAACGTAGTGGATCTATGTGGTTGTGAATGACATTTGAATACAATATATTTATATAAAGAGTTTATGTCTAGGTGTCTGATTATGTATAGATATATTCATATATATATATATATTTATATTTTAAGGTATACTACCTAGATGTATTGAGTATGAATATTTTTTAATGGTGCTTTAGTGACCAAACTTCAAACTTTGGTATGCAATCCTTCCTTTATTATGCTTTTCACACCCATGTCTAATATATTAGGTTAATTTTACAAAGTATAAGTTGAATAACATTAAATTATAGAAAATAAATAAATTAAATTAAATTACAAATATTAAAGTTTTGTTTTAGGTGGGTATGTACGTATATTTATTATAAATTAATAAATATAAATTTTATAATATTATTAATAAAATTATTAATAATTTATTTGATGAACTAATAAAATGGCGATGGTTCTTATATCCTAATATATATATTTTTTAGATTAAGATTATTTTCAACGCAATCAATATAATTAAATTATATACCACGAGAGTTGATTTACTTGATTTACTGTTCTATTTACTATAAGTTGAAAGTTTTCACAGTGTAACCAAGTTTAATTTTAACATTTTTTTTATAATTGAATCAAGTTATATACTTATCTATTAAATAATTATATATTTATTAGAATTTGATTTAAAATTAATATACAATGTATATGGTAAGTGTTTGCACTTTGTGGAAAAGTTTTATTAGGTGCTTAAGACAGAGTAATATGGGATAATCACTATTGTCACTTTAGCAATTATTACTTTTGTTTTAGTGATGGACACAATTCAATAGAAGGGAGGTTTTCCTCGTAGATCTTAGGGATCTCATGACCTAGTTAAACCAAGTCAAGAATCTTGTAAGGCTTCTACTTGTATCACAACCAATCAAGAAGATCAAACAATTAGGATTTATGGTGGATCTTGAAGGTAATTTCTGTGTTTGAATTCAAAGGGTCCTATGGCTATTCAAATGGCTTTAGGTAAACTAGGCCGAGCTCAAGGAAACTCCTCAAACACACAAGATCTAAAAATCACACAATGTTTTAGTAAAATAGCTTGTAAAATAGAAAATTGCGACAATAAATTGGTTTATAGAAACAATAAATAATAGCCCCAAGATCCATGATAATAAAATGAAAAATGAAGGGGTATAACAAGAGTAAAATAGAGATTGAATTACAACAAATTTTTGCAATAAAAGAGCACACAACAACACCTAAAACCATAGATGTTAGCTAAAATATGGCTAGAAAATGAAATAAAAATGACATTTCATATTTTGTAAAATTTTACAAAAATATGTTTTACATCAATGACCAAGATGCCTAAGTGATCCATAAATTGTCATGGATATTCCATTATAGAGTTCAGGTTTCTGTGATCCATATCAAGTTTGTGAGAGATTTTTCGGCGAAAATCACATGGAATACCATTTGTCAACGCGTTTCGAACCAACTAGTGTGGTTCATCGTCAGGACAAGTTGAAGAAACAGATCTAGCCTAGCAAGTTAAATAGTCTGAGCAGAGCCTCCAACGGCTAACTTGACCAACGGCTAGTTTGACTCTAGGACCGGGGTCAAAATTATTTTATTAATTTAATTAGTAATCTCTGGGATCAATATATAAATATATAAAATTTTAATGGGTATTTAGTTAAAAAATATTATAAAAATTATAAGTTAATTAGTATTTAAAGGAAATCTAGTTAAATAAAGGACCTTATAATATATGAATAAATTGAATAAATATAAAATAATTTTACTTAAAAGAATTATTAAAAATTATAAGTTAATTAGTTATATAAAGGGCATTATAATATCAGAATAAAATAAAGTAATATCAAAAGGATGCTAGGTTAGTTAGAAAAATATTTAAAAAGTATAAGTTGATTAGAATATAATTGGAAAATTAGTTATGTAAAGGACCTTATAATAAATTATATGCATAAATAAAATATATGTATAAAAATGGTATTCCATGTGATTTTCGCCGAAAAATCTCTCACAAAAATGGATATTCCACTCGACAGTTTGTCATAACAAATATGATAAAATTATATTTAAAATTTGAAATTCTACACTATTACAATTTTATTTCTTTTAAGATGTCTCGATCTATAAATTAATGTTAATAGTGTATGCATGTGAATTAAAATTATGCAGAAAATAGAGAACATTGAAATAAAAGCTCACAAACACATTTGACACAAGATATGACCTAGGAAAACCTTTCAGGAGAAAAAACTAGCTAGAAAGTGAGGTTGCTCTACTATATTTCTTTGAATAGAAAATGGTTGTGAGTACAAAGAAGTATGGCCTATGATCCTTGGGTTACTACAATGCACAAATTCTCTCTCTGTGCTCTATCACTTATCCCTATTAGTTAATTTTTTCTCAACTATGGAACAAATACACTTGAAAGAATGGAACCCCTTTTCCTCCTAGTGGCCTGATTATAACACAACCTGATATCCTACTAGTGGTTAGGTTTGACTACCTCAACTCTTAACCAAAGTTACAATATAGACTCTTCTAGAGTCTTCTTCATCATAATCATGTGGCTAGCCCCTTTTCCATGAATTATGGGGGCTAACGTGGCATCCTCTCGAATTATGGTGGTGAAAATATGAAGGTCAACTTTTGAGTGGCATAAATTGTGCACACGGACTTTGATTGACACGATCCTTGTGCCATTAGAAATATCTCTATGTGTGGAAAAGGAAAAGAATGTGTGACACTAAAATGGAAATTTTTTTCCCCAAAAAACATCGTTTGATGCCTCAAATGCTCCTGTAAGGTTTCAGACCCCAATTTGCCAAATTGGGCCCTGCTGGTAATAAGGGTCCCATGAGTTGATTCCTCCACTTTTTCCACTTTGAAAGCATCAAGATGGATGAAAAAAAATAATGATCCAATTTGGATCACACCTCTCTATTTTGGGAGGCTAATGGTCCCCAAATTGTTTTACTGAATGAGGTGAGGAAATTTTTCCTCCACCTTCTCTCAGGTGTACCATTTAGCTTTGCCTAAAAGTTTTACTTTCAACCCAATTTTCCAAACTTCATGCTTTCCATGTCTTATAGTTTTGTACCTCCTTTGCAAAAATGTATCTTTTTTCAACTCTTCCTGAGCATCTAGTGCCAAATCCTCCATAGAAGGTAGGATTTGTTCCTCTTCCTAATCTAGCATGGAAAGCTCACAGGGTTTTAGATTATTTACATTCACAACTAAGTAAATGTACATATATGGTGGTAAACTGAGTTGATAGGCATTATCACCCACCTTTTCCTGTATCTCGAAGGGACCATACCGCAAAGCCTTAATTTTATTACTAAGACCCTGTAGTTCAACTGTAGCCTTACTCTATCTCCCACCTTGAACGCTTTCTTTGTTTTGTGTTGATCACGTCTGACCTTAAATTTATCCTATGAATTTTGTAGCACATCTCTTGTACCTATATATGGATCTACTTGGTATTTTCTACAAACTTTTAAGCCCTCAAGGCATCCCTTGTAAGATCCTCCCTCTCTCTTCCTTCTTTCCCATATGCGATATCTAGTGGTGAAGGTAACAAATATCCAAAATAAGTTTCAAATGGGGACTTACGAGTAGAAGTGTGAATTACTCTATTGTAAGAGTGTTGTATATATACTATATTTTTGTAACACCCCACCCTACATTTACCCACTTTTACAAGCTTACTGGGGTAAACATGAGATGAGAGTTACTACACATGACCCAACCTCCAAGATTCAGTTATGGAAATGAGGTCTACTTATCTAGACTTACTGCAACACTCAAAGACACATGATCACCCAAATGTCAGACAATTTTCATTGGTGACCTTTTCCCTAAGTTGGAATCACTTTCTGACCTAGCTTACAACCCAATCGTATGCATGTAACCTTGTCAGAGCAGCCAGAGGCCTCCAGCCGTAGGCATAACCCATCATCCATGTGACTATTGCTGAAATTTCCTCTTTTTGTGCATGCGGCCATAAACTTGGTTCCATAATTTTAGGCCTAGCCTACAGGCCAACTACCCACAATTCTCTAGAAATATGTCAATGATAAGTACAATTATTCATGCTTTGTTTCTAAGTCTTGTTCTTATTCAAGATTTCCAAGCACATATTAATCATTTAGACAAACACATTGTAAACATAGTATTTGTAGTCATGAATGCATAATTTGTTCACTGTCTACCTTAGTTTCATCAGATGTTTGTCAAGAAGGCTTACTTCCCTCTCATACTGGTTGTAGAAAACCCATATTAGCTCATGCACTCATATAAACAATTAAAGAGCCTATCAAACCATGAGAAAGATCAATAACAAGAGAAATTAATATAATAAGAAATATACCATGCATGTAACCAACATTTAACCATAATGAAGCCATGAAAAACTAGTCATATATTCACACAATAAACCAAAACTTGTGCTCATTGATCTCATTAAATAATAACACAGAATAACATATGTATAGTTCCAACCAAGTCAGGGACTTCCACATACCACCCAACCATATATTTGGGTTGAACCAATTCTCTCTTCCAGCCCAATCACCCCTGTGCCATATTACAAGCATGAATGTGGGATCACATGGGATAAACCAAAACATAACCATACAAGAAATCCAAAGGAAGCCAACTCTACCCTCATACCATAGTGATTTCATCCAATACCAGGTCCAGAAATTACCAAAACCAATACAAGCTTGGATGCCTCATAATTTCTTCACCATACCCAAATGAATTTTCCTATCTTCACCCACATTTCAAGAGCTTCTTGAAGAAAATCATATCCACATTCACCCTTGGGATTTTCCTGAGACCACCTTAACTAGGATCCAAAATCTATTGGCAATCCAAAGCTCATCCAAATAGGGAACCCACTGCATCATGGCTATCGAGGAAATGACATAAAGAAAGGTTGTACATGACTTTCAATCCAGGCAAATCCCATGCAAATGACAACAAAATAACCAACAAACCAATGCATGAACCATGCATTCGAATTCCAACAAGATAATCAGACATGCACATTGTTACCTACAATTCCACAACTATTTTATACCCTTGCTTGCTGCTATCCAAATCTTCTTCTTGGCTGCCCACAAATTCCTCTCATGCTCCTTTCATTCCTTACTCATTCATTGCTTGTGTCCAAGTTCTCTTCTCTCTCTCTTTTGTTGTAGTGTTATGTCTTGATTTTCTCCCCAAAGTGAATGAATGAATTTCCTCTCTCCCATTTCTTTTCTTTTCCTTTTATTTTTCTTCATTTTCCATTGCATGCATATTTTTCATTTTTCCCTTGCATGGAATTTATTTCATTTTCCTTAATTTCTTTTGCATCCATGCCACATGTTCTTTGCTAGCCTGTAATAAATAATTTGTATTTTATTGTCTTTTTTCTCTTGCAAATCCAGTGCCAATTTCCATAACCAATAATAAATAATTAACCACAAGTGGATCCCAATGTGATGTTTTTCCCCTCATTCAGCCTAGAATACATGTCCCATGACCTTGGTTTTATTTTACCATTATAATGTCCTTTTATTTACATGGAACCTAGGGTTGCTACAATTTCATCCTAGTTCTTCGAGTGCTTCTAATTATATCCCCGTATTAGCTGCAATAAAGTCCTATTGACTACTTTTTTCTATCTATCTGTTTGTGGATAGAATTTTGTAGACCTCTTAAACTTTGTGTTCATCTTGTCCCATAATGTATTCCAATATGCACTAATAAATCTTGTGTCCCTATCTGAAATGATGCTCCTCGGTATGCCAAAGTGTACCCAGACATGTACAAAGAACAAGTTTGTTATTTCTTGCCCACTGATGGTATTTTTACAGGGCAACAAAATGCACATCTTGTTGAACCGACTAAGTACCACGAATAGGTAGTCACGTTCCTTCCTGATTGTTGGTAAACCTCCCAAAAAGTCCATGGAAATTCTTTCCCAAGGATGAGTGGGTACAACTAAGGGATGGTATAGACCATGTTTCTTGTTGCTAGGCTTGCTGGTACAACAAATCATGCATCCTCTTATGAATCTAGCTACCTACTCTTACATCTTGGGCCAATACGTATACCTATGCAAGTTGGCCATTATATTCCCTACACCAAAGTGCCTTGTAGCCTTAGAGGTGTGAGCCTCTCTAATAAGATACAGTCGCTCACCTTTAGGAGAACATAGTTTATCTAGCCTGTAGAGCAACCCATCCTCTAGATGGTATTCAATGGTGTAATTGGCATCATGCATGTGACTATGAATCTGCAACTCCTAAAACACCTCCCTGAAGTCCCCATCCTCTGAATATGCCTCTCTATATGAATCATAGGTGAATGGCTCTATGTGCATCAGAGTTCTCAAAGCTAATATTTGATGTGGGTGGCCTTGAAATCATGTTGGCCAACTTGTTTGTAATACCATTCTTGAACTTAATCACTAAATGAAACTAATGTAGAAACTACACACACTCATAATTCTTAGTCTGTTGTAGCTTGCACTATGCCTACATGTATTTTAGAGGATGGTAATATGTGTAGATTATTGTCTCCTTTCCCATAAGATAACGCTTCCACTTCTTCACAACTTACACCAGGACATAGATATTCTTTTCATATGTAGATTAGTTAAGAACTACCTCATTAAATACTTCAGAATGGTAGCATACAAGCCTTCATCCCTACACCAAGACTTCTTCCATAACAGACCCACTTGTTTAGTCAATTTAGTATCCTAAATTGCTTTGCATAAATTATCAACTGAGGCTCATAAGCTGATGAAGTGTAGTGCACTGTATGTGCTAGTTAACCCTTCTTACTTCGTTGTTTTGTATTTTATATTGTTTTGGGGGTTTCTGTTCTTTGATCCCTAATGATGTATAATTTGAACTATGAGAAACCGAATCTAAATTTCTTAAAGGTGAACCAAGAGCTCAAAAGCTAGTCAAAATCTAAGTTAAAAGAAGGAAAAAAAACAGAGCATCTATCCCATCTTCTCATCTAATCCTAATTCATGAATAATTCTTAAAACTAGAAGGTAAAGTTGTAAGTCATGTTGAAATAAATACAGAGAATGAAATTAACTAAAGTACTTCTAGTTACCTTAACCTTTAATTTTGAAGGATAACCTCCTTAAGATGGAATTCAAGCAACTTCTGTACTTCATGATCTAGAAAAGAAACTAAATAAAAACATGCAGAAGGTAACTGATTGGTTTCAACCCTTATGTAAAGTGAATGCTTAACCATTTAGTTTAGGATGGATATCAGCTTGAAATGGTGACCAAAACATTCATTAGTACAGTGCATTGACAACCTGAACTAGGAAGTAAATAACAAAAATAGTGAGTAAACTAATCAACAACACATCCTCATTACTTTCAACCTTACTCTGTTTAGAAACAAAGTCGTTTCCTTTATGAAATGGATTGGAGAAACAAGACTGCATAATTGAATTCTAACATTATGCTACTGATTAAAACTAAAAGGAATCAAACTATAAGAAATCCACCTAAGTTATAAACACTGCTAAAAGCAAATGAAGAATTTAAAACTGAATAGAAAGAAGAAAACAAATGAAAAGAAAACCTCCTTCAGCGCAGGGGCCCTCTGCAACTGACTAGGTTGAGCTGCTAACTTAATTCAAAATTATCCTTCAAATGATCATCAATCAACACACAGCTTTGTATTATAAAATAGGAACAAAATTCCAAAATTACAGAGCTGATAAGTTTAAAATTAATACATCAAAAACTTTCCACACCCTCCGGTCCTGTTCAACTGGTATTTAAAAGAAAATATTCATAACTATATTTTGAGGAAAATTAGCTACAGGTGGTCTACACGTTTTACAACCAATCTGCGTAAATGTTTGATCAGCTACAGGTGACTTGAATTCGAATAAGGTGGTTGCACAGAACCGTTGACATAGGTGGCTGATCTTAGTTAATGCTTCAACAGATTTGTTGGATTCATTAATTAACCACGAAAGAGTAGACAAAGAGTCCTATTGCTTTCGGGTTTCATACATTTAACTCCACCTTTGACTGTGGTCTTGAGCTGGCTTTTTTGTCGATCTGGGTTGGGTGACTAGGATATGATCCATGTCGAGACGATTCCAAAGATTCCCATGTGGCCGGTTTCTTCGTTTGACACCTGTAACTTGTTCAACCATGGAAGTAGCTACGGAACACACAGTTAGCTATAGAATAGGTTGCGTTCCATAGCTAATTTGCAAAAACTTATTTCAAATAGCAAAAACATAAAAGTATAACATGTCAATCATTTAATATCTTCCTTGAGACAAAATCTATCATTTATTAGTGATGGGGATCTATCTTTTATGGAAAACAAGAGAAAGAAGTGAGAAAAGTTGTCAAAGATAGAGTAATTCTGAGGTCCAACACACCCCCACTGCGAAATCATTGCATGTCCCCATGCAATTTTTCCAAAACTGTGAACTCTTATTTCCTATTGCATTTGCTCAGATAAATCTGCTAGTACATCTAACTTTCTTCTCTTCTCCTCTTTGAAGTGATTGCCATCCTGGGTTTTTTCATGAGAATTCTGTATTTAAGGTTGATGAATATTTTGTTCAAGTTTCTATTCTTCTTCTTCAACTTCCTATTCTTCTTGTACCATAGCCCTAGGTGCAGTATGTATTATCATGAAAGGCTTTATCCAATTTGCTTTGTTCCTTCAGGGTTTCATTTTCTTTCTTGATATGCATGTTCAATATCTGTAACTCATAGATTTCCTGTTTGAGAGAGTCAGTTAGAGGTTCTTGTGGATTGACAGGTTGTTCTAGATTGGCTGAGGATCTTGGATTGATTGAGGAACTTTTCTTTTCTAGTGATTCTATGTAATCATAAATTTGTTGCTGCACTGGGTCTATGCCTGGGGATCCTCTATTGGGGCTGCCTTCAAAATATTGTTTAGGAGAGTTTTGAGGACTGTATGTAAATGGAATATTTTCAGGAGACGGTACTAGAGTTTCTTCTTCTAGATTTATGAACTCTGTTCCCTTTGATGATACTTTCTTTACCATACCTTGGAGTCTAGAGCTCCTTCTAAGTTGTAGGGGGTTTATGTTCTCCTCCTTTGTACCCTTTTTCTCCTTTCCTATCTTTTCCTTCCTCTTGATTTGTTTCCTAATCTCTATCAAATTTTCAGAGATTAATTGTTCATCATCTTGTTGTAATCAAGATTTAGGTTTGTTCTCAGTAATTCCACCAGCTTTTTTTTTTATCTTTCCTTTTTGCTTGATCTGCTCCCTGATCTCTATCTCAGAGATTGGCTCTTCATCATTTTTCTGTGTGAAGGATTCAGGTTTGCTTTGAATGGTCATATTGGTATTTTTCTTCTTACTCCTTCTGACATTACCCTCTTCAGGTGATTTTGGTGTCTCTTGGAAATAGTTTCTTATCAATAAGTTTTCCCAAGTATCCCTTATTCTTTTTAGATGATACTCAACTAGTATTTTTACCAACCCATGATGGTACATAGAGGTGTCTATGAATTCTATTTTGTTCTGTACATTTGAAGCCATCCTCCTTAGACAATTTAGAAGGAAGAAATGGAGGTTGATGTTTCCATTTTCTAGAAAGTTCATCAATAAACGTATATGAGAAACATACATGCATCCGAATCTTCCCTCACAGGTAATAAATTTTTCTAATATCAAAAGCATGCTTCTCCATTTATTTTTAAGTGTTGAAATAGGAATTCATTTTCTAAACACAGTGACATCCATACGTGGGTTCCTAAGGATTACCTTCCATGATTCACTATGAAATTCTTTGTTTTTGAACCATCTCTCACCAAGTCTTGGCAGTTATGTAGCATCTACTATGTAAGATTCTGTTACTGCAAACATAATGTCTCCAATATCTACTTTTGTACCATCGAATGATCTAGAAAAAGATTTTGTGATCTCCTTGTGATATCCGTCAAATTTTTTAATGAAATTGAGCCATCCAGTCTTCTGCAACATCTCCTTGAGTTATGGGTACCCTTCCATAAACTTTGCCCCTACGGGCTCTGCCCTAAAAATGAGTCCCATGGTCTCTATTTCGTAGAATTTTCTAACCTTCAAAATTACTCTCCTGGTCTATGAAATGGACTGACTGCGGGTATGGTGAAAAAGAACTATGGGTTTGCATGGAATAAGTAGACGGTGAGGGTTTGGAGAGACGTGAATACGTTGGTCACATCGTAGTTTTGATCGTTAATAGATGGAGTTATTAGAGACCGTTTAAGTACAGAGTAGTGGAGGTGTGGTATGATGAAATCATTATAGACCGTTTGGTATCGAATGTGGAAGATGTGGCGGAGATGTGGTATCATGAAGTGGCAGTCAAATCAAATGATGACTTGTTAAGGAGACATATGATCATTCATATTATACATGACTTATGTTTATGACTTGCTGTTTGAAATAAATTTGCATTTACCTTTAGAACTTAACCTTTTGCTTGATAATTCTTTTGGTGTTGATCCATAGGTACTTTGAGGATGGTTTATCTCCAAAACTTGATTCTTCAATTTCCCTGCATTCATTATTTATTTGTAAGCTATATAATTGTGCCAGAGCTGATAAGTAAGTTGTAGCTGTAGAATCATATTAGCTGCAGAATGGAATTAGCTGCAGAAGAAAAGAAGGAAAAGTGAAATATGGCTTATGAATATGGATGTAAAATAAAATAGAAATGAGTTATGACAGTGAGATGGAATGAGATGTAAGATAAAATGAAAAATAGGGTGAAATGGGGTAAAACTGGAAGAAGATAAAATGTAAATGAAATATGACAGTGAGATGAAGTGGAACTGTAGAAAAAAAATGAAGACAAAATGAGATGGAATGAGATGATGAATTTGCAGACTCTAAACTATAAATGAATGTAGCTTTTTGTCACTACTTATTACAGAAAGGAAATGGAAAATATAGGATGTCAGAAATATCTGATTTTCACCCTGTATTTTCTATATAAGGATGCCAATCAATGATTGGTTTTCAACCTCATACAATATATATATATATATATATATATATATATATATATATATATATATATATATATATATATATATTCTAGGAAAAATAAAGACTAAGTTAGTGGAGAAGAAGAATTCTTCTTCACTAGCTTCATTTCAGAGTTATCCTGGAAAATCTTAATGAAATCCTCTCTTGAAACTGGTTTTTGATATATCTTCAACCGATGACCATTCACAGGAAGAGGTATTTTGATTCCATCTATTGTCCTTATCTTTACTGCTCCATTATTAAATGTAGAAATTTTGAATAATATAACACTTATTCACAGAGATTATCCTGATTATACACTATTTGTGGAATGCATGTATAATACATAACCTCCTCTACGTTGATCATCAATTTTCGGAATCAAAAAACAATCACATGTGCACATTGAAACATCAATCGCACATATCATCACAGTATGTAATGGGGAAAGCATACAACTGAAAACCCCGAACTATCTGTATATTATAATGATAGAGAACATGTAACAATACATAGTACAATACTCCTCACAAGTACTCAGTACTATCTCCACCTGCTACACACAAACTAGCTCAGATCTGAATCAAGTCACAGGTTCAAATCTCCTCCACTGTTTTCCTGCCTCTACTGCGCAATCCAATGTGAGAATAGGAATGATCCAAGCTCATTTTCCCTTGGCTTGTACTGCGCAATCCTCATTGGCAATCTCAATCAATGATTGTGCAAATCTCATGCACAGCTATAGTCACAACTGATAGTAGTCTCCACCTCTAACACCTGTCTCCACTGAACTGTCCATGCACTGAGTTAACTGATGTATTCTTTAGTTTCTTTATGAGTTAATAATTAGTGAATTAATTAATAATTAATTCACATCACTCATCACTAGTGTATTCTTCAGTTAGACTAAATACAACTAGTTCAACTAAGTCAAACTGAACACAGCTCCATCAACTCCTCAATCAACTCCACCAAACTCAATCACTTGAGTTCTAACTGAAGTCCATCATGCAATAGCTCAAATAACCCATAAGAAAAGCGTATTTCCTTCTGGCAGTTGCATGTGCCACATCCGTAGCTCGAACTGAAGTGCTCCAAGAGAATAAGATAATGTTTATAGTCCAAATATTATTAAGAGCTAATAATATTCGACTGTTCTATTTTTAGACTAGCAGTCTAAAAATAGACTCTGCCCATATTTCTAAAAATAGAAGTCCATCTATTTTTACCAACACGACCAATCATCCACAAATAGCATCCTGCAACTCATAGACCATGATCCATATGTCTAAAAATAGACATAGTCTAAAAATAGACTTTGCGCCAAAAATAGCCTGCGGGCCCACTTAGT
This sequence comes from Pinus tabuliformis, assembly GCA_031772625.1. NCBI lineage: Eukaryota > Viridiplantae > Streptophyta > Pinopsida > Pinales > Pinaceae > Pinus > Pinus tabuliformis. The sequence continues at coordinate 545,275,245 of CM062812.1, read as the reverse complement.
GAAGGCGACTTCTTTTCACTAAGCTCCATCATCTTGTTGCATTTTCAACACTCCCTCTCAACAAGATATGGATTATCTGCAACCCCTATCCTGCCTCTGTGGTATTCGAATTTGCTCCTGGTGAGCGCCTTCGTCAAGATATCAGCATCCTGATCCTTCGTGGGAATGTATGAAAGTAACATGATTCTCCACTGCACACAATCTCTGATATGATGGTACCTGATGTCGATGTGCTTGGATCTATCATGAAATATTGGATTAGACGAGAGTTTAATGCAACTCTGGTTATCACAATAAATCACAATAGGCTCCAAGTGTGACCCGAACAACTTGACTGGGATCTTCCTCATTCATATAGCCTCGCATGCAGCCAAACTTGCTGCCATATACTCGGCCTCTGCTAAACTGAGTGCCACGGATCTCTACTTCCTGTTGTACCAAGAAACTGCTATCAACCCGATACTGAAAATCCCTCCAGATGTGCTCTTTCTATCCGTTGGGATCCCTGCCCAATCTGCATCTGTGAAGCCACATAGCTTCACCTCATCCTCCTGTCTGTACCACAATCCATATCCCAATGTGCCTCTGAGATAACACAATACATGCTTGCCTGCCTTCCAGAAGAGCTTGGTTGGCTTAACCATAGCTTGTGAAAGCTGGTTAACAGCATAGCATATATCGGGTCGTGTATTGACCAGATACATAAGCAACCCCACCAATTGTCGATAAACAGTGGCATCCACTACCTCCGCTGAAGTAGCATCCTCCTTCCTCCAACCTCCAGGAAGATGAGTATCAATAGGCTTGCAGCCATGCATGTTGAACTTCTCTAGTATCTCCCGGGCATACTTACCCTGAGAAACAAATAGTCCATCACTGCACTGCCAAATTTCCAATCCCAGGAAATAATGAAGGAGGCCCAAGTCCTTCATCTCAAACTCTCTAGCAAGATCCTCCTTGCATGAAAGTATCAACAGCTCATCTCCTATCAAAATCAAACCATCTACATAAAGTACAATGATAAGCAACTTACCCTCCACCACAATCTGGTATAGGTTAGGATCTGCCTCACTCTTGGAGAATCCAAGTCCGGTGAAATAACTGTCTATCCGTGTGCACCAAGCACAAGGTGCTTGTTTCAACCCATACAATGCTCTCTTGAGCCTGCACACATGCGACTCGCTGCTGAAGATCTCAAAACCTTTGGGCTACTCTATGTACACTTCCTCCTCAATGAATCCATTGAGGAACGCAGTCTTCACATCCATATGATGAATGTGCCACCCCATCTACACAGAGAGAGCAAGAATCATCTGTATGGAAGAATACCTTGCAACAGGTGCAAAGGTCTCCTCATAATCGATCCCCTCTATCTGTGAGAAGCCTCGGGCAACAAATCTTGCCTTGTACTTCTCCATACTCCTGTCAGCTGCCTGCTTCACTTTGTAGATCCATCTCGAACCCACCACTGATTTTCCCTCTGGTCTTGGGACAATCTCCCATGCACTGTTTCTGACAATCGAATCATACTCTTCCACCATGGCATCTACCCATGCGGGATCCTCCACAGCTTCCTCGAAAGAGGATGGCTCAGTCACGACACATTTACTCATAAGAGCCATGTATCCAGTGTACCGATCAGGTGACTGTCTCTGTCTGCGCAGTGCTGTAGGTGGTCCTACAACCTTCTCTGCATCTTGAGCCAGTCGCTTAGCTTCTGTAGTGCGCTTTCGCCCTCTGATGGTTGGCACTACATGAGTGGTCTCTTCCACTCCATGAACTTCATCTTGTGGCTGATCCACGTCCTGAAGCTCATCCTTAGGAACTAATAGCTCCTCATCTGCATGCAAGTGTGGCTTCCTCTCAAGTGAACACTTCATGGCTTTCTCCTCCTGAAATTTGATATCTCGTCACACAACAGTCTTGCGACTGTCTGAAAAATACACACGATAGTTGTGGGGCATATCAGTGTAACCCACAAATATCCCAACCTCTGCGGTCGGCTCCAGTTTCTTCCTGGCATCCTTTGTCACATGCATGTAAACAGGAGAACCAAAAATCCTCAAATGGGAAATATCAGGCCTCTTACCAGAATAAGCCTCCTCGGGTGTACTCATGCCAAGTATCTTGTGAGGACAACGGTTCTGCATATATACTGCAGTATTGCGTGCCTCTGCCCACAAGTGAAGGGGTAGGCCCTGATCATGCAACATCGCCCGTGAAACACCCACGATCATTCTGTTCTTTTGCTCAGTAACCCCGTTCTGCTGTGGGTTATGGGGAGCTATGAGCTCTCTTCGAATCCCTTCTGCGCTGCAGAAGTCCTTGAACTTGCCAGAGATGAATTCACCACCATTGTCGCTCCTAAGAGCCTTCACCTTCTTCCCCGTTTCCTTCTCGACCAGTGCTTTGAACTCACAGAACTTTGAGTATGTATCGCTCTTCTTCTGCATGAAGAAGATCCAGCACTTTCGGGAGAAATCATCAACAAAGATCACATACTACTTGTGCTTTGCTGTTGAAGCTACAGAGAAAGGTCCACACATGTCTGTGTGAATTCTCTCAAGGATCGTCATGGCGCGACTATCCTTCTCGTGAAAGGTGGCTTTCACAATTTTCCCAAAGTACACCCCTTGCATTGATCCGACTGCGCAAGAGTGCCTTTAGGAAGCCCAGTAGAAATTTGCTGCAGTATCTTCAAGGCTCCATGGTGAAGGTGGCCCAATCTCTGGTGCCACAGCTCGCCATCATCTCGGCTCACCAATCCTTCTGCCTTGCATGCCATTGCTGCGCGCCATATTCATGCAATTGATAAAGGTTCCTGACTCGAACCCCTATCTTTTGGGTTTCTCCAATTGTCTTACTACGCAAGAAAGCCTTTCCCTCGCTGAAGAAAACATCATATCCCTTGTTTTCTAACATCGCCACAGAGATAAGATTCTTCTTCAATCCTGGAACATGCATCACTTCCTTCAATACGAAGGGTTTACCAGACTCCCTCACAAAGAAAATGGTATCGATACTGGTTGCACTGTATCTACCATCATCGCCCATCTCGATGTGCACTCCAAGATCTTTCTCATCCAGGTCAGAAAACAAATCTCGATCTCCTGTCATGTGAAAAGACGCACCACTATCCAAGAACCATACTGATCCCATCACACTTGATACCAAGCATGTGATCAACGAAAAATCTAGCTCAAACTGCGAGGCTAAGGCCTCTCCCGCTGCAGATCCAGCAGCTTGCTTATTTTTGTTCTTCTGCGGACAATTTGTGTTATAATGTCAGTGCTGGTGACAGTGAAAGCACTTCACCTTGGACATGTCCTGATTCTTGCCTTTTGCACCAGAATGAGAATCTTTCTTGTTCTTCCCCTTCTTTTCTTTGGCAGCCAAAGCGCAATTTTCTTCATCAGATGCCTTTGATGAAGATCCGTCCCTGGTATTCCGCCTAATCTCCTCTTGCACAAGATCTGACCAAAGTCTCTCCCATCCTGGCAATTTCTCCCGACCATTGACAGAGTCCTGATAGGAGTGCCAACTCTTCGGAAGACCAAGGAGAGCCAAGCTCACCAAGTCCTCATCATCTACAGTCACTCCCCCACTTCCCAGCTCATCCCGGCATTGGGTGAACTTCTTGAGATACTTGGGCATATTGTCTCCTTTCTCACACTTAATGTTTCTGAGTTTATCCTTAAGCGCCAACTTCCTCTGGTCACTCTTGCTTTGGAATAAATTTGTCAATGCTTTCCACATCAAGTATGGAGAAGCCTTTCCATGCAGGTTGGATACAATGCGATCCTTCACGCCCTCCAACAGAATCCTTCGACACTTTGCTGTCATCTTTTGCCAAGCCTCAACGTGAGCAGCATCAGTAGGCTTTGGGACCTCAGCCTCTATGAACTCCTTCAGCCCATTGTCATCTAACACCACCTCCATCCTATCTTTCTATGCAATATAATTCGAGCTGCCTTCAAAAGCATACTCCAATCGCAATCCGTTGAAAGACATTTCAACTTCGACACCAAGAAAACACTGCTGCAAATTCGAATTCCACCAGCTCAAAACTCAACCGCTTCTGATCTAAAATTCGTGAGAACAAAGTATTTCTCGTACAGAGATTGACTGTATGGAAATTTACCGGATATATCACCTTCCAAAAGAAGGATGAATCCAGAGGCTACCTGGCCCGATTACAGACTCTGCTTGAAGAAATAAAATATAATCACTTTCTGAATAATAGATCTGATGATTAACTTCGCTCTGATACCATGTAGAAATTTTGAATAATAGAACACTTATTCAGAGAGATTATCCTGATTATACACTATTTGCGGAATGCATGTATAATACATAACCTCCTCTACGTTGATCATCAATTTGCGGAATCAAAAAAAAATCACATGCGCACATTGAAACATCAATCACACATATCATCACAGTATGTAATGGGGAAAGCATACAGCTGAAAACCCCGAACTATCTATATATTATAATGATAGAGAACATGTAACAATACATAGTACAATACTCCTTACAAGTACTCAGTACTATCTCCACCTGCTACACACAAACTAGCTCAGATCTGAATCAAGTCACAGGTTAAAATCTCCTCTGCTGTTTGCTTGCCTCTACTACGCAATCCAATGTGAGAATAGGAATGATCCAAGCTCATTTTCCCTTGGCTTGTAATGCACAATCCTCATTGGCAATCTCAATCAATGATTGTGCAAATCTCATGCACAGCTATAGTCACAACTGATAGTAGTCTCCACCTCTAACACCTGTCTCCACTGAACTGTCCATGCACTGAGTTAACTGATGTATTCTCTAGTTGCCTTATGAGTTAATAATTAGTAAATTAATTAATAATTAATTCACATCACTCAGCACTAGTGTATTCTGCAGTTAGACTAAATACAACTAGTTCAACTAAGTCAAACTGAACACAACTCCATCAACTCCTCAATCAACTCCACCAAACTCAATCACTTGAGTTCTAACTGAAGTCCATCATGCAATAGCTCAACTAACCCATAAGAAAAGCGTATTTCCTTCTTGCAGTTGCATGTGCCACATCCATAGCTTGAACTGAAGTGCTCCAAGAGGATAAGATAATGTTTATAGTCCAAATATTATTAAGAGTTAATAATATTCGACTGTTCTATTTTTAGACTGGCAATCTAAAAATAGACTCCGCCCATATGTCTAAAAATAGAAGTCCATCTATTTTTACCAACACGACCAATAATCCACAAATAGCATCCTGCAACTCATAGACCATGATCCATATTTCTAAAAATAGACATAGACTAAAAATAGACTTTGCGCCAAAAATAGTCTGCGGGCCCACTTAGTGAAGGCGACTTCTTTTCACTAAGCTCCATCATCTTGTTGCATTTTCAACATTAAATCATTCTCATATGGTCCAAGCCAATGAGTTTGAAACTTCCCTTGAAAATATTTGAACTTTGAATCGAACAACAGTGCCCAATCTCCTGCTTGAAACTTATTCTCCTTAATATATTTATCATGCTATTTAGCCCTCTATTGTTGGAGTATACTGGTCCTTTGGACTGCATATTTCTTGATTTCATCAAGTTCATTGAGTTGCTCCAATCTATGTTTCTGTGTCTCTTATAAATCCAATCCCAATTGGACTACCATCTTGAAGGTTTTGATTTGAAACTCTATAAGGAACATGGCTTGTTTCCCATAAACAAGTTCATAGGGTGTATGTCCCGTTGTGTTCCTCCATGTAGTTCTATAGGCCCATAAGGCTTCAAGAAGCCTTTCTTTCCAATCTCTTCTATGTAGATGCACAGTATTAGTGATAATTCCTTCAATCACTTTATTTGTAGATTCAACTTGACCATTTGCTTGTGGATGATAGGGAGTAGATTTCCTATGTTTGATCTTGTAATCTTCCACAAGGCCCTTCACCATTTTAGATGTAAATTGAGATCCCTGATCTGTCACAATTTCTTTTGTAACACCAAAATGAGTGAATATGTCCTCAAAAAGAAAATTAACTACAGATTTTTCATTAGCAAAAGGTAACACTTTGGCCTCTACCCATTTAGTGACATAATCAGTGCATACCAACATATACTTCTTTTGCTTAGATGAAGGATTAATTGGCCCAACAAAATCTAAGGCCCATTTTTCAAAAGGTTCAATGAGTACCTGAATGTGTAGTGGCATTTCATTTGAAGGAGCAGGTTTCCCTACCCTCTGGAAGCTATCACACCTCCTGACATATTCTTTGGCATCTTTGAAGATGGATGGCCAATAATATCCTAAAGAAAGGATTCTATAGGCTGTCCTCTTGTCAACAAAGTGTCCACCACACGGCTCATCATGACATGCCTTAATGATCTCAGGCATTTCATCTTCCCTAACACATCTTCTGATCATAAGATCTGGACATGTTTTATACAATTCATTAGTGATCCATAAGTATCTTGAACTTATCTGAATGATTTTTCTTTTTTCTATAGGAAACAAATGTGAAGGTAATTTCCCTATGAGTAAGTAATTAGCAATATCTGCAAACCAAGGAGTTTTAGTATTCATTGCAAAAAGATATTCATTAGGAAACTTATCTTCAACCGGAGTGTCATCTTTGATATTTTGAATTATGGACAGGAAATCAGCAACCGTGTTTTGTTTTCCAGGTCTATCTAGCATAGTAATATTGAATTCTTGCAAGAGTAAAAGCCATCTTGTAACTCTGCCATTAGTAATAGGTTTATTCATTAAATATCTAATTGCAGAGTGATCTGTATGAAAAAAGTTTTCATAACCTGTTATATAAGTATGAACTTGTTGATTGCATGAACAACAACTAAAAATTCATTTTCAGTTACATTATAGTTCAACTTAGTGGGAGTCAAATTCTTACTTGTGTAGTAGATGGCATAGGGAATCAAGTCTTTTTGTCCTAATACAGCTCCCAAAGCTGTATCTGAAGCATCTGTTGAAATTTGAAAAGGTAGTTTACAATTTGGACCTCTCAAGATGGGTGCTTCAGGAATTTTTTTTTTTTAAGTCTCAAATGCTAACTGGCAGTCAGGATTCCAATTGAATTCACAATCCTTGGTGAGTAATTTGAAGAGTGGGGATGCTATTTTAGTGAAATTTTCTATAAATTGTCTATAGTATCCTGTGAATCCTAGAAAACTTCGAACATCCTTTTGGCAATTTGGAATTGATAATTTAGAGATGACTTCAACTTTAGATTTATCAACTTTAATCCCATCTCCTGAAATGTGATGCCCTAAAACAATACCTTCTGTAAACATCATAAAACATTTTTCATGGATTAGTGAAAGGTTTACTTCCTTACATATTTTAAGAACTCTTTCCAAATTTTCCAAAGCTTCTTCAAATGTATTCCCATAGACTATAAAATCATCCATATATACCTCTACACAATCATGTATTAGATCAGAAAAAATTCCTAGTACTGCTCTTTGGAATGTTGTAGATGCATTACATAACCCAAAAGGAAGTACTCCGTAGGAATAAGTTCCCCATGGACAAGTAAATGTGGTTTTATCTTGATCTTCAGGTGCCACTTGAATTTGATTATAACCACTAAAACCATCCAAGAATGAGAAATACTTCTTACCTGCTGATGTATCTAACACTTGATCTATAAAGGGAAAAGGAAAATGATCTTTAAGGGTAGCTTTATTCAATTCTCGGTAATCGATGCACACCCTCCATTTACCATTCTTTTTAGGCACAATTACTAAAGGGGAAACCCATTGGCTGTCTGAAATTGGGTAAATGAAGTTTACATTCAACAGTTTTTGCAGCTCTTCTTTCACAATTTCCCTAAGATTTGGATTCATTCTTCTCTGAGGTTGTTTGATAGGTCTACAATTTTCCTCAATGTAGATGTGATGTATACAAATCTTAGGACTAATTCCTTTCATGTCAGTATATTCCCATGCATATGCAGCAGAATGTTGTTGTAATGTCTTGATTAGCTTTTCCTGTTGTAATTTCTCCAAGTTATTGTTTATGTTCAATGTTCTCCCTAGAAAGATTTCAATTGTAGAGCTACCAAATTATTCCATAGAATAAAGAGACATATGCCTAGATGAAAAATATTCAATATTGGATTTTTCTTGAAATTGATCATGTTCATATTCTGGAGATGATTCAAAATTTTCCATTGTATTTAAGATTTGACTATCTTCACTAATATCTGAAATAGTAAAGAGAGGTTGAATGTCATTTTCATCATCAATCCATTCTTTGTCATCTATTTCTGTGATTGTTCTTGTTGGAGGATATAGAGTGAATTTCTTTGTTGAATTCCCATCAGAAATATACATATCACTAGATCTACAACTAATGAAAGCATCAGCTGTGGCCAGCCAAGGTCTTCCTAATATGAGTGGATTTCCTCCTAGATTTTTCTTTAGAGTTAATATCATAAAACAAACATGATATTCCCAAGAATCTAAGGATACTAAAATATCTTCTAACACTCCATCTGGTTTGATTATAGATCTGTCCGCTAATTGCAGTAATGTAGGGGTGTAAAGAAGATTAGGAAGCTTGAGCTGTTCCATGGTTTGTTTGCTCATGATGTTTATTTCTGCCCCTAAATCAGTCAATGTATTTGGAATTTCAACTCCATTGATATGTGTTTTCACAATTGGACTTCCTGGATCTACATATTTTTGTATGGCCATTTTTCCTATCATTATATCTGCTATTTTCCCTACCAGGTGAATTCTTTTTGTTTCTTTTGCTTTTCTTCTTGTTTTCTTTATGCTCAACTCCTTTATTGTTTTAGCTAGGATTGGAATCTCCTTAATGGCTTGTAACAAAGGAATTTTGATACAAACATTTTTTAATTCATCTAGAAAATAATAATTAGGCAACATGATCTACTTTTCTACTCCTCTATCAACTTGTAATATTTCAGGAAAAGGAGCTGCAAAAGTAGATATTGGCTGCTCAATGGTAGGAGTTGAGTTCACTGGTTCTTTCTATTTTTCATTTTTAGTATTTTGGTTTGGGAGAGATGTTCCCTCAAAAATTTTATGGGGCTGTAGAAAATCTTCCTCAGAATTGTCTTGTTCCTGAATAACTACAGAAGTTCTTTCCTTTTCTAATATCCTACCAGATCTTAGTTGAACATCATTGAGATCTAGAGGAGTGATCATATAAGTTGGAAATTGTTGTCCTTCCACCATGTAAGTATTTTGAGGATTTTTATTGTTGGGGTTTGGTAATGGTTGGGAAGGTAGTTGATTTGGTCTCTGCTGAAATGGCAGTAAGAGTTGAGGACTTTGGTTCTGTTGTGGAATTTGTTGTGGAAATGGTAATGAAAGTTGAGGGTTCTGATTTTGAAGTTGTGGCTGCTGATTTTGTTATGGAATGTGTGGGGGAGGATTTTTTTGATATGATGGAGGATATTGATAATATTGAGAAGATCTCCCATAAGGATTTTGTAATCCTTGTGCCCAAGGTTGAGATTGAGATTGAGGTTGAGGCCAAGGTTGCTGCCAATAATTCCAATTTGATGGGGGCTGAAAATACATTTGATTGTTAAATCCCTGATTTTGTGGCCCTTGCCAAGGTTTTCTAGAGACAAAGCAAAGAGGCTCTATTGAATTTGGAATTGTTTCTTCTTGAAAAACAACCTTAAAACCTAGAATCGAAGGACAACCCTTGGTTTCATGATTCTCTGAGAAAATCGTACAAGTCTCTACAATTTTTGCATCTAAAGGGCATTCTCTTAGAGCATGTTTTTTTCTGCATTTTGGACAGAAAATAGCTAAAGCATCAGCCTCGGTTTTCTGCTTGTTTTGCAACTTAAGGGTGTCTATTTGCTCACTAAGACTCCCTAGAATATTTGTTTTGAATTCATAAAGCATATTACCAATTTTTTCCCTACTCACTGATCCAGTTGCAGATTTATTTACTCTAACAAGAGAAGGATCTCTTGGACCTTTCCCAGTTTTGGATTTACCTCTTGAGAGATGAACAAATAATTCTCCTATATCATTTAATGGGAGTTGAGAGATATCTCCCTTCCCCATCATGTTAAGGATATCTATCCAGTCATCTCTAGTGGATTTTAATAAAAGAGCTTTTAAGGTATCTTCATCTAAATTGTCCATCTTCACTCTTTTCAAATTATAGTTGAATCTCTCAATCAAATCCTCTAAATTTTCATCCTCTCTTTGCATCATTTTGAACACTTCATCTTTGTGATTGGTAGGCATGCAATAATCCAAATACCTATCTAAAAACACTTTTTTCATGTCATTCCATGTTCTAATGGACTGAGTGACTAACCCCATGAACCACTTCAAAGTAGCTCCTTTTAGTGTTGAAGGGAACAACTTAAGTTTTTGAGAGTCTTCTAGATAATCATAGGTTTTGCACAAGACTTCAAACTCAAATAAAAATGTTTCAGGATCCTCACTTTTTAACCCATGGAAATTTGGGAGGACAGAAGGTGAGATATTTTTCATTGTGGCATTTGTTTCTTCATCCACTATAGGGAATCCAAAAGAATTATCTATTTCCCTATTTCCTCTGCCTCCTCCATTATTTCCTCTACCTCTTCCTCTACCTCCTCCTCCAAACAGTGTGAATTCTCCATCCTCTCCTTCTTCTGCCATTATAGTTTCTTTGGGTTCAACCTGCAAGGTTACTTTCTCCTCCTCTGGTTCTTCTATTAATGGGATATGGGAGAGAGGTTCTACTTCTTCTTCTTCACCAGGTATTCCTAATTCTTCAACTAAAATGTGCTCCCCTGTAGAGGTGAAAAAAACTACTCATGCTGTTGGAGATCCAAGATTTTTCTCCTCTAGGACTGACTTGGTAGATGAAGTAGGAGATTCTTTTGATTGGATTTCCGCCCCTGGAATTTCAGGAGTTTTATGGTTGGGAGTATGATTTTGGGATGGAGGTGTATCGCTTCTTGTTCTTGGTGGAGTAGGTGGTGTTGTAGGAATTGAACTCCTGCCTCTAGCTATAAATATACCCCTAGAGTCTCTTTCTCTATGCATATCATTTTTCTTTTTGAATGTAAGAGATAAGGTTACCTTCCTCGGCAATGGTGCCAAAATGTTTAGTCAATTTAGTATCCTAAATTGCTTTGCGTAAATTATCAACCGAGGCTCGTAATTTGATGAAGTGTAGTGCACTGCATGTGCTAGTTAACCCTTCTTACTTCGTTGTTTTGTATTTTATATTATTTTGGGGGTTTCTGTTCTTTGATCCCTAATGATGTATAATTTGAACTATGAGAAACTGAATCTAAATTTCTTAAAGGTGAACCAAGAGCTCAAAAGCTAGTCAAAATCTAAGTTAAAAGAAGGAAAAAAAATAGAGCATCTATCCCATCTTCTCATCTAATCCTAATTCATGAATAATTCTTAAAACTAGAAGGTAAAGTTGTAAGTCATGTTGAAATAAATACAGAGAATGAAATTAACTGAAGTACTTCTAGTTACCTTAACCTTTAATTTTAAAGGATAACCTCCTTGAGATGGAATTCAAACAACTTCTATACTTCATGATCTAGAAAATAAACCAAATAAAAACATGCAGAAGGTAATTGATTGGTTTCAACCCTTATGTAAGTGAATGCTTAACCATTTCTTTTAGGATGGATATCAGCTTGAAATGGTGACCAAAACATTCATTAGTACAGTGCATTAACAACCTGAACTAGGAAGTAAATAACAAAAACAATGAGTAAACTAATCAACAATGCATCCTCATTACTTTCAACCTTACTCTGTTTAGAAACAAAGTCGTTTCCTTTATGAAATGGATTGGAGAAACAAGACTGCATAATTTAATTCTAACATTATGCTACTTATTAAAACTAAAAGGAATCAAACTATAAGAAATGCACCTCAGTTATAAACACTGCTAAAAGAAAATGAAGAATTTAAAACTAAACAGAAACAAGAAAACAAATTAAAATAAAACCTCCTTGAGTGCAGGGGCCCTCTGCAACTAACTAGGTTAAGCTTCTAACTTAATTCAAAATTCTCCTTCCAATGATCATCAGTCAACACACGACTTTGTATTATAAAATAGGGACAAAAGTCAAAAATTACAGAGCTGATAAGTTTAAACTTAGTACATAAAAACTTTTTTTCACACCCTCCGGTCCTGTTCAACTGGTATTTAAAAGAAAATATTCATAACTGTCTTTTGAGGAAAATTAACTACAGGTGGTCTACACATATTACAACCAATCTTCATAAATGTTTGATCAGCTACAGGTGACTTGAATTCGAATAAGGTGGTTGCACAGAACCATTGACACAAGTGGCTGATCCGAGTTAATGCTTCAATAGATCTGTTGGATTTATTAATTAACCATGAAAGGGTAGACAAAGAGTCTTATTGCTTCCGGGTTTCATACGTTTGACTCCACCTTTGACTGTGGTCTTGAGATGGATCTTTTGTCGATCTAGGCTGGGTGACTAGGATAGGATCCATGTTGAGACGATTCTAGAGATGCCCATGTGGCCGGTTTCTTCGTTTGACACCTGTAACCTGTTCAACCATGGAAGTAGCTACGGAACACATGGTTAGCTGCAGAATAGGCTGTGTTCTGTAGCTAATTTGCAAAAAATTATTTCAAATAGCAAAAACATAAAAGTATAACATTTCAATCATTTAATGTCTTCCTTGAGACAAAATCTATCATTTATCAGTGATGGGGATCTATCTTTTATGGAAAACAAGAGAAAGAAGTGAGAAAAATTGTTAAAGAGAGAGTAATTATGAGGTCCAACACCACTCATGTCTATCTCCACTTCAAAGGGATGTTGCAAGTCCAGTGGTGTTAGAACTGGAGCTTGGTTGATCTTCTTTAGCTCCACAAAGGCCTTTCCTGGACCCTTTCCCCACTGGAAACTCTTGCCATTTGTTGTTATATTGTGGAGTGGTGCTACTACTGTTTAAAATGAGGCTATAAATTTTCTCAACTACTGTACTACCCTAATGAAACTCGTCACTTCAGAAACATTAGTAGGAACCATCCATTTCATGGTGGCCTCCATCTTTATAGGATTTATCTTCATTTCTCCTCCACCTATCACATACCACTAAGATACCAAAGACTGCTTTGTAAACTCACAATTCTTGATATTTGCTAGTAATTGGTGCTTCTTTAATGTCTTCAGTGCTTGTGTTAAATGTGAGATGTGATCCTCTCAAGTAGCATTGTATACCAAAATATCATCCAAATAAATAATAACAAATGAATCTATAAAGGGTGAAATACAACATTCATTAATCTCATAAATGTAGTTGGTGCATTACATAGGCCAAATGGCATGAATAACCACTCATACAAACCTTGTCTAGTTTTGAAGGCGGTAGTCCAAGTATCTTCATATCTAACTCGAACTTGGTGATATTTAGAATTTATGTCCATAGTGGTGAAGGAATTTTCTTGTTATAAATGATCTAGTAGATCATCTATCCTAGGCAGGGGCTACGTGTTCTTGAGCGTATCTTTTTCAACACCCTGTAATCTACATACACCTTCCAAGTCCCATCCTTATTTGGCACAATGATGATGGGTGACCCACATGGTGATGTACTCGTCGGATGAAACCCTATTCCAATAACTGTTGCAACTGTTTCTTCATCTCACTTTCTTCTATAACAAATTTCGTATACAACCTAATGTTTGGCAATGGGGAGTCCGACAAGAGCTAGATCTCGTGCTCCACTTCCCTCTTAGGAGGTAACACTTTAGGCTCCTGGAACACATCCAAGTATGCATGTAGCAACTCTTCCAGTTGTTTTTGTTTCTTAGTACACCTCCCCAAGGATGTTTTGCCTCTTATTGACTCTTCTAAACACTGATTTTCTCTTAAAAGAAATAAAATGTACTTCTTGCTAGAATTGATCAATTTATTGCTTTGGTTGGCACTTACCAATGAAACTTTTGACTTGCCTTTATGCACATTGATGGTAAACAAATTTCCATCCCTGATGAAATGATATTGGATGTCTCTCAGCATGAATATTGCATATCACATGTACATGTAGGGACTTCCAAACATGACTCCACATGCACACAAGGGAATCACATATAGTTCTACTTCATCAATAAAATCAACACTAATAACAAAACTGATTTTGTATTGTTTTGTTACTTTCAAATCTACATCTTTATTTAACCATCCCAATGGATATGGGCTTAGATGATCATGAATTTCCAACCCCAACTCTTTGACTAGCTCTGTTGCAATGAAATTCACCTACGATCCTATGTCAAATAGAGCATCACTACAAGGAAAATACCTTCTAGTGGAGGTTATAACGAAGGTTTTTAGTGTTATAAAACTGGCAAAAAATGTCAGAAAAACATTCGCTAAAACATTTATTTACGATAGAAGATGTTTTAGTAGAGATTATAACTGAACTTCATCACAATTGAAAAAATCTGGGTAGTCGGAGGTTTTAGCGAATGTTTGTTTTGAGGTGTGCTTCATAGAACAAGTAGCACCAATGCACTACGTATATAAAAGCTTCGCGGTTGCATACATAACTAAAATAACTAAGGCATTGAATGCAAAGAACACCATTTCTTGAAATGTATACTTCCCCGGTGCACAAATATCAAAAAATGCCTCAGGGCATTATTTAAGGAACAACACTTGGGCATGCAAAAAAATATTGCAAACCTAGTGCTTTTATTTAAACTCGCAGTGTTGATGCGTATTGTTTGTATAAATGAAGAGGTGTGCTAAGGATATAAAAGGACTCGTGCTTTTAATTTTAATGATGTACCAGGGCTAGAAACAATATTTTGTAGGACCGGGGTGTTAGTTCTATGAAAGCACTAGTGTGTTAACAATTACAATGCACTAGGGTGTTAATTGCAAACAAAACTAGTGCTTGAAGAACTAAATGCCACGGTGCTATCGTTTTCCGAAAAGGCACCGATCATGCAAAAAAAAATGTCATCATGGTGCTTTTATATAACATAATGCATTGGTGCATTTTTATGTTACGGATGCACCATTTTTTGTGTGATATTTTCTGTTTTTTGGAAACATCGACCCGTGACAATGCAATTATTGTAAAATTTTAAAACTGTTATTCATAAAAAAATTGACATATATCTTATAACACTATTCATATATAAATTAAAATTTTGTTAGTGCATTTGTATACGATGTTTGGATTAATTTATTATATTATCAGATTTCACATCTCTTCATTATAATATTTAATCTTCCATATATTTAATCAGTGGTGTAACATTTCACAGTGACATTGGATAACAAAATAGAATAAATTAAAATGTATTTACTATATATCAATAGGAGGCTCTTTGTCATACAAAATTGGATTGTTATTGGTAACCCTTTGTCTTTCAATTGGGACATTATTTCCATTACATTAAACAAAACAATTTATTTTCACAGACAATTATTTCAAAAAATACAACATGTTGCATTGGTATCCAGATAGATCATCACTCTTCGTTGGAACTATTGTTAGTGCTCGAGTTACTTCCATGACTTGGGTTATTTGGATGAATTTTTTGTTGATTGCATCGATTGTTTTCATCTTTTTGATCTTGTTTTATCTGCAAACATAAAAATAAAGTGTAATGAGTGTATCTACATTGGTGAAAATAATGAAATTTAAAATAAATAATAGACATCAATGTAAATCAAAACCAAATCTCATGCCTTGTTGCAATAAGTCTTCTATTGGCATAGTTCCATACTTTGTTTCTTGGATGTTTTAAACCTCATTATAAATCATAGATTTAATATGAAGGATTTTTTAGTTCTATTAATTATAAACTTAGAGAAGTAAAACATCATAGATACTTACAAATTCCACAATTAATATTTGATAAGCCATCATATACTCACAACCCATATTTAACCCAATGCCAATCAATTATTTCAATGGCTCTTATTTGTATGTTAGCACCTATTTGGAGATATTCAAGGATGATTTTTGTAAAACAACTTAAAATATACAAAAATGAAACCTTGATTTGTTATAAGCAAATATTAACAATTACTCACAAACTTTGATATTAATCATTTTCTTCCTTGTTGTCATGTTTTTGTTTTGAATCAGCTCCATTTTATTTTATTTTCTGCAAGAAAATACTTGAAAATTAATATTTAATGCTAAATTATTTTTTTATGTGTATACATTCAATCTTGATTACATACATTTGAAGCAAGTTGTTGTTGAGATGGGTCCTCCCATGATTCAATTATTTCCATTTCTTTGACCATATCCTTGTACATTTTTTGGACATTCCTATTGGCATGTTTCACATATATGCTCGTTGATCATTTGGGATTTTCATAATTGTCATGAAAAAAAGTAATAAAATATTTTTATATGAATATTTCATCTCACATACACCAAGGGGAATCATATCTAGTTCTACTTCATCAATAAAATCAACACTAATAGAAAATCTAATTTTGCACTATTTTGTTAACTTCAATTTGACATCTTTATTTACCCATCACAATGGATATGGGATTTTATGATCATGAAATTCCAACACCAACTTCCTGACTAGATCTGTTTCAATGAGATTCACCTATGATCTTAAGTCAAGCAGAGCATCACTACACGGAAAATACCTTCTAATGAAGGTTTTTAGTGTTATAAAATTGGCAAAAATGGTAAAAAAACATCTACTAAAACATTTGTTTGCGGTAGAAGATGTTTTAGTGGAGACAATAACAAAACTTCATCACAACTAAAAAAATATGGGCGGTTGGAGGTTTTAGCGAATGTTTTTTTTTTTGTGATGTGCTTCACGGAACAAGTAGCACTGGTGTGCTATATATATATATATATATATATATATATATATATATAATATATATATATATATATATATATATATATATATATATATATATATATAAGCATTAGGGTTGCATAAATAACTAAAAGCACTGAGGCGTTGAATGAAAACAACATCGGTGCTTGAAATGTATATTGTCCCAGTGCGTATATATCAAAGAATTCACAGGGGCATTCTTTAAGAAAGAACACTGGGGCACACAAAAAATATTGTAGACCCAGTGCTTTTATTTAAACTCATAGTGTCGATGCATATTGTTTGTATAAACATACAAGTGCGTTATGGATATAAAAGTACTTATGCTTTTAATTTTAATAATGCACCAGGGCCGAAAATAATATTTTGTAGGGCCGAGACGTTAGTTCTATGAAAGCACTAGTGCATTAGGAATTACAATGCACCAGTGCTTAAAGAACTAAATGCCCGAACGTTGTCATTTTACGAAAAGGCATCGATCATGTAGAAAATATGTAGTCAAGGTCCTTATAGAACATAACACACTAGTGCATTTTTATGTTATGGACATACCAGTTTTTTGTATGAGATTTTCTCTTTTTTGGAAACATCGACCTGTGATAGTGCAATTATTGTAATCTTTTAAATCTGTTATTCATCGCAAATTTTACGTATATCTTATAACACTATTCATATAAATTAAAATTTAATTAGTGCATTTGTATATGATATTTGGATTAATTTGTTATATTATCAAATTCCACATCTCTTCATTATAATATTTAATCATTCATATATTTAATCAATGGTGTAACATTTCACAACAATATCAAATAGCACAATATAATAAATTAAAATGTATTTTATTATATATTAATAAGAGACTCTTTGTCATACAAAATGGGATTGTTATTGGTAATCCCTTTTCTTTCAATTGGGAAACTATGTCCATTACATTAAACAAAATGTTTAACTTTCATAGACAATTATTTCAAAAAATATAATAGATTGCATTGATATCCAAATAGATCATCATTCTTCGTTGGAATTTTTGTAAGTTTTTAAGCTACTTCCATGACTTGGATTACTTGGAAAAAAAATTGTTGATTACATGGATTGTTTTCGTTTTCTTGATCTTGTTCCATATCCAAACATAAAAATAAAGTGCAATGAGTGTATCTACATTGGCGAGAATAATGAAAATTGAAATAAATAATATACATCAATGTAAATCGAATAACAACCTACTGTAGCAATAAGTGACTCATAAACTGTACATATGGTTTCAAAACCAAGTCCCATGCCTTGTTGCAACAAGTCTTTTGCTGGCGTAGTTCCATACTTTGTTTCTTGCATGTTTTAAACCCCATTATAAATCATAGATTTAATATAAAGGATTTTTTTGTTCTATTAATTATAAACTCAGAGAAGTAAAACAACATAGATACTTACAAATTCCACAATTAATTTTTGATATGACAACATATACTCACAACCAATATTTAACACAATGTCAATGAATTCTTCTGATGGCTCTTTTATGTATGTTAGCACCTATTTGAAGACACTCAAGGATGGTTGTGGTAAAATGAGTTAAAATGTACAAAAATGAAACCTTTAGTTGTTATAGGGAAATATTAACAATTACTCACAAACTTTGATATCAACCCTTTTCTTCTTTGTCGTCCTATTTTATGTGCTTAATGAGTTCCATTTTATTTTATTTTCTGCAAGAAAAAACCCTTTTTTTGTAAGCTTGGTAGGACTACATATTCATCATGTCCAAATTATCACCCCGTTTGGGGGGGATAACACAATATTTTAACCCAATATTTTCGGTTCTATGAGACTTGATTTCCACGGCCATTTCCAATTGAGCTACCCAAAGCGGAATGCAAGAAAATACTTTAAAATTAATATTTAATGCTATTTTTTTTTATATGTACAAAGTCAATCATGATTACATACATTTGAAGCGCATTGTTGTTGATATGGCTCCTCCTGTTATGCAATTATGTCTATTTCTTTGACCATCTCCTTGTACATTTTTTTGGACGTTCCTATTTGCATGTTTTGCATATCATCTCGTTGATCATTTGGGATTTTCATAATCTTCCTAAAAAAAGTAATAAACTATTTTTATATTGATATATGAAAACTAAATATAACAAAATTGATATTAATAAATGAATGGTTTGTAGTAATATATACATATAATTCTAGAAAATCATTTTAATTATGAATATTACCTTTTGAATTATTCTTTTTTTTTGTTGTATGTTTTTGCTATTGCAAGTCTGACATGTCTCATTGACCATTTCTCTAGAAACACTTCTTGTAGTTTAAATATAATTTGGTTCTTGTAATTATTGGATTGATTTTTGTATTGTAATTGTAAAGTACGTCTATACGTTCGTTCCACTAGATTCCTCATATTTTTGTAAAAAAAATCCCCCTTTCATTAACCTCCAACACCACTCTAGATGAGCTAAGGACCAATTCATCGTCATTTATATGTTTTATAATTTTTTTTTTCTTAGAATGACATTGATATTTTCCTTCGTTGTTGCTCCCTGTAGAACATTAAAGATATATGAATTAATAGATTGTTTGAAACATGTTATCTAATATTCTTTAGTATATTATTAATGAAAATTCAAAAAAAAAAAACTCATATTGAATAGTATTTTTTTAATTCACTTGATTCATCCTTCTGTAATTTGTCTATCAGGGTTTTACGCTCTTTTTCACTTAGATTATAAATAATCTTATCAACCTTATTCATTTTGTGGCTATACACGACACACACTAACTAATACATATCACTGAAACTTACATATATTTCAAACATATTAATTTTGTAAAGTATTTACAAAGAACTTGCCTTCTCTGCTTTTTTGATGTGTTTTTTTTTTTTCTGGATAAAGACTAAATCTATTAAGTATAAAAATATAGTACAATCAGGAGAAGCAAGAGACCGGCAGACCGGAAATGATGGAAGCATCAACCTCGGTCCCGGAGAAAGGATTCATAGCTACAGCTGATGACATGAAATCACAGATTGACTCATAGCTACAGCAGATGACTAGAAATCCCAGACTGACTATCTGACTTTTACCCCATAGGGGTAGAAACTACAACACAATGTTTTTTCCCTTTCTTT
The DNA here is from genome assembly GCA_031772625.1 of Pinus tabuliformis. Lineage (NCBI taxonomy): Eukaryota > Viridiplantae > Streptophyta > Pinopsida > Pinales > Pinaceae > Pinus > Pinus tabuliformis. Next base: position 545,255,254 of record CM062812.1, on the reverse strand, counting down.
TTGTTAACTTTTGTCCAGCCATTATGGGGAGGATGAGCTAAGACAACTTGAAGATTGGAATTCTCTGTCAACGGGAATTCCTTTTCTGATTCAGAGGAGGTCTCATGGGCGCGTTTCTGGGAGATTGCTATGTCCTGGGTGCGTCCCATATTATCCATGGGAGGATCCATCGGTTGAGGCACCTGGTCCGGTTCTGAATCGCTTATCCCCTTCTCCGGATCTGGGGTGCTGGAGCTCCCAGAAGGCGGTGGAGGGCAGGGAGCCCAACGCTTGGGCTTGGCTTTTGCGAAGGATCCTTTCTTCGATCTTGCTGTCAGTGATGGACAGGAGTTCTGAAGGTGCCCTGTTAGGTGACAATGGCGACACCGGAAGGCAGTGTTTTCATAGTCTAGAAACTGAGTCCAAATAGTGTCTTTGATCTTGAGATTGATTTGCTCTGGCAATCCTTTGCTTAAATCTAGCTCCACACAAATTCTCGCGTATGTGTAGAGTCCCTGCTGTTCCCTCTCGTAATCTCCCATTAAGAAGCAACCCAAAGCGTTGCCTATTTGCCTGTATACTCCTGTACGCCACAGGTAAATTGGGAGATTTGGAAGTCTGATCCAGACAGGGGCTTTAGTGATAACTGCAGAAGCTGGATCAAAGTCTGGGAACCATGGAGTTAAGAAGAGGCCTGCCGAACCCATGAACCAAGGTCCTTCTTCTAAGGCCGCTTCGTAGTCCTCGAGATTGTCGAACAGAACTATAAAATATCCCTTTGCACAAAAGTAAGTCTTGCAGCGGTGAGTCCAGTTGTCCTTGATCCAGTCCTGAAGATCCTTTGAGCGTGGCCAGAGCCCATTGAATCTGCAGATGATGGCCCTTTCAGCGAATTTTTGGGTGTCGTCTGCCAGGTCAGGGTAAGAGATCTCAACAGAGGGAACCTCTTCCAATTTGTCCACCAGAAAAGGCTTGGGTGGAGCCTGTACTTGTGGATCTGACTTTGCAGGCTTCTTAGCATGGACTGCATCTTTATATGAGAATGCTTTAGCTGAGGATGACTCTCCAGTAGCTCCTCCCCTCAAACGAAGGGTTAAAATAATGGATGCATCTGTCTTAATGCCGTAAAAACAAATAGGAAAGGGATCCTCAAGTTGTTTACCTTCATGAAGAAGCCGTTGAGCAGCAGAGGGGATCCCAAGTTTGATGCTCAGAGTGTGCTTGAGATTCTGCACTAGATCCGTCTGGCTTACCCATTGAAGCATCGTTTTGCCAGTAATAAGCTTGATTTGTATCTGAAATGAAGAAGAAATGTCCGTATGCCTCTTTCCCCTGCAGATCTGTGAAGAGAGGCAGCATGCGCAAAGATTGGTTTCCGTATCCTGGGTTTGCCTCATGTGCGGATGAGGCTTACCATCAAACGGTGCAGGCCTTTCCGTATTCCCCTTTCCCCTGCAGATCTGTGAAGAGAGGCTGCTTGCACGATGGTTGAGAATCGTTTCCTGGAATGGCTTCACCGGCGGAAGAGGCTTACATTCAAACGGTGCAGGCTTTTCCATCCCGCCAGCAAAGATCCGAGGAGAAGCTGTGAAGGGTTCTGCGTGAACGCCCTTGGCTGCTGCGCCTACAATCTGGGGATGGCTCCATAAACGCGTTGAGGAAGCAGGTGGCTGAGGCCGTGCTACCCCATATCTTTCTGCAGAGAGAACAGCGTGAGCAATCGTGTTTGCTGCTCCGGCCATCATGGTATGAGCATCTTGCTTGTCTGCAGAGAGGGAAAGAACCCTGGACTTGTGCATGCGTTTCTTGAGACCATCCGCGGCAGGGACAAACAGAGATCCGATGGCAGCCGAGGGCGTGAAGGCGGCAGAGCTAGGGTTCTTCCTCGGAGCCATAATTTTTTTCTGCCCAACCCAAATTGTTATTTGCTTTTTTTGATGTGTTATTATTGTGTCAATCATTATTTTTTTTACTTTAGCCCCTGAGACAAGTTTCCCTCCCTTTTGGTCCACACAATCTTCTTAAAAACATGGAAATGGGAGACTAATGCTCTGTTTCTTTGTAAACAGAGAGTTAGTTTGGCCACTAACGCTCCTTGTGCACAATCAAAGAGCTTTATAAAGCTCTGTGTAGACTAGCAACCTGTGTTAGTGAGGGAAATAACACAAAAAGAGGGCTTTTAGGATCAGTTTCTGAGGAGAATGCAACTTTGCAGGATGCAACAAGATAGATGGTGGATCAGAAAAGGATTTTAAGAAGCAGGAAGCTCATAGAAGAAAGAGAAGATATGAGAGGAGTCCGGGTAACCAAGAACTAGATGTATAGTCCCCAACGGAGTCGCCAATTCTGTTGTGGGGTAAAATGCACGGGATGAAAACTACCCTCAAGGGCCTTCCAAAGACCTTCGACAGACTGTAAGATTATCTGTAAAAGCTACCAGTTACACATGTGTTCATCTATCAAACATAAATTGACAGGGTATGGAAAGAGGATCACCTTTGGTTCCTTCTAGATTCACTTGGGGATCTCAGTGCGACAAGAAGAACTCCTTCTAAGCCGGCTCCAAGACAATTCTTGCACAAAAGACAAGGCAAACCAATCATAGCATATGCTTCTGAAAACTAATGTAAGAATCTGTACCAAACATGTATAAATGTATAACTTAACTACTCAACTCGACAAGCATCAGAATGAACAAATAAATGCACAATATCACCAACACTTTGGAGTAGGGAACACAACTGTAGTTCTATATTCAAAATGGAAGAGTGATTACAACAATCCGTTGTATTAGCCTTCCTTACCCCTTCTTCCTCTCTCTCTCTCTCCTTCTTTCATCTAGCTCCTTCAAGAATATGACAGTTCACAACAGCTCTATGGGCTATCCTTCCAAATACTTTGACTGCTTTTCCAATGGCCCTCTCGTTGCTTATATAGCAATTGAATTAGGGCTGCCAAGCTCCATCTAGAGTTCATTAGGGCAAAAACCATGAACCTGCCCTGTTTACAAGCTTTTCCCCATTTTCCTTCATTCTCAGAATAGAATTTCTCCAAATATCTTGATTTTTGGAGTTTCCTTTCTTTTCTTGTGCAAATTTAGGGATTTAATATCTAGATATTTATGAGCAGATTCGTTGGCATGACCTTCTGAACATCACTTAAGTTCACTAATGCTCCCCCTAGTCTAACAACAAGAGTTAGCAGGGTGACTAACACTACTTTATGCTTGTTAACAAGCTTTATAAAGCAGGTTGTCAGTGTATAGAGAGCGTTAGTGTGGATTCCGGGCCTGCAATTGTGGTCATTGCTTCAGTCATCTTGTCTTTCACCTTTGAGTTGATTAGGAGGTCAATTTGTCCTATAACACCCGTAACAATTAACGGATAACAATATATCTTATATTTCTTCGTAGAATTCAGTAAAAGGCATGCATAACAATGTATATAACAATAAATATAGAACACAAAAATACATATAACACTTCGCCGAAACTTATTCTTTATTAAGATAATCTTCAATACATTCCCTTCTCTGACCTGCACACCTAGTTGCAGTTTACACACTCAGCTGTAGACTCTTCTAGGCCTCCGCGCAATCAGCTATGGAGCCTTTCCCAAAATACAAACTAAGACAGAAAGAAATAATAGTTTATTGATATCCTCTTCGATTATCCTCTCTAGATCTCAAGTATTACATCTTTATATAAACTTATTACTACAATACCATGGTCCACATACGATGGATTTGACAAAACAAGAGCTAATACTCGGTACATGTTACAAAATAAGGGGATTTGACCCACCTAGAAACTCCAAAACACTGCGCAATGAAATATATCTTTGCCAACTCCACACGGTCTGCTCCTCAAAATGCGGAGTCCTTAGCCAAAACTTGGACCAAGGTGGGTTGCGCCCAACAATCCCAACTAAATTGTAGAAGGGCACATAATTTCACCTTAGATCTAGACTCCTTGAAGCTAGTTCTATTACAAGGAGCCATGGAAGATCTAATGGAAACACGTAACTTTCTAGCCAATAGATTTATATACTAGCTCAATTATGATGACACTAAACAAGTATTCAAAAATCATTCAAGAGATACTAGAAAGAGAGGTAGAGTAAAAAAAATCTTGGTAAGCCATTCATCCTCCTCCTTGATTACTAAGAATAAAATAGGAGGTATATTGGATGACATGAATACTAAGATATTATATACGTTTTCCATGTAGATGGACACCTCACAAATTAGAAGAAAACAGGAGGAAGCAGAAAAGGCATCAACCATATTTTTCCCTCAATGCACTAAAAGAGATCCTAGGAATGAATTCCATTTAAATATCATAGAAGTATGTATGTGAGGATAACCATTCTATTGATAAATTCCTATATTTTCTAGGTCTAAGGGTTGTGTACCAATGAGCAAAAGGGAGCATGGAGTAGTTGTGCTATGTCAACCGAAATAGGCCACAAGCTCCAAATCAATTACAACAAGGTATGGAATTCCCCTCTCCTTTTAATACTAATTAAAATATCCACTATCAACCATGGTGCCCCCCTAATCCTTCACCCTAGTATATTCCCACTTGTTGGCCATATCGTCCTAAAACTATTTCTCCTTCCTCGGTGGCCCAACCACCTGTGTCGATGCCTCCTCCTAAGCAAAAAAAAATAACCTAGAATGTTTCTCAAAATAAATCCTAGATTCCTACCCAACCAAATCCAAATCCCAATAATAAGCAGGTTCAACCAGTGTACAATGAATAAATTTCCTACCAAACTTATGCTTTAGAAATCCAAGAAATCAACCTTAGGTTAGGGAAGGTCCTTCCAGATTTCCATCCTCCTTGTCCAATAGAAAATACCAAGGAAGAGAAGGATAATTATGTAGTCTAGGTCACCCAACATAAACCTTCCTATATTGAAAGGTTGACAACCAAAATATATCACACCCCCAAAGAAGCTAAACTTATAGGAGAATTAAACAATACATATATCAAAATTCCTCTCCTCCAATCCATTAAAGATGTTCCTATCTATAAAAATTGCATTAAAGAGGAATATCTCAGAAGGCTAAGAAGAAAGAAAAGGGATGGCCCCTACTATTAATGTCATAGGGTAGCTATCCATGAGGCTCTCTCAAATTTGAGCAAGGTATTACAAAGGCGTGGGGAGATGAACCACTCCTTGAGCCATGAAAAGTGTCTATTCCTAATGAATGAGGAAATTGTTCTAGGACATTTCCTCTCCTGAAAAGGAATCCAAGCGGGCCCTAGTAAAATAGCCATCACTAAAAATGTTCTTGTTCCTCAAAGAAAAGAGATTTTAGAAGATTCTTATGCCTTGCAGGATATTACTAGATATTTATAAAAAAAAATAAGAAAAAAATGCTTCTCATTTATTTTCATTACTGACCAAATATTCTGAGTTTTGTTGGATAGATCCATGTCAAGAAGCATTGGAGAGTATTAAAGAAAAAATAATAACTACACATGTCCTTAGAGGTCCAAATTGGACCTTTTCCTTCCACATTCATACAGATGCATCATACATGGAAATTGGGATAGCTCTAGGACAATTTGGAGGTAAACTCCCCTATGCAATTTATTTCATTAGTAAAAATTTGCCCAAGGCTGAATTAAATTATATAGTAATTAAAAAAGAGTTCCTCGCAATTGTACATTATTTAAATAAATTTAGACATTACATCATTGGTTCTCAAGTCTTCGTGCATACTTACCATGCATCAATCAAGTATTTAATGAATAAACCAGATGTGAATGCTCGCATAATTAGGTGGTTACTGTTGTTGGAAGAGAATGTTGTGGTAGATTTCCTATCAAGACTAACCTTGTCTGCATAATATGAGGAAGTGGTAGATGACCAGATCATAGATGAACATATTTTTTGCCATATGAATTATTTCTCCATGGTTTACATACATAGTGAACCATCTAGCTACCATCCATTTCCCTCCTCACCTATCTTCAAAGGAGAAGAGTAAGATTGTTAGAAAAAGTGCCTCCAATAATTGGATTGGGGGGAACCTCTTCAATTTGGACCTAATCTAGGTGGATATTGGTGGCCCCCCACCTATTCCACTTGGACCCCCAACAATGTCTCTTTCAGTTTTTCAGTGTCCTTAATTGTGGCACAATTTACTATTTTTGGCAGTTTTTTCGGGTCCTAAACTTCTGGAGTCGTTTTGAGGCCCTAAACGACGTTTTTTGGGAAAACAGAGAGACCAATAAAGGCCTAGCTAAGTTTGTTGATTTTGTTTTGGCCTTCTCTTCGAGATCCTTGAAACGAGGCATTATGATAGCCAAACAGAGATTGTATGCCAAAGTTACGACCCTGGGAAGTTGATGTACCAATTTACCCAAACAGGGCCCACAGTTTTGGTGCTTCATCTCCTAGGGTTAGGTTTTTGGATGTTTAGGGTTTTCCATTGTTTCTCAATAATAAATAGACCTTTGATCCTCATTGCAGCACAGTCTAGAGGCATGTAGCCACCTCATCTCTTCTCAGAGATAAGCTACCATCGTCCAAGCTAGTCTATTTCCATTTATGTTTGTAACCATATTTGAGTTCTTGATATTAATGAAATGAAGTGTTATTTCTGTTGCACCTTTGTATTTATGGTTATATCTATGATTTGTTGCGTTCCTGTTTAAGTTCAGATCAGTGGTATTAGAGCGGTCTACTCTTTCTCTGTTTTTCTTTTCATGTCCCCAACAAGGTCGGGATATAAGGAGTTAGGGCTTGAATTGGTCAAACCTTTGCAAGACCAACCTTGCAACTACCAACGACCTCCCATGGAAGAAGAGAAGAAATATGGGGGGGGAAGGAGATCCTTTCAAAATCTTGCTCGAAGAAGCCCTCGAGCAATAGAGGAATGCGATGATGGACAATTTTGCCCATATCCTTCAAAAACTACCCAAAGGCGACACATATTCTTCCAATAGCCACTTTGGAAGCACCACACCCTTTAAGGTACAAGTTAACTTCGATATCCCCATATTTGAAGGGCAAGTAGATCCCATCATCATAGATAAATGGTTAAATATGCCTGAAAGATATTTTTTTGTTCATGATTTTTATAGCTGGGAAAAGATTACTTTTTCACTTATTAAAGCCGCCCCCCACATTAAGGACTGGTGGGAAACCTATTGTGAGTAGAAGGAAGAAAGTACACTTTCACTATTTTCAGCCGCACCCACTTGGGATTCATTCCAGGATGCTATCAAGGATCAATACTATCCTATCGAGAGCTATGAGGATAAGTACATAAAGTGGACCATGCTGTGGTAGGGAAGGGACCAAGACATGCCAGAGTTTATCAATGTCTTTCATAACATTTGCATGAAGTTGGGTATCAAGGATTTTGAGAGACATTTTGTACTCAAGTATCGTGGCTATCTACACAGATACATTCAGGATGAGATGGAGTTCTTGGACATCTCCTCGCTCGGCATAACATACTAATATGTTGTCAAGACTGAGCAGACGTTTAAACAGAAGAAGCGAGACTTTGGATTTGCAAGTCTGAAGCAAGGGAAAGGCACCCCCAAACTGCAGAGAAAAGGACAAAGCCAAGGAAGGGTGACGTAGGAAAACCCTCTGAAGTCGCAAGAAAATAAAAACACCCTAAAGACAAACAAGGAAACAGGAAAATGGTGTGAGTTCCCTAAGAGCTCCACTCACAACACAAGTCAGTTTCGGGCCAAGTAGTCACTGGTGGCTGATCTGAAGGCTTCAGAATCAGACGCATGTTCTGACCCTGAGTTAGAATCCAACAAGAGAAATGACAAAGGGAAGCAGATCGTTGACACGGAGGCTAGTGCCACCGTAGCCACCACCAAGATCCAGAAGAATGAGCCTGAAAATCTAGAGGAGTGGGAACACCTCTTCCACTCACAGATGTGGGTGAAGGGTTCTCCATTGCAGTTCCTTGTCGACAATGGGAGCCACAATAAATTCATTTCAGTAGAGGTCGTGAAGTGGTTGGGTCTATCGGCTACAACACATCTGCAACCATACACCATCAGGTGGCTTCACCAAGGACAAGATCTCCGCATCAACCAGTAGTGAAACCTTCCCTACAACATCAAGCCCTTCACGGATGAGGTATTGTGTGATGTTTCTCCTCTTGAAGTTTGTGATGTATTGTTAGGACAACCATACTTGTGGAAGCAATATGGTGTATATGAGTCTATACCTCCCTCTTTGATTATTATTTTGTTCAGGCTTGTCATCAATGGAAGCATTACATTATGGAGAAGGAAATGGTCATCCACACAGATCACCGACCCTTACTGTTCATTAAGACACAAGGGAAGTTGTAGAATGATCGCCATCAGAAATGCTCCACATACCTGCAAAAATTCCATTTGAACACTAAGTACAAGAAGGAAAAAAACAATAATGTTTCTCATTGTCTCAATCGACCACCAGTTATGGCATTGATCATTGTACTCGACTCCTCTGAGCACGAGACTTTGGGGTGGCCGCATCTTTACGAGAGCAATCTAGAATTCGACAACACATACTAGACACTCCTAGATGTTAAGAAAGTCCTAAATTTTCACCTCTAGGATGCACTATTATGCCACCTTGGACACATCTGGGTTCATTCAAGCGAGCATGGCAAGATCATTTGGGAGGTGCACTATAGTCGAGTCGTTGGACATTTTGGAGTAGAGAAAATAGTGGTAGTATGCAAAAATATTTTTATTGGCCGAACCTTCATCAGGATGTTGGGAGGTACATTAAATACTGCATTGCATGTGCCATTGCCAAACTAACCATCAAGAAGCAAGGCCTATATACTCCTCTTCCTACTCCTAGTCAAACTTGGGAATCCATCTCCATGGATTACATGTCAGGACTTCCTCCATCCAAGCATGCCAACAATTGAGTTTTCGTGATTGTCGGAATATTCTCTAAGATGGCCTTTATGGTGGCCTACAATAAGAGTATCACAACAGAGGTCATTGTTAAGCTCTTCTTTGAGCGAGTGTGGGTACACTTTGGGATCCCATAGTCCATTGTCTCAGATCGTGACATCAGATTCCTAAGTGCCTTTTGGTCAAGTCTCTGGTTGATGCTGGATACAAAACCTACAAAGTCCACGACTTTCCATCCCCAAATTGATGGCCAAATAGAGGTCGTCAATAGGACGATCATACACATTTTGTGCATGTACAACTCGAAGCATCCACACACATGGGATGCAATCCTACCCTATGTCCAGAACATCTACAATAGAGCTCTCCATAACTCAACGGGCCACAGACCCTTTCAGGTAGGATTGGGATTTCAGCCGTTACGCCCCATTGATGTGGCCATACCATTTGCAGCTACTTAGGAAGATTTAGCTCATGTCCAGTCTGAAGCCGACAGGGCTAACAACTTCATTGAGCGTATTCAACACATCTACCAACAAGTTCACGACATCTTGGAGAAGTCAAATGCCAAGTACAAGCAACGCCATGATCAACATTGGTTTTCGCACAAGTTCCAGGTGGGTGACAAAGTTTGGCTACATTTGCAGAAGGAGTGCCTTGCTAGACCCCACCGCAAGTTTCGTCCACTCTGATATGGGACATACACCATCACCAAGGTTGTAGGGGAAAATGCTTTCAAGCTCAGCATTCCACCATTCCTTGGTCTACACCCAATGTTCAATGTAGACTACCTTCAGCCATACTTTCCACCATTGTAGGACACATCCGACATTGCAAAACAACTCACACCAATAGAGCTAAACCTAGACTACATGGAGGAGGCCGCAACTGATCGATTCATGGACACACAGATCAAGAACACTTGATAAAAGAATATTCAACTATATTTGGTTTTCAGAGATGGCCAACTCTTGCACCAAGGCAAGTGGCTCACCAGGGACCAAGTTCAGCAGAAGTTTCCCCATCTCATGGAGGCACTCAATGCAATGGGCACTAGCTTACTTACTAGTGCTTCATCAATTACATAACTATCTCACATGGAAACTGGTGCAAGTCTAGATATGGAACCTTTTGAAGGTAAGATGGGTCTATTGCTTCAACTACTGGATATGCTTATGGTGTTTCTCCTTCTTCTTATGCTTATGGATTTTTATTTGTATCTGGAACAGGATATGCTGCTACTGGAGCTACTAGTGCTCCTGGATATGGATAATTGACTTAACCACCCATCTGCTTACTCAGTTGTTGGATATGTTACTGGATAAGAAGCTTGTCCAACTGAATCAACTGCTTAACCTATTTCTTAATCAATGGGATCAACCACTACAACTATTGGTACTTCACCGACGGCGGAGAGACTAGATAGACCGAGTTAACTGAAAAATATACATATACTAGCTTGGATGATGTTGATGGTTCAAGGTCAACTATTGGTAGTGCTGCTTCAAGCTCTTGATCTGGTCCTTATTAGAGGTATGCTTAAATATGTGCTATATCTTGTGTTGCTACTTGTGCTTATAGGTATGGGTATGGGTATGAGTCAATAGTTGCTACTAACAATGCCTACACCTTTGCTCTATATAATCATGCTTACTTTGGATAAGGGTCTCGATATTCTATATTCGTATCTAGAACTGCTTCTTATGCTAGATCTACTGAGTCCACTAGAAGGTCAGGTCTTCTAATAATGGAACTACTATATGGATTTCTAGGTAAGCCATTTTAATTAGTTTCAAGAGCCTAGTATATTTCAAAGGGGGCCATCGTATATTTCTATAGGGGGCCTAGTATAGTTTCAAGTGCCTAGTGGATTTCTAAGGGGGCAGGAATAATCTAGGTGGATATTGATGGCCACCTGCCTATTCCACTTGGACCCCCAACATTGTCTCTTTCAGTTTTTCAGTTTCTTTAATTGTAGCACAATTTACTATTTTTTGAGGTTTTCGGGTCTCAAACTTCCGAAGTCATTTTGAGGCCCTAAAAAGCGTTTTTAGGGAAAATAGAGAGAATGAATTTCTCTTCGTGATCTTTGAAACAAGGTATTATGATAGCCAAACAGAGATCTTATGACAAAGTTATGACCCCAAGAATTTGATGTACCAATTTACCCAAACGGGGCCCACATTTTTGGTGTTTCATCTCTTAGGGTTAGGTTTTTGGATGTTTATGGTTTTCCATTGTTTCTCAATAATAAATAGGCCTTTGAACCTCATTGCAACATAGTCTAGAGGCATGTAGCCACCACATCTCTTCTCAGAGATAAGCTACCATCACCTGAGCTAGTCTATTTCCATTTTTGTTTGTAAGCATATTTCAGTATTTGATATTAATGAAATGAAGTGTTATTTTTGGTGCATCTCTATATTTATGTTTATATCTATGATTTGTTGCATTCCCGTTTAAGTTCAGATTAGTGGTATCAGAGCGGTCTACTCTTTCCTTGTTTTTCTTTTCATGTCCCCAATGAGGTCGGGACATAAGGAGTTAGGGCTCGGATTGGTTGAACCTTTACAAGACTAGCCTTGCAAATACAACTAACATCCCATGGCGTAAGAGAAGAAAGACAAGGGGGAGGAGATCCTTTCAAAATCTTTCTCAAAAAATCCCTCGAGCAACAGAGGTATACGATGATGGACAATTTTTCCTAGATCCTTCAACAGCTACCCAAAGGCGACACATATTCTTCCAGTGGCCACTCTGGAAGTGCCACACCCTTTAAGTACAAGTTAACTTTGACATCCACATATTTGAAGGGAATATAGATGCAGACTCCATAGATAAATGGTTAAATCTGTTAGAACGATATTTTTTTGTTCATGATTTTCTAGACGGGAAAAAATTACTTTTGCACTTCTCAAAGTCGCCCCCCACGTCAAGGACTGGTGGGAAACCTATTATGAGCAGAAGGACGAAAGTACACCTTCATTATTTTCAGTTGCACCCACTTTTGATTCATTCTGGGACTCCATCAAGGAGTAGTACTAACTTATTGGGCACTATGAGGATAAGTATATAAAGTGGACCACACTACGACAGGGAAGGGACCAAGATATGCCGGAGTTACCAATGTCTTTCATACCCTTCACATGAAGTTGGGTATCAAGGATTTTGAGTGAAATTTGGTACTCAAGTACCGCAGATGTCTACACATATACATTCAGGACGAGATGGAGTTCTTGGACATCTCCTCACTCGTTACAGTGTACCGATACACCTTCAAGATTGGGCGGAAGTTTAAACAGAAGAAGCAAGACTAGGGATTTACGAGACCGAATCAAGGGAAAGGTGCCCCCAAACCATAGAGAAAAGGAAAAAGGCAAGGCAAGGCGACCTAAGACAACACGCCAAAGTTTTAAGAAATGAACAACACCCCAAAGACAAAGAAGGACGTGAGAAAATGGTGTGAGTTCCATAAGAGCTCCAATCACAACATAAGTGAGTGTAGGGCCAAGTAGTCACTGATGGCTGAGCTAAGGGCTTCAGAATCATACGCATGTTCTGACCCTGAGTTAGAATCCAGCAAGAGAAATGATAAAGGGAAGCAGATCATTGATGTGGAGCCCAGTGCCATTGTAGCCACCAACAAGATCCAAAATAACAAGCCTGAAGATCTAGAGGAGGGGGAACGCCTCTTCCACTCACAGATGTGGGTGAAGGGTTCTCTGTGACAGTTCCTTGTCGACAACAGGAGCCAAAAGAACCTCATTTCAGCAGAGGTCATGAAGTTCCTTGGTCTACTGACTACAACACATCTGCAGTCGTACACCATCAGTTGAATTCACCAAGTACGAGATTTTCGCGCCAGCAAGCAATGTTGCCTTCCCTATAGCATCAAACCTTTCATGAATGAGGTATTGTGTGATATTTCTCCTCTTGAAGTTTGTTATGTATTGTTAGGACAACCATACTTGTGTAAGTGACATGTTGTATATGAGTCTAGACCTCCCTCTGTGATTATTACTTTGGGAAACAAGTTGTACATGATACCAAAGGTAGCCCTGCTTATTTTCATTTCTTCGATCTCTCAAAATAAATGTAGCAAGATCATTTCACGGACTAGGAAATTTGTTTTCCTTATGATTCACCCTCTAGGCAAGAAGAATATTGTGGCCACGACTTCCAAACATGGTTTCTCCACACAACAGCAACAGATGGACAAGGTCGTTGAGGAGTACAGGGACATTTTCGCCTCTCCTACGGGGGTACCTCTGCACTATCAGGTCAAGCACTCCATCAATATGACCCCGGGCATGTTGCTACCCAGCGGATCAATCTATTGACGCTCTGTTATGGAGAACGATGATATCAAGAGGAAGATTTAGGAGCTCTTGCAGAAAGGGCACATCAGACCAAGCTCATCACCCTGTGGGAGCCTGATTGTATTGGCATAGAAGAAGGACGGGACCTATAGACTTTGTATTTACTATCGAGCCCTGAACTAGATCACTGTCCGAAATAGGTACCTAATCCCACAGATTGTTGACCTTCTAGATGAGCTCAAGGGGGGAAAATATTTTAGCAAGATTGACTTGAAGTCCGGTTATCACCAGGTGTCCCCACAACCTTCATGTGGTTGATGGACGAAATCTTGCAACCCTTCGCCAATGCATTCATGGTGGTGTATTTAGATGAAATTTTGATATTCAGTCAGAATTGGGAAGAGAACCTTCACCATATTTGACAGGTCCTCCAAACCCTGTGACAACACAAGTTGTGTGCCAATTTGGAGAAATGCACTTTTGGCATGACCCAGGTTCAATATCTGGGGTACATCATTGATGAGCAAGGTGTGCATGTGGACTCAAACAAGATACAAGTCATTCAAGATTGGCCAACCGCAACCACTCTAACAGAGCTCCGCAGGTTTCTGGGTCTTGCCAATTTATACTGGAGGTTCGTGTTGAGGTTCTCTCATATCACTTGGCCTTTACGTCAGGTCACCAAGGGCAGAGCGAAAGAAAAGTTCTTTTGGTCCGAGACCCAACATAAATCATTTGTTGAGTTGAAGTAGCACCTCTGATCTGCACCAATGCTCACATTACCAGACCTGCAACAACCATTTGAGATTGCGACAAATGCCTCTGACTATGCTATTGGGGAAATTCTTACTCAGGAAGGGAATCTAGTGGCTTACCACAGTGAGACACTTTCAGACATAGTCCGAAAGTATCCCACCTATGACAAAGAAATGTATTCCATTGTGTAGGCCTACCATCAATGGAAGCATTACATTTTGGGGAAGGAAACGGTCATCCACACAGACCACCGACCCTTGCAATTCATACAGACACAAGGGAAGTTACAGAATGATCGCCATTAGAAATGGTACACATATATGCAACAATTTCATTTGAACATTAAGTACAAGAAGGGCAACACCAATAATGTTGCAGACTACCTCAACCGACCACTAGTCATGGCTCCAATCACTGTACTCGACTCCTGTGGGCACGAAACTTCGAGGTCATTGCATCTTTACCAGAGCGATCCAGAATTCGGCAACACATACTAGACACTCTTGGATGGTAAGAAAGTTCCAAATTTTCACCTCTAGAATGCACTGTTATGCCACCTGGGACACATATGTGTTCCTTCAGGCGAGCGTGCCCAGTTGATTTGGGAGGCACACTATAGTTGGGTCACTCGACATTTCGGAGCAAAGAAAACAGTGGCAATATTGCAGAAGTATTTTTATTGGCCGAACATTTGTCAAGATGTTGGGAGGTAGATTAAATCCTGCACTGCCTGCGCCATTGCCAAACCAACCATCAAGAAGAAATTCCCATATAGTCCTCTTCCTACTCCTAGTTGACCATGGGAATCCATCTCCATGGATTACATGTCGGGCCTTCTTCCAAGCATGACAATGATTGTTTTTTCATGGTTGTTGACAAATTCTCTAAGATGGCCATTATGGTGACCTGCAAGCAGAGTATCACAGCAGAGGCCACTGCTAACCTCTTCTTTCAGCGATTGTGGGTACACTTTGGGATCCCAGAGTCCATTATCTCAGAACAAGATTGAAGATTCCTAAATTCCTTTTGGTCAACTCTCTAGTCAATGTTGAATACAAAACTTGCTAATTTCACGGCTTGCCATCCCAAAACTGATGGCCAAACATAGGTCGTCAACATGATGATCGTACACATTTTGTGCATGTACAACTCGAAGCATCCACACACATGGGATGAAAGCCTACCATATGTCAAACACAGCTACAACAGAGCTCTACATAGCTCAATGGGCCACAACCCCTTTCTGGTAGGACTCGAATTTCAACCATTATGCCCCATTGATGTGGTCATACCATTTGCAGCTACTCAGGCAAATTTGGATCACGTCCAGTCTAAAGCTGATATGGCTAACAACTTCATTGAGAAAATTCAATAAATCTACCAGCAGGTTCACAACATCTTGGAGAAGTCAAATGTCAAGTAAAAGAAGCGTCGTGATCAACATCGGGTTTCGCACAAGTTCCAGGTGGGCGACAAAGTTTGGCTACATTTGCAGAAGGCGCACCTCGCTGGACCCCACTACAAGCTTTGCCCACTCTAATATGGGCCATACACCATCACCAATGTTGTAGGGGACAATTCCTTCGAGCTCAACATTCCACCATTCCTCAATCTGCGTCCAGTGCTCAATGTAGACCGCCTTTGG
This sequence comes from Pinus tabuliformis, assembly GCA_031772625.1. Classification (NCBI taxonomy): domain Eukaryota; kingdom Viridiplantae; phylum Streptophyta; class Pinopsida; order Pinales; family Pinaceae; genus Pinus; species Pinus tabuliformis. Next base: position 545,239,653 of record CM062812.1, on the reverse strand, counting down.
TCATAATCTCTACCATTGTTGGACACATCCGACATTGCAGAACAAATCACACCAACAAAGTTAAATTGAGACTGCATAGAACATGCCACAACCAATTGGAACATGGACATTCAGATCAAGAAAACTCGTCAGCAGAAGATCCAACTATATCGGGTTGTCAAAGCTGGCCAACTCTTGCACCAAGGCAATTGGTTCACCAGGGAACAAGTTTAGCAGAAGTTTCCCGATCTCATGGAGGCACTCAACGCAATAGGGATCATTGCTTCCTAAGGGAGGAGGAATGATCCAGGTGGATATTGGTGGTCGCCCGCCTATTCCACTTAGACCCCCAACATTGTCTCTTTCAATTTTTCAGTTTCCTTAATTGTAGCACAATTTACTATTTTTGGCAATTTTTCAAGTCCTAAACTTCTGGAGTTGTTTTGCGGCCCTAAATGACGTTTTTAGGGGAAAAAAAAAAGATAGAGTAGAAAATCCCCAAATGGGTTTGCTAGTTTTTTTTTTTCGACCTTCTCTTTGAGATCTTCAAAACGAGGTATTATGATAGCCAAACAGAGATCATATGCGAAAGTTATGACCCTGGGAAGTTGATGTAACAATTTACCCAAATGGGGTTGACAATTTTGGCACTTCATCTCCTAAGGTTAAGTTTTTGGATGTTCAGGGTTTTCCATTGTTTCTTAATAATAAATAGGCCTTTGAGCCTCACTGCAACATAGTCCAGAGGCATGTAGGTGCCACATCTCTTCTCAGAGATAAGCTACCATCACACGAGCTAGTCTATTTCCATTTATGTTTGTAAGCATATTTCAACATTTGATATTAATGAAAATGAAGTGTTATTTCTGCCACATCCCTGTATTTATGGTTATATCTATGATTTTTTGTGTTCTTGTTTAAGTTCAGACTAGTGGTATTAGAGCGGTCTGCACTTTCCCTTTTTGTCTTTACATGTCCCAAACAAGGTCGAGATATAAGGAGTTCCGGCTCTAATTGGTCGAATCTTTGCAAGTCCAGCCTCACAAATCCAAACGACCTCCCTTGGTGGAAGAGAATAAAGACGAGGGGGTAGGAGATCCTTTCAAAATCTTACTTGAAGAAGCCCTCGAGCGACAGAGGAACACAATGATGGAAAATTTTTCCTAGATCCTTTAGTGGCTACCCAAAGATGACGCATCTTCTTCCAACAACAACTCTAGAAGCACCACACCCTTTAAGGTACAAGTTAACTTCGACATCCCCATATTGGAAGGGAAGATAGATGCAGAAGTCGTAGATAAATGGTTAAATCTGCTAGAAGGATATTTTTTGTTCATGATTTTTCCAGCCAGAAAAATATTACTTTTTCACTTATCAAAGCCGCCCCCCACATCAAACACTGGTGGGAAACCTATTGTGAACAAAATGACGAAAGTACACCTTCACTATTTTCAGCTGCACCCGCTTGGGATTCATTCTGGGATGCCATCAAGGAGTAGTACTACCTTATTGGGAGCTATGAGGATAAGTACATAAAGTGGACCACACTAGTGCAGGGAAGCAACCAAGACGTGTCAGAGTTTACCAATATATTTCATACCCTTCGCACGAAGTTGGGTATTAAGGATTTTGAGTGACATTTGGTACTCATGTACCATGGCTGTATACATAGATACATTGTGGACGAGATGGAGTTCCTGGACATCTCCTCGTTCTGCACAACGTACTGATACACTGTCAAGATTGAGAAAAATTTTAAACATAAGAAGTGAAACTTTCGATCTGCGTGTCTGAAGCAAGGGAAAGGCATTCCCAAAATGAAGAGAAAAGGTTAAAGGCAAGGTGGGGCAACTGAGGACAACCTGCCAAAGCTGCAAGTAAAGAAAAACAGCCTGAAGACAAAGAAGGGCAAGAGAAAATGTTGTGAGTTCCATAAGAGCTCCACTCACAACACAAGTGAGTGTTGGAAAAAGCAGTCACAGGTGGCCAAGCTGAAGGCTTCAAAAACAAACTCACATTCTAACCCAGAGTTAAAACTCGACAAGGGAAATGATGAAGGGAAGAAGATCATTGATGCAGAGCTTAGTGCCACCATAGCCACCAACAAGATCCAGAAGAACAAGCCTGAAGATCCAGAGGAGGGGGGACATCTCTTCCACTCACAGATGTGGATGAAGGGTTCTCCATTGCAGTTCATTGTCAACAGTGGGAGCCAAAAGAACCTCATTTTAGCAGAGGTCATGAAGCGACTGGGTCTACTGACTACAACACATCCAGAGCTGTACACGATCGGGTGGCTTCACCAAGGATGCGATCTTCGCGTCAACCAATAGTGTCGCCTTCCCTACAACATCAAGTCCTTCATAGATGAGGTACTAGGCGATATTTCTCGTCTTGAAGTTTGTGATGTATTATTAGAACAACCATACTTATGTAAGCAACATGATGTATATGAATTTAGACCTTGCTATGTGATTATTACTTTGGGAAACAAGTTGTATAGGATACCCGAGGTAGCCCCGCCTACTGCCATTTCATTGATCTCTGCAAATAAATGTAGTAAGATCATTTCACAGACCAAGAGATATGTTTTCCTTATTATTCACCCTTAGGGAAAGGATAATATTATGGCCACGACTTCCAAACAGGGCTCCTCCACATAGTAACAATAGATGGACAAGGTTGTGGAGGAGTACAGGGAGATTTTTGCCTCACCTATGGGGTTCCTCTACACTGTCAAGTCAAGCACTCCATCGATCTGACCCCGAGCATGCCGCTACCCAACAAACTAATCTATCAATGCTCTATTCTAGAGAACAAGGAGATCAAGAGTTAGATTCAGGAGCTATGCAGAAAGGGCACATCAGGCCAAGCTCATCACCCAGTGGGAGCCCGATTGTATTGGTACAGGAGAAGGATGGGACCTGGAGACTCTATTTTGACTATCAAACACTGAACAAGATCACTGTCTAGAATAGGTACCCAATCCCATAGATTGATGACCTTCTCGACCAACTCAAGAGGGGGAAATATTTCAGCAAGATTGAATTAAAGTCCAGTTATCACCAGGTGTCTATCGAACCCTCTAATGTGTGGAAGACCGCCTTCAAATATAAGGAGGGCCCTTTCGAATGGTTGGTCATGCCTTTCGGGTTGATGAATGCCCCTGCAACTTTCATGCAGTTGATGGAAGACATCTTCTGACCCTTCGCCAATGCATTCATGTTGGCGTATTTAGATGACATCTTTGATGAGCCTCAGTATTGCAACAAGAATTTTGCAACTCCCAAGGCTACCAACATTAATTATCAACTCAGGGTTCATACAAATTTAAGAGGTATCGGCACTATATGTGCAGCAAACAATATGTCCTTCTTTCGTTGTCATGATGTAATAGAGTGTTGGAAATAATACTGAGAGGGGGGGTGAATCAATATTATCAAGTCAAATATTTCCTTTTTCAATTCCAGATGATATACACTACTTCTGTTAATAAAAACCGCGTATATACGCAACTACAGATAAAGAAACCCGCGTATACACAACAGACTTATAATTTGATTTATCTTTCAGATGTTAGTTATTAATATGTGTATCAGAAGCAAATAAACAGTACTAGAAATAGAGCAGAAGACAGTCACACACAAGAACACAAGATATAAGGAGGAAACCCAATGTGGGTTAAAACCCCCTGCTGCAATTCATCTCTATCTTCTTTTTAATTAGAAACTTCTCTTTACAATGTTTTGTACTGGTGCAGTCTTTACCAGTACGCAGGCTGCAACCTGCAGAGAGCTACAACTCTCTCTCGTTCTCCAGCTTTCCTGGAAGGGAGCTCCAACCCCCTAAGTTCTTGTACTAGCTTGAGATACTAGTACACAGGCTCCTACCTGCAGAAGGCTGCAACCTTCTCTTTGCTTTCAGGGACCTCGTTTCATTAATTTTCAGACTGGATCCACAAGTAACATTGATCAAACATCAAGAATTTCTGCATAACCCAAACTCCTTTTCACCAATCAAAAACTAAAACAAATAAACACTTCTCTGATCGCTGTACCCAGAACACAGTAACTGTAATCAAACACCAATTCTGAACCCAGAACACTGCAGTAATAAAATAGAAGCAGCTAGAACATAAATCAAGATATATACGCTACTTCACTGTTCAGCAACCTGCGAGTATACGCTTCTGTACCAAAACCAACCTGCGTATACGATTCTTTCATTCACAGAAAAAGCGTGTATACGCACCTGCAATTCACTGAACCTGCGTACAGATCTATAAAGGATAATTTATTCTTTTAAGCATTCAGACATTAGTTAACCCAGATTTATAGATCAAGAGTGCGCCATATATAATAGATCAAAATCATATAGAGATACCAATGTTCAAGCCTTGAGATTTTGATCCATCAATAGTCCTTATCCTTCTTGCGCTCAGGTTCCTCCTTCATTCAGATCTAGATCTGCACCATAACCCAATCACCAGTATTCTAGATCTATCACCATATCAGATATTCAATAATTCAGATGATCTTTTGCCACATGATCTCCTTCCGCTTTTATAGTTTTAGGCCTTCCACAATACCACGGTCCAAAACCATAATAAACAATACCAAGGGCCCAATACCTGGGGTCAACACATCTGACGAGATACCATGGTCCAAAACCATAGGTTCAAATTCCAAGGACTAACAACCATGGACCAAAAATAAGTTTCCCACCATGTACGCGCTTTTCTGTGCATAAAAGTGCGTGTATACGTATACGCGACTTATGAACGTATAACCCGCGTGTATATGCGTCTTCGACAAGGTGAGCCTGGGTATACAAGATTTCCTTCATTCTGAGCACCTGAACTGAGATCTGACACCAAAGTGAGTTGCCATCAAGGACAACACCTGTACCATAGGGCCACACCTATGCCAAAATGCCAACAATCTCCCCCTTTGGACTTGATGGCAACCCCAAGATCCTCAAAGTCATTCTCCCCCTTTGTCATCAAGGGTAAAGGGCTATGCTCCCCCTGAGTACATGCTGATATCTCTGCTCTGCTGTGCTGAACATGCTCCCTCTGACTGTAGGCAAGATCTGCAAAAGATGTTCTTCAAGAAGAACCAAGACATATACATTATGAAAGACCTTCCTATCACCAAAAGACTCAATACATACATCGATCACCCAACCAAGTGGGGATACATCAGAAATTTACATATGACAACCAATCACATTGCATCAATCATCCCAGGCATAGTGGGAAAACCAAAATACATGACCTTGATAAAAAAAGATATACATTGACTTAGAGACGAAATATCAAGACTATGCAAATCACCAATAACTACTATCAGCAACATCTGACAATCACTGTATATTTCAGCAACCATGTTCTCCTTCTGTTCTCCTTTCTGCAGCTGATCCACCTGAACCAAAAATAGCTTGAGTAATAGAACCAAGAGCTTCTAAGGTAATGCCAAAAATGAATTATTAGAAGATTATCTGCTCCCCCTGAACCTGTGCCTGATGGTCTCTGACAGACCCATATCAGACTCTCTTCAACCAGAGTTTGTCCTTGCTCATTTTCTTCAGAACTCCATATACGCGACTGCACCTGCATAAATCGGTGTATGTACGCAGATTCCCCTCATCCAACTCGCGTACACCAACTTTTCTTTGAAACAGACAAGATTCAACAGCAGGATGAAGCATCAACTACTCCCATCTTCTGTTTGAGATATTCAAAAGTTTCCCTGGGCAGTGGTTTGGTGAGGATATCAGCAATTTGTTCCTTAGAAGGAACGTACTCCAACTTGACTTTTTGCTCAAGCACTTGTTCCCGAAGAAAGTGATATTTGATAGGTATGTGCTTGGTCTTTGAATGCATGATAGGATTCTTTGAAATTCTTATTGCACTTGTATTATCACATAAGATAGAGATAGGTGGAGTACATGTGATTTGAAAATCGTGCAAGGTTTGCATCATCCAAAGAAGTTGAGTGCAACAAGATGTAGCAACCACATATTCTGCTTCAGCTGTAGATAAAGCAATCGAACTCTGTTTCTTGCTGAACCAAGATACTAATCTGGAACCCATAAAGAATGCACCACCACTTGTGCTCTTCCTATCATCCACGCTTCCGGCCCAATCTGCATCTGTGTAAGCATGAAGTGTGAGATCTGTATCTCTAGGGTACCATAAGCCATAGTTTTGAGTTCCTTGAAGGTACTTGAAGATTCTCTTGACTGCCTGAAGATGAGTTTCCTTTGGATTTGCCTGAAATCTTCCAACTATTCCCACTGCATGCATGATGTCTGGTCGGGTACCTGTCAAATAAAGAAGACTTCCAATCATAGATCTATAGGTTGGTTGATGCACTGCTGCCGATTCATCATTTGCACTGAGGCTGCATCCTGTAACCATGGGGGTACATACTGGTTTTGAATCTTCCATTCCATACTTCTTTAGAATCTGCTTGAGGTACTTAGTTTGAGACAAGAAGATACCGCCTTCATTTTGTTGGATTTGCAATCCAAGAAAGTATGTCAGTTCTCCAAGCAAGGACATTTCGAATTCTTTCTGCATCACCAAGGCAAAGCTTTGACTCATAGCTTCTTCATTGCTTCCAAAGATAATATCATCTACATACACAACAAGTATTAGCAATTTGTTATTTTCAATTTTTATATAGAGATTGCTATCTGCTAAACCTTTTGAAAAACCTTGTTGATGAAGATATTTATCCAAATGATAGTACCAAGCCCTTGGAGCTTGTTTAAGCCCATAGAGAGCCTTTTTAAACCTGCATACAAGATTTGGATCATTCCCAAGGATAAAGCCATCTGGTTGCTCTATGTACACTTCTTCTTCTAAGTCTCCATTCAGAAAGGCTGATTTTACGTCCATTTGAAATACTTTGAACTTCTGGAAGCTAGAGAGAGCAAGGAACATTCTGATGGCCTCAAGTCTAGCAACGGGAGCAAAAGTTTCTTCAAATTCTATTCCTTCCTGTTGAGCATACCCTTTACAAACAAGTCTGGCCTTGTTTCTAATCACTTCCCCATTTTCATTCAGCTTATTTTTGAAGATCCATTTTGTTCCTATGACATTTTTGTCTTTTGGTCTAGGAACCAACTCCCAAGTGTTATTCTTTTTGATCTGCTCAAGCTCTTCATCCATTGCCTTAACCCAACACTCATCTTTGCATGCTTCTTTTACATTTTTCGGTTCAGTGGAAGAGAGCAATGCCAAATAGCTTGAAGCTTCTATTATTGTTCTTCTTGTTTGTATACCTACTTCTTTCTGCCCCAAAATTTGAGATTCTGGATGATTCTTCTGAACGTACCTAGATGGAGTCTTTTCTTCTATCCTTATCTGTTCGTCTGGTGCCTCTTGGGGTTCTTCTTCATCATCTGTCTGATTTGGAGAGTAGCCTTCATCCTCATTGATATTTTCATGATTCACTTCCCTAGGGATGTATCCTTTTTCATCAACCACTACATCAATGTTGTCAACAATTCTTCCAAGCCTTTTATTGTAACACTTGTATGCTTTGTTGTAGGGAGAATAACCAAGGAGAATGCCTTCATCTCCTCTAGGTTCAAGTTTGCCAAGCTGCTCATCAGTATTCTTAATATAGCATTTGCTCCCAAAAATTTTGAAATGCTTTACCGAAGGAGTCTCACCATACCAGAGCTCATGAGGAGTTTGAGTGCTGTTCACTCGGACATTTGTTTTGTTGAGAATAACAACTGCTGCATATGCAGCTTCACCCCAGAAGGTTGTGGGAGTTCCAGACTCATCAAGCATAGCACGAGCCATTTGTTGGACTGTTCTGTTCATCCTTTCCGCCACTCCATTTTGCTGAGGAGTCCTAGCTATAGAGAATTCCCTTCTTATTCCATGTTCTTCACAGAAATAAAAAAATTCATTTGAGGTAAATTCCCCACCTTTGTCGGACCTGAGGCACTTAATTTTGTAATTTGATTCATTTTCAGCCAAGGCTTTGAAGGATTTGAATTTTTCGAATGCTTCGTCTTTGTGCTTCATAAGTCCTAACCAAACAAACCTGGAGAAGTCGTCAATGAATAGTATAAGGTATTCTTCTCCTCGAGGTGACCTTGTCCTAAATGGACCACATACATCTGTATGGACTAGCTCAAGAGGCCTGCTAGCTAATCCTTCCTTCTCAGGAAAGTTAGTTCTGGTTTGCTTACCAAACTGACATGATTTGCATATGGTGTTGTCTGGAATTTTGATATCTGGAAGACCATGAACTGCCTGGTATTTGCATGCTTTCCTTATTTGTGAAAAGCTTAGATGCCCCAACCTCCGGTGCCATAACCAGTGTTCATCATCCTTGCTTAAATACCATTGTTGTTGTCCTTCTTCAAATATGTATAGATTATTTGGAGTTCTTCTGCCTTTGATCAATGTTTCTCCTGTATCAAGATCACGAACACTACATCCATTTGATCGAAATATTACCTCGGTTCCTTGATCGCACATCTGACTAACACTTAGTAGATTATGCTTCAAGCCATCAACATACAAAACATTTCCAGCTTTGACCTGTTCTTTCAACTGAGCAGTGCCTTTTCCTTTTATGGCTGCAGGGGTATCATTTCCAAAAGACACCTTCTTTCCCTTTTCTAATGCAGTATATGATTCAAGTTTTTCTTTATCCCCTGTCATATGCTTCGAACATCTGCTGTCGATATACCATATATTTTCCTATCCTTCTGCATAGAAGGCTATCCCACATCTTTCTGGTTGTGGTTCCTTCATTCTCCATGTTCTGGCACTTGAGGTATGTTCCTTCTGAGTTGTCTTCCAAAACCTGCTCCTGCATTCAGAATCTTCATGACCAAAGTTATTACAAATAGAACATTCAACTTCATTTTCAAGGGCCGAAAAGTTGTTATAAGTCCTTTTCGTGATTCCAGTCATATTCCTTTGTTTTTGAGCTTCTCTAGTCATGATTGTCCTATAGGAAACACATTGAGCTGCTTTGTGACAAAAATTATGGCAAGAGAAACATTGGCCATTGAAGAAACTCCTGCGATTATCAAATCTATCATCCAATTGATTGTAGTTTCTACTGACATCCATTCTTGAGGCAAATTGGGAAGATTTTACCTGTGGCTGATTGTAGCTTCTGTTTGTCCTTAAGGTAGCTTGTCCCCGATTTTCTTGATAGTCTTTATTCGTACTTGAGGTAAACTGTCCCTGATTTACCTGATGATTTCTATTAGGCCTTTGCTCGCTCTTCTTTGTTGCATCAAGATAACTTTTCGAGGTAGAAGCTTGAGATGTTTCTCCATTATATCCCAGACCTGTCTTGATTAGTGGAGAACGCTGCACATTGATAATCTCATCCAGAGTTTCAGATCCTTTAACAAATTTAAGATTAATAGCTTTTGTTTTCTCAATCTTCTTTCTAAGACAAACAATTTCACATTTCAATTTTTCAAGATGTTTTTCCCTTTCAACCAGTTGACATTGTAGAGAATCAATAATTGCACTTTTCTCTTCTAAGCAGATTTTGAGATTAGTCATCTCTTCACAAAAACCTTCTACATCTATAGCATCCATGTAGTCATCATCTTCAAAAGCCATTAAAAGTTTATACTTATTACCTCGTTCATCTTCGTCACTATTTTAAATTCCATCACTATCTTCATGAGTGTAATAGCTTTTCTTATTTGCATTCTGTTTCTTGTTCCATCTAACAGGTTCCTTCCCTTTGTCAATCTTATCCTTGTGAGGACATTTGGTAGCATAGTGACCGACTCTTCCACAAGCAAAGCATTTAAAAGGTAACTTACCTCAGAACCATCCAGTACCCCGTTGAAGATTTCTGACAAAATTTGATTCTTCTTCTTCTTTTGACACGTGTCCTGACTCATAGTACTCGCCTTTGCCTAAAGCCTTGAAGGCAGCTTCTCTCCTATCTGATGGTCCTCCTTTCCTCATTTCATAAGCAGTTAGAATTCCGTGCAGCTGTGACATTTTAAGGCTTTGTAGATTCTCTTTTTCTTCTATTGCAGAAACTTTAGATTCAAACCTAGGGGACAAAGATCTTAGAACTTTTTCAACCACAACAGCCTCTTTTATTTCTTCACCCAAATTTTTCATACAATTAACAATCTCATCTACACGAAGAAAATAGTTAGCCACACTTTCATCATTATACATCTCGAGATTTTCATACTGAATCCTGAGGGTTTGAAGTTTTTCTCGTTTTACCTGATCATCTCCTTCATAGCTTAGGACAATCTTGTCCCATATTTCTTTTGCTGATTTTAACTGCATAACTTTCACGAATTCTGATTGAGATAGACATCCCAATAGAGTATTGACCGCCTTTGCATTTGTTTCATATTTTTTCTTCTCAGCAGGATTTGTAGGAGTTGCTGCTGGAAAAGTATATCCTGTATCTATGATATCCCAGACTTCTGTGCCCAAAGATTGAAGATAGGCAGTAACTCTTACCTTCCAATATACGAAGTTTGTCCCATCAAAAACCGGTGGCCTGATTGATGCTTCCCTCTCATATTTGCTCATGATGAAGGATCTTCCTTCAAGCGATCAAGCTTCTTCAGAAGGACCTGCTCTGATCCCAATTGTTGGAAATAATACTGAGGGGGGGGGTTGAATCAATATTATCAAGTCAAATATTTCCTTTTTCAATTCCAGATGATATACGCTACTTCTGTTAATAAAAACCGTGTATATACGCAACTACAGATAAAGAAACCCATGTATACACAGCAGACTTATAATTTGATTTATCTTTCAGATGTCGGTTATTAATCTGTGTATCAGAAGCAAATAAATAGTACCAGAAACAGAGCAGAAGACAGTCACACACAAGAACACAAGATATAAGGAGGAAACCTAATGTGGGTGAAAACCCCCTGCTGCAATTCGTGTCTATCTTATTTTTAATTAGAAACTTCTCTTTACAATGTTTTGTACTGGTGCAGTCTTTACCAGTACGTAGGCTGCAACCTGCAGAGAGCTACAACTCTCTCTCGTTCTCCAGCTTTCCTGGAAGGGAGCTCCAACGCCCTAAGTTCTTGTACTAGCTTGAGATACTAGTACGCAGGCTCCTACCTGCAGAAGGCTGCAACCTTCTCTTTGCTTTCAGGGACCTCGTTTCATTAATTTTCAGACTGGATCCACAAGTAACATTGATCAAACATCAAGAATTTCTGCATAACCCAAACTCCTTTTTACCAATCAAAAACTGAAACAAATAAACACTTCTCTGATTGCTGTACCCAGAACACAGTAACTGTAATCAAACACCAATTCTGAATCCAGAACACTGCAGTAATAAAATAGAAGCAGCTAGAACATAAATCAAGATATATACGCTACTTCACTGTTCAGCAACCTGCGAGTATACGCTTCTGTACCACAACCAACCTGCGTATACGCTTCTTTCATTCACAGAAAAAGCGTGTATACACACCTGCAATTCACTGAACCTGCGTACAGATCTATAAAGGATAATTTATTCTTTTAAGCATTCAGACATTAGTTAACACAGATTTATAGATCAAGAGTGCGCCATATATAACAGATCAAAATCATACAGAGATAACAATGTTCAAGCCTTGAGATTTTGATCCATCAATAGTCCTTATCCTTCTTGCGCTCAGGTTCCTCCTTCATTCAGATCTAGATCTGCACCATAACCCAATCACCAGTATTCCAGATCTATCACCATATCAGATATTCAATAATTTAGATGATCTTTTGCCACATGATCTCCTTCCGCTTTTATAGTTTTAGAACTTCCACAATACCACGGTCCAAAACCATAATAAACAATACCAAGGGCCCAATACCTGGGGTCAACACATCTGATGAGATACCATGGTCCAAGACCATAGGTTCAAATTCCAAGGACTAACAACCATGGACCAAAAATAAGTTTCCCACCATGTACGCGCTTTTCTGTGCATAAAAGTGCGTGTATACGTATACGCGACTTATGAACGTATAACCCGCGTGTATACGCGTCTTCGACAAGGTGAGCCTGCGTATACAAGATTGCCTTCATTCTGAGCGCCTGAACTAAGATCTGACACCAAAGTGAGTTTTTAAATTAATGGAAAGACCTGTGAGCAATTTTGCTCACAGGTCTTTCCATTAATTTAAATACTCTACCAGCCTGTATGGAATCTCTCTTCAACACCAAAGTGAGTTGCCATCAAGGACAACACCTATACCATAGGGCCACACCTGTGCCAAAATGCCAAAATAGAGTGAATGTAATGAAATCAAATCCTAAGCTGATTGCATAAATGGAAATGTTACTTTGGAAAATAAATTAATCCTGGGCAAGAACAACAAAGTGTAATTGAAATCCTAAGAGCATGAATTCAAATAAATATCCCTAATCTACATTATATAAAGGCATGTCCTAATTGGTGTTTATTCTTTCTAAACCATTGATTTAGAGCCTAGGGGCCATTATTCAAGCCTAAGAGACAAAAACCAATATTTTTGAGCAAATCTGGGCAAGTATATACGTCCTAGAAGAGTGCTACAGGAAGTTACAGGCTGCTACAAGAAGTTATGGGCTTTTCTACAAGAAGATATAATTCACCGAATGACCAAGTGAATCAAATCCAAATTTGATGGGAATTTTTTTTTTTTTATTGAATAGGATGTATTGGGTCTCCACTCCAAGTGGAATCACTCAAAAATACCCTTGTTAACACATGCTAAAAAATAGCAGAAAATTATTAGTCCAAAATCTAGAAATTCGAGAACTAGTGAGCTAGTTAATCTATCGAATTCCTAAACTAATAAAGTGAAAATTCAATTGGAAAAATTTTGCTATTAACTTGAATTTTTTTATGATATAATTCAAGTGGAATCAATTCAATTTAAACTCATTAGCACATTCTAAAAAATAGCATAAAATTACTACTATTTTCCACAAGGGACTTCCATAAATCTAGCTTTTGGAATAAGAAAACTAATCCAAGTATCTAAATGATTACTATGACCCTCCAAATATGTTCTGAGGATTAAATCATGCTTGTGATCCTGTAAAAGAACTTACTTCAACCATTTAACCCAATTCTACAACAAGAAATCACCAACACTAAATGCAAAAATAGGAAAAACATGAACAAGAGATGCATGTGAATAAGAAGTGAAAAGAAGAAAAGTAAATTATACAAAAGGGCTATGAGACTCTTGGGATGGCCAAGCCCAAGGAAATTTAGAGTCCTATGAAGAAGACCAATCTTTAGAAGCTAAAAATGGCATCAAACTTCATTATTTCCATCAATACATTTACATCCCTGTAAGAAATGAAAGTGGAGCTACTAAATTAAAAGCTTTCTCCACAAGAAGGCTAATAAAACCAACCCCTAGAGGCAAATTTGAATTGGTACTTATACAAAATGATGAGGAGGCATTATCCTTGAAAGGAGGAGGTTTTCCCCTCTAAAATCCCTCAAATAGTGGATCTAGTTCTCATCACTAGGAATCTGCATTAAATGACAATGAACACATTCCTAGATATTCTCAATCATTGGAGCTCCAGAATTTGTGCAATAATTTCATAATATCTTATTGATTTATTATCCAATATTTATACTCCTGTAGTAGGGAGAAAGTCTCTAAATTATCTCCTCCTCCAAATCTTCATAATTTGCCCAATATTCTCACAATATTCTATAAAAATAAATAATATTTGGCAAAAATATGAAATTATCCATAAACCTTCCTAATTAACATATTAAAGTTAAAAATGTGTCATCTAATGCAAAAAAAGAGGTTTAATGTGTTGAAGGATGGTCATATGGGCCTTAATTTATGTCTAATTTGGAGGCCCATCATATCCTCCTGCTAGAAGTATTGCTCACCCTTTGAGAAACTTAGTGACCTAATTGTGCATCCTTCCTGGCCCTAGTGGCCTCTCTCTTGTGCATTCCTCAATCCTTTCTCTTAAGAATCTTGGCTGCAAGTTCTATAAGGGCAAGCATAAAAATTTAGTTGTTCTTTTCATGATTGTTTAGCAGTCTTTCAAGCACAAAACATAACTTTTCTCTTTGCAAGTGAACTCTGTTGGCTTGTAGATCCATTTCATTCACATCATCTCCCTTGAAACCTTCATTCCATTTTCACTCATTTTTCCAAATGTGTTTGTGCATAAAAATAATAGTGTTTCTAGAGACCATTCGCTTGCTTTTTTCCCCTTAATCAAGATGGTTTCTTGAATATTTTTCGGTTTGGCAAGGTATTCCACAACCTTTTCCAACCTCATTGTTGATGGTGTTGGACCCGCCAACATGTCAGGGGATCTCTTTGGTAAGAAGTCCTAACTAGACCTCAGACCGTTTGGGGTAGGAGTCTTAGCAGTGGGTAGTAAAGTTATGCCTTGACTGTGATAGTGCACAGAGGTAAGCAAGATATCCTTGTCGGAATCAAGTACGTGACCTTGCAGCGAGTAAAGAGAGATGCATGGGGAGGTTCTAACACACGAAGGGGGAAAATAAGTGTATCCCTTAGAATCTTGTAATAGTATGTTGCCTGAAAGGAACACACGAGCTGAATGACATCACAAGCTGGAAAGAAGAATAGTCAACAATCCAAAGTGATGGGTTAAACCAACAACATAACTTCAACAAGATTCATATAGTCACATACGAAATAGTTCATACACAAATGCATAAGGTAAACAACATACATTGCTAAAGTAACCAGAATAGTTGAACTACAGTGAAAACATATGCATGAAGACGTGTTGGTTTTGTTATATTATATAAAGTGAAAGTTCCATCCATACATACAACCATGACAGCGTCTAGCCCCAATAGTGGAATGTTACAATCAACATCGCCTGCTCCTCCAAAGAGATGTATTCGCTTTGCATTGTGGAGAAGCCAAGGCTCATCACAATACTCTCCAAGCCCTATCTAAGCAATGCCTAGCAAAAGCTTGGCTCCCAAAAGCCTGTTTGATGAGTTATGAGGTTCTATATATAGCAAAGGGTGGGGTGACCCTTGACATTCCCCTTTGACTCTTGGAATACCCTCATGACTCTTCAACTTCATTACATATAACTTTTTACATTACATATGACTGTTTGCATTCCACTAATGACACTTGGAATTTCACTTTACATTACATTGGATTACCACAATTATGGCTCATAGTAGTGAGGTGGCCGAGACAACTCAAAACACAACTCGACATGACACTATTGACATGTACTCATTGAATGTGGTGTCCATGTCAAGTTGTTGTGTTGTTAAGTGATGGATGTGTCCTTGAATGTACTTTGTCTTCATCTCCGCATAGCTTGGTGCTCCAGGGTCTTCAATGGTCTTGGTATTTGCAATATGGTTCCATGCATGTGTTTCGTTCGCTTGCTACTTGATGTGCTTCGTTCGTTCGTTCAAATGCGAACAAGTCTTCTAGAATGTGCTCCTTCTTCAACCCATTCATTGTCGCGCCATGTTCCATCAATGTACCTGTTCTTGTAATCACTCATGACAAGACGACATTAAATCCAGAACCTCTTAGTCTAGAAAGATACATTTTGCTCGAGTTCTGGGTGACAAGGAGGGAGAAAAACCCATTGAGACAGCACAGAGCGCGGCTCAGACCAGAATGAGGCATTCCAGGAGGAAAAACTACACTACGGAGAAAAATTGTGCAAAGGTCACTGGGAGACATATTTGCGTAATTCGAGATGACAATGACAGCTACAAGGTGGAACTTGGCTGGGTAGAAATGCACAGTTCTTGGGAGGAAGACAGGGCAAGGTGTCGGGAGGAAATGATGGGAATTTCTATGTAGTTTTTAGGATGAGGACTAGGCAGGTCATCCGTAGGTTTAGCTGGGAATCTATGAAGTTTCTTTTAGGAGGACAAACTGGGCAGTAGGAAGCACTGTCATGTATTTCTGCTCAGTTTTCTAGGGCAAGGTTGAATCAGGTTGCAGGGAGCTGTTGGTCACAGCTACACAGTTTTGAGGGATAGCCCAGGACAGGAGGCAGGGGCCTTCTCGACACAGCTGTACAGTTTCTGGGATGAGTGTAGAGAGGGGCAGTAGGGAGAGTGCTAGTCAAAATTGCGCAATTTTCAAAGTCAGGTCAGAGCAAGCTAGCAGGGGGCCTGCCAGTCAGGTCTGCGCAATTTCTTGGAACAATGCAGTGCAAATAAGAAGAGGCCTAAATCATTTGTGTACATAGTTTTGGAGAGTAGTGCAGTCCCGGGTCATACTGTAGTTTGTATTTTCTGGTAGACTAGAGGGAGGCTTGATGAGTGGTCTCACGGGAATCGCAGATTCGATCGAACTTGGGGACAACTTCTGCATAGTTCTGGGAGACAATCAGCTTGCTCACTTCCAGGATTGCACAGTGCAAGCTTCCCCTGAGGAGAACCTAAATATTTGTGTAGTTCTAGGCAACATAGCAACACCACTAAGGGTTGAGACTACACAGAGCAGCTTAGTTGAAGTCTAGGGAAGTGAAGTTGTCCCGTCAAGAGATTTTCAGGAAAATGGATAAGTGTGAGAGGCAAGTGAACTTGTGATGACTTTGAAATTATGATCACACACTTAGCATGCTTTGACAACGAGGTGACACTAACCACCAGGATAACATAGCAGAGCATGACCCTCTATGGGACTATTTATAGGTGGAAACGACAAGTCTAATACTTGGGATAGACCTTTGGACGACTGTGACAACACTTGCGCAACATTTCTTACAACTTTGTGTAAGAGTGAGACAAGTGTTCACATAGCAAAGACAACCCAAACACACAAAGACAAACCTTCAACATCACTAGAAAAAGGTTGCAAGCATGGCACAACAATCAATATGCCAAAGATGAGAGTTGGTTCAACAAGTGAAAAGGAAGCAAGACATGTAGAGGAAACACATTGAATTACTTTTAGTGCTTGAAAAGGTGCATGTTATTGAAGACTGAATGATATTACCATGACAAGCAGTCCTTCAAGCTACACTAAGAGATGTACTTCAAAAGATATACTTTACTTAACATACTTACCCTCCAGATGGTTATGCATCTAATGGAGTCTGTATGCAGTCCCTATCTTTTATCATAACTCAGTTTCTTGGTCCTCCTCAACTCCTTGAGAGTGATATAACATGTCATATTTTCCTATAGTCACTAAGATATAGATCTGCACAGTTTCAACAGGTAGTGACTGCTGCTAGGATGAGGCCCATCTGTGCAGTTTTTGAATGCAAGACAGATTGGACAGCTTGGAAAACACTGTGCAGTTTTGAGATGCATGACACTGTTGTAGGATGGGGTCTTGGGAGGACACCTCTGCACAGTTTCTGAATGCAAGACAGACTAAGAAGCTATGGGACAATATTGTGTAGTTTTTGAATGCAAGGCATTGTTGCGGGATGGGGTCCCTGGAGGACACCTCAGCGCAGTTTCAAGTTGCAAGTCAGACTCGGCAGCTGAGGGATAACAATGCACAGTTTCTGAAGATAGTGGGTTTCGTCTAGGGAAGGACACTGGAGGAAACCACAATGTGGTTTTGGATGCCAAGGGAGGAAATGCACAGTCCCAATAGGCAAGGAAAAAATCTTGAGGGTTGCAGAAGAAAAGTGTATAGTTCTGGAAAGATGGATGAGGCTAGGTTGCTCGGGAAACTGTTTAAGTGTGATATCAGTGAAACTGATGTAAACAGTGATAGGAATTGATTATGATCACACACTTTAACACTTAGTGATACAACATAGACCATCTAGAACGTAAAATACATGCTCTGCTTGATGAAACAACCTTTGTGACAAGAGTGTGAAACATGTCTATGTAATGAGAACAACCCACACACACAAGATTCTCTCTTGAAGAAGAAAAACATTCCCTTTTTATGACAAACAATAATCCCGATGCCCAAAGATAACACATACTGCATAAATATGAGAACGTGAACAAAGCTTAAGATCAAGGAGGGGGCTTGAGATCATTAGCTTACCAATAAGTGACCAAGGAATGATTGATCACAGGATCCATAGTAGAAATGCGAGCCAAAATTTTGGAGGATGGTTGTAGCCGCTACAACATTGGCGACACACTGGTAGAACTCCAGCTCTTTGTATGGATCTTGTCTCGTGAAAGCAGGCCTATCCTTTCTGGAAGTATTGTTTGATTTTTTGATCTTCATGGATTCCTCACTAGCTTGAGTGAAAGATGTAGTCTCTACCATTCTCTTGACTAGTCAACACACATACCAAGCCAAGTCAACTGAGTTGTTTCGATTAGGGATGGGGGTTATATTGATGCACAAGTAATATGACTATCAGAGTTTTAGTTTCATCTCTGGTGTTTCTTCACTACCAGCAAGCTTGGACAATACCCCAGTGGAGTCACGTAGGAACACAAGCATCACTCCATTGTCATCGAGCCTGGTTAGTACCCTGATGGACTTACTTGCATCACCTATCTATGCAGGAAGCCTTTCTCTTCTTTCGCCTTTATTTTATTTTTCATTTTCATTCTTTCATTTTTTCATTTTTCAAAGAATTGTGCATATGAACTTACTTATTCCAGAGGTGGAAGAGGGATCCCAACTTATTAAGAGCATAAGAGGTTGTCCCTTCAGATAAGTATGTTATATATACCTCTGACATACTTGTTAAGGTTTTCCCCCTCACCTTACTCTACTTGACTGAGCTGACAAGGGTTAACCAAAAAACCGATTAAACTAGGCGGTACTAGTTAAAAGTGCAAGCGTTGTGACTTCAACAAGACTCACTCTGAATATAACGTATTTTCCATCAGGGTATCATCAATTGAAGACAACAAAATCTTCATAAAAAGAGGGAATAGATAGATAAACAAATGTTGATAGTTGTACAAGTCCTCTTATATTTTCCTGGCTTGTCTCAAGAGCCAAATATGGTTTCATGTGAAGTTAACCTACGGGTGCAAACAAGCAAATAAACAATAAAGAAAAATGTAGAAGTAAAGCGAAAGAAAAACAAGCACACAAAGAAAAATAGAGCTAGAAAGAATGCAAAGAAAATCAAGAAAGAAAACACTACTCCTACTCCTACGCTAAACAGTGCATCGACCTACTCACGTGAAATGAGATTTCCAATGTAGCCACTGATGCACTAGTTGGCCCATGTTGGTGAAGGCATGCTAGACAAGAAAGATAAGTAGGTAAACCAGCAAACAAAAAAGATAAGAGAGTGAAACCGGACTGTTGGGTGTGGAGCCTGATTATCTTCTACATTCAAAGGTATCACCACATAGGACCCCAGTTAGAAATGGGGGCAGTAACGCCGCCCGTAAAATATTCACTGCAGGGGGGGTCCAGGGGGGGGGCGGCTAAAAACAGATGTAAAATTGCCTTGTAAAAGTATAGTAATTTCTAGTCAATCTGGGCCGTTCATTAGGCGGATGATCTGACGGTAGAACTTATGTTTAGTTTAGGGTTTTTTGCCCTAGAAGGAAACCCCTCTCTTTGTATGAGGGTATTGTATTTGAGGCTATGAGATAGATGTGTATTCTGTGAGCGAGAAACAGAGAGGTGAGACTGTGAGAGAAAACAGAGGATATTACAGCGGATTTGCTGTAGGTTGTGTCTCTTCATTTTGCTGGATAATAAAAAGGAAGGACTGGCTGTTCGGGGTGGACATAGCCCAAACTGGGTGAACCACGTATATCTGTGTCTCTCTTGTTTTGTGCGTTTTATGTGTTTATATTTCTGCAATGTGTTCCATTGCTCCGTAATATATAATTTTTCTAACAACTGGTATCAGCGCCGAAGGTCTATTTGGCTGATAAACTCGCAGGAAAGAAGGGTTCCTGGTTCGAGTGGGAGCAATGGCGGAAGATGGTAAGTTTAGGGTCGAGAAATTTAACGGCCAAAACTTCTCGCTTTGGAAGATGCAGATGGAAGATTATCTGTATCAGAAAGATCTATACCTACCATTGGGTGGAAAAACAAAGATGCCGACGGGTATGAAAGACGAAGAATGGAACCTTCTCGATAGAAAGGCACTCGGAACAATACGGTTGTGCCTTGCTGCGTCAGTCGCCTTCAACATTTTGAAGGAAACCACGACAGAGGGTTTGATGCAGACGTTGTCGAAACTATATGAAAAACCCTCGGCCTCAAACAAGGTATTTCTTATGAAACGGTTAGTTAATATGAATATGTCAGAAGGTGGATCTGTTGCAAACCATTTAAATGATTTTAATACAGTTACAAGTCAGTTAAGTTCTGTAGGGGTAAACTTTGATGATGAAGTTAGAGCTCTGTTATTCTTGTGCTCATTACCAGAAAGTTGGAATGGTTTGGTAATGGCCATTAGTAACTCCGTTTCTGGATCTAGTACTTTAAAGTTTGATGATGTTGTCGGTGCTATCCTTAGCGAGGAAATGCGACGGAAAAGCTCCGGTGAGACATCGGGAAATGCTTTGAGTGCAAAGTCTAGAGGAAGAAAAATGGAAAGAGGAAAGAGCTCAGGATATCGCAGTAAATCAAGGAAAGGCAAATCCAAGTCCAGATCGGGGATAGTGTGCTGGAAATGTGGAAAGAAAGGACACCTAAAGAAAGACTGTAGATCTCGGAAGGGAAAAGAAGGAGATGCACAGCAAGAAAACAATCATGAAGCAAATGTGACAGGTGAGGTGTTACAAGATGCTTTGATTCTTTCTTTCGAAAATATTACTGATTCCTGGGTGGTAGATTCAGGGGCTTCATTCCATGCCACACCTGATAAGAAATACTTTCATGACTATGTTCAAGGAGATTTTGGACAAGTTCATCTAGGTGATGATAAACCCTGTAAAATCGTTGGAATGGGTAAGGTTCCCTTAAAACAGCAGAATGGAAACCAATGGCTATTAAAGGAGGTAAGGCATGTTCCAGATCTAAAGAAAAATCTGATTTCAACAGGGTAGTTAGGTGGTGAAGGTTGTGTGACAACTTTCATAGATAAAGCTTGGAAGGTCACTAAAGGAGCCCTGGTAATAGCAAAAGGTGAAAAGGTTGGTACATTGTATTTATGCAATGGTATTTCTAACTCTGTTAATGCTTTAACTTCTAGAGGAGCAGATGCAGCATTATGGCATCATAGGCTTGGACACATGAGTGAAAAGGGGATGAAGATTCTTCACTCAAGGAATTTGTTGCTGGGTTTGAAGAATGTTGATTTGGACTTCTGTGAGAACTGCATTTATGGAAAACAGAAGAGAGTCAGATTTCTCAGAGTTGGGAAAGAAAAGAAGAACGAAAAATTAGAGCTTGTGCATACAGACGTATGGGGACCTGCTCAGGTATCATCTCTCGGTGGCTCTCGTTATTATGTTACATTTATTGAAGATGCAACTAGAAAAACTTGGATTTATTGTATTAAGAATAAATCTGATGTATTTGATACTTTCAAGAAATGGAAAGCTTTGGTTGAGATTGAGACAGGAAAGAAATTGAAGTGTCTTAGATCAGACAATGGAGGTGAATATTGCAGCAAAGAGTTTGATAGGTACTGTTCAGAGCATGGAATTCGCAGAGAGAAGACAGTTCCAAGAACACCACAAGAAAATGGTGTGTCAGAAAGGATGAACAGAACAATCATGGAGCGTGCAAGGTGCATGAGATTGCATGCAGGATTGCCTTTACAGTTTTGGGCAGATGCTGTAGATACTGCTGTTTATCTAATAAACAGAGGGCCTTCAAGTTCCTTGGATGGTGGTGTTCCAGAGGAAGCATGGACAGGTAAAAAGGTAAACTACTCTATTTTAAAGCCTTTTGGTTGTGAGGCCTTTGTCCATATTGATAAAGAAAATAGAACAAAGCTTGAGGCAAAGTCAAAGAAATGTACCTTTATTGGATATGGTGTTAATGATTTTGGTTATCGCTTATATGATTATGAAAATCACAAAATCATTAGGAGCAGAGATGTAATATTCAATGAAAAGGTCTTGTATAAGAATCAGTTGCAGGAAAAGAAACAGGAAAAGGAAAACAAGGAATACGCAGTCCTTGATGAAATCACTGAAAAAGTAAAGGTGCCTGAAAATAATAATAATCAACAACCACAACAACAACAACCACCACAACAGCAACAGGCACCCCAAACACCTGAAAGTGGTGTTAGAAGATCTACCAGGATAGGTAGACCCCCTGAACGATACTCTCCTTCATTATATTATTTATTGTTGACTGATTCCGGTGAACCTGAATGTTATGAAGAAGCAATGCAGGTTGAAAGCAGGAAGAAGTGGGAGGTAGCCATGGAAGAAGAGATGGACTCCTTAATGCATAACCAGACTTGGGATTTAGTCAGGTTGCCTGTAGGAAAAACTACATTGAAGAATAAATGGGTTTACAGGCTGAAGGAAGAAGATGGAGGAAAACAGAGGTATAAAGCTAGACTTGTGGTGAAGGGGTTTGCACAGAAGAAAGGTATTGATTTTGATGAAATATTTTCTCCTGTTGTTAAAATGACTTCAATCAGAACTATTTTAAGTCTTGTAGCAGCTGAAGATTTGCATCTTGAGCAGTTAGATGTAAAGACAATCTTTCTCCATGGGGATTTGGAGGAAGAGATATATATGCAGCAGCCACAAGGATATGAGGTGAAAGGGAAGGAGAAACTAGTGTGCAGGTTGAAGAAGAGCTTGTATGGCTTAAAACAGGCTCCAAGGCAGTGGTATCTAAAATTTGACAAGTTTATGTCTGAACAAGGTTATACTAGATGTCACTCTGATCATTGTGTTTATTTGAAAAAGCAAAATGATGGTAGCTATATTATATTGTTATTGTATGTAGATGACATGCTTGTTGCAGGATCTAACATGCAGGAAATAAATGTGCTCAAAAGAAAATTGGCAAATTCATTTGCAATGAAGGATTTGGGAGCTGCGAAACAAATCCTTGGTATGAGAATAACTAGAGACAGGAAAAATCGTAAATTAACATTGTCTCAGAATGAGTACATACAAAAGGTGTTGAAAAGATTTAACATGCACAATGCAAAACCAATTAGTATACCTTTTGCTAGCCATTTCAAACTTAGCAAGGAAATGTGCCCAAAGACCCAAGAAGACATGGATTATATGTCTAAAGTTCCATATGCATCAACAGTTGGAAGCTTAATGTATGCAATGGTCTGCACAAGGCCTGATATTGCACATGCAGTGGGAGTTGTAAGCAGGTACATGAACAAT
The DNA here is from genome assembly GCA_031772625.1 of Pinus tabuliformis. Classification (NCBI taxonomy): domain Eukaryota; kingdom Viridiplantae; phylum Streptophyta; class Pinopsida; order Pinales; family Pinaceae; genus Pinus; species Pinus tabuliformis. The sequence continues at coordinate 545,216,469 of CM062812.1, read as the reverse complement.
CCAGGAAAGGAACATTGGATGGCAGTGAAATGGATTCTCAGATATTTGAAAGGTACCACAAATCAAGCATTATGCTTTGGTGGTTCAAACATCTCCCTACAAGGATATGTTGATGCAGATATGGCAGGTGACAGAGATAACAGGAGGAGCACTACAGGATATGTATTTACTGTTGGAGGAACAACTGTCAGTTGGGTTTCAAAAATCCAAAGTGTTGTTGCACTTTCAACAACAGAAGCAGAGTATGTTGCTGCTACAGAGGCTAGTAAAGAAATGATTTGGTTACAAAGGTTTATGGGTGAATTGGGTAAGGAGCATGATATGGGCACGTTATATAGTGATAGCCAAAGTGCCATTCATCTTGCAAAGAACTCAGCATTTCATTCCAAGACTAAACACATACAGCTCAAGTACCATTTCATACGATCAGTGTTGGAAGATGGAGAGTTGAAGCTGGAAAAGATACACACTAGCCAGAATCCTGCAGATATGCTAACAAAAGTTGTAACCAGGGAGAAACTGAGAATATGCTCAGTTTCAGTTGGTATTCAAGGATGACGATGAAGATGAGAAACAGCCAGGTCCAAAGAGGAGTCATTGTCCAGCAAATGGAGCAGCGGTGGAGTTGCTACAATCAGTCTCCAAGTGGGAGATTGTTGGGTGTGGAGCCTAATTATCTTCTACATTCAAAGGTATCGCCACATAGGACCCCAGTTCGAAATGGGGGCAGCAACGCCGCCCGTAAAATATTCGCTGCAAGGGGGTCCACGGGGGGGGGCGGCTGCGACCTTCGGGAGCCCCCCCCTGGCGGGGGGTTTCGGGGGCAGCGCCCCCGAAGCTAAAAACAGCTGTAAAATTGCCTTGTAAAAGTATAGTAATTTCTAGTAAATCTAGGCCGTTCATTAGGCGGATGATCTGACGGTAGAACTTATGTTTAGTTTAGGGTTTTTTTCCCTATAAGGCAACCCCTCTCTTTGTATGAGGGTATTGTATTTGAGGCTGTGAGATAGATGTGTATTCTTTGAGCGAGAAACAGAGAGGTGAGACTGTGAGAGAAAACAGAGGATATTACAACGGATTTGCTGTAGGTTGTGTCTCTTCATTTTGCTGGATAATAAAAAGGAAGGACTGGCTGTTCGGGGTGGACGTAGCCCAAACTGGGTGAACCATGTATATTTGTGTCTCTCTTGTTTTGTGCGTTTTCTGTGTTTATATTTCTGCAATATTTTATGTGTTCCATTGCTCCATAATATATAATTTTTCTAACACGGACACACTCCAAGTTAAATGCGTCGACAACAAAGAAAAGAGTAAATGTGTAAGACAAACATTCTATGAACGTACCATGGTGTTGTGACACACTATGCACAAATGATAATCATATACACTCTTTTGACCATGACTGATTAGAAAACGAGAAAAAGAAAGACAACTTATGTTTCGCATGAGTGTTCGTATTGTAAGACTCTTGCAGTGCATGGGCGATAGGATCATGTGATGTTGGTGGAGGGAGTGAAATATGTGGATAAGATTGATCTTCAATGCACACATGAGAGTAATGAGGAGTCTTGGGTGTTTCAATAGATTTATGATCAGAAGTGGAACTGACCTCAGGACTGGAAGGGCTTGAAATAACCACCAGCGCAGGCTGAAGTGCCTTGACAACCTGAGGGGTTTCCACTTCATCAATAGATAGACCATCAAAGACTAGTGGCTTAGAAAGATCAGCATTGAGTGGATCAACATCGTGATTGAATGAAGGAGACAAGATATCATGACAACCATGATCATAAAATTAGAGATGTTCATCGGCATCCTCATGATTTGACGGATCATGCAGAGGGGTTGATGTAATACAAGAATTTTCACCCTCTGCATTTCCGAAAAAGACTAATGAAAGATTGAATGTATTTTCAGACAGACTGACATCTGGTGTGACCTATGAATGATCAGAAGTGGAAACATCCGTTAATGATTTTTCACAAGGAAAATCAAGAGTGGCAGAATCACACGATATTTCAAGATAGATTGGATGAGGTGTGGATGGAAGGAATTCAACCTTCACCATGGGTTCTTCTTCAGATTCCCACACACACTCATTATGATTGAAAGTGCAGGTTGGCTGCACAACGTCAAATCTGTCGACAAATTGATCCTCGTGAACACAAGATGTTAAGTTTGGAATGGGAGAACAAAACACAATACAATCCATAGGATCAATGGAACCAGAAGATGGAGGTTGATAAGACAAGACAACATGACAACCAACAGGCTTGCAAGCCAAATATGCGAAGATATCCAGAGCAGGTGGGGTGGGAGGATGTGATAGTTCAACAGATTTATGCGCACCTTCTCCCCCCTCACACTGCGGAGCTAGAGCTGCTTGATGAGAAGAGGACAGACGGTCACTTGTGACAACAACCTTGTCTATCTTAGATTTGGAAGCTCCAACACCGCGGTATGCTGGGAGGGGTTTGAATGATTCTAAGTTTTACATATTTTCCCATATGTAAAGAAGATACTTAAATCCTCCATTGAGAAATTCTCAATCAATTTCATCTTCAGGAAATCAAAATGTAAAATTATGAAAAAATGAGTTAAATTGTTGAATGGATTCATCAGGTGATTTTCGTAATTTCATAATTTCTTTATTGAGTGTTTTATGGTCAAAATGATGGAAAGAATAGTCTATCTCTACAACCAACTGATGAAGAGAGTAAATATATTTATCGGGCAATGTGACACACCATTGCAATTGGTGCCCTCAAAGCGTGAATGCGAACAGTGAGCAAGTCATGTAATCCACATCGATTCCATACATGTAACAAAGAGTTGCAAAGACAACTCTGTTATAGCACCATTTACCACTCTTGGTATATGTGATGCTTTGTTTATGGCCTAGGGCAACCCCTCCTTCCAGACTTGGTCCAAATATATAAAAAACAATGTTTTGAACCCTATACGCTACTTTTCCCTGAGTTAAAAGCTTGTACACGCGGGTCAGTCAATACCCAACCTGCATATATGTATTAAAACACTTAAAAAGATAAATTTCCTTAATTTTGGGCGGAGTTCACGGGTTTTACCTGTTGATTATCTCCTATTGCCCAACTATTTCCCAACTAAAAAACTAATTCGGAGAGGTATAAATAGACCTCTATGGGAAGGCCTTAAGGAGGAGAAGAGATATAGTTATTATATTGATATTATCCCTCACTGAGTCTGATGAATCCCTGTGCCTCATGCACTTCCCCAAGCTTTAGGAAACCCTTGTTTCCTTGATTATAGATATTCTTCCTTTTTCTTAAGATATCACGGTGTTGGTGATGGAAGAAGATTGTTGAAAGATGGGATAGGAAAAATACGAAGGATGGTTCCGCTTGGAGCCAAAGAAAGACTGAAGTGAATTCTCTCCATGTTATTTATAGCTTACTGCAATAAAAGAAATGTTGTCTTGTTTCCGAAATTAACTATGTCTATGCATCAAATTATGTTTTAATTCATATATGAATGTCGTTTTGATGTATGATCAATCATTTCTTTATATGATATAAAGTCAATTTTGTGAATATGCTTTCCTTCTATACTACTATGTATGTTTGAATTGAATTGTTTTCAGGTTTGAAGAACATTGGGAGTTGCAGAGGGTCTAAACCCTATGGGACCTACTCAAACGAAGGAAATCTAGGTACAACCACTCTTACGTATTTTGATAATATAAGCATCTTGCCTGAGCTGTTTGAGTATTTCTTGTTGTATTTTCTTCTGCTCTATTGGGGTTCTAAACCAAAGCCCTAGGGTGCTTTCACCCGAAACACAATTGGCGACTCTATTGGGGATAACAATCTTGTTATTCCTGGATTGGGTTGTTCATTCTCAATCAAGGCTCAGTCTTTGGTTTGCTTGTGGTTACAGTCTTATTTGGTCTACTAGACTCGCAGACCTCAAGTTCGATCTTTTGGATCAGACTTTGTTTTTTATTTTTTCTTGCAAAGCTTTGTATACACTTTTTACTTTGTTTATAGTCGCGTATACATGCTTGTTTATGTAAAGTGAACTCGCGTATACACGAGTTTCCTGTATCAAGAGTGCATATGCATGCTATTGTGTTTGAACATAGTCGCGTATGCAAATTTTTGCATTGTTTTTTCAAATCTTTCAGCCCAAATAGATTTGTTGCCCTGTCTTTTTAGTCTCTATGTGGTCAATTACTCTCTGAAGAATTTAATTATTCTGCAAGCTTACTATTTTGAAGTCTCTTCCTCATTGAAAATATTTGGCCTAAGTTTGCTTCTTTAGCGAGTTTGTAATTTGTGTTTTGGCACACAAGGCTTCATGATAAAGTTCTGGATTGTTCTGATCCTCTAGAACATGAGATTGTTTTCAGTTTCAGTGTCAAGCCCGGATTTCAAATCTACTTGCTTTTCTCTCCTTTGTTTTGTGGCCTCATAGCTTTTATTGCTTTTTGAAAGTCTTTTTGACGAATTTGGAAGTATTTCTTTCCTATCTTCTTGGTCAATTTGTCAAACTCTTTGCTGCTATTTAGGTCATTTTGTACAAGTTGAAGTCTTTTTGCTCAAGTTTTCGTTCATTTTCGAGTTTGTAACTTGCAAAGGCTCCTTGTGCTCTTTTTTCAATCTTTTGAGTTTTAGTAGCATTTTGGTGATTTCAAAAAGTTGTTTTGGTTGCTTCTTTAAAAAAAAGGATCTCAAAAAACTTTGTTTTTGTTTTTTCTTTTGCCAAGTTTGGTTTATGGTTTCTTTTTGTTGTTGAAAGTGAATTGCGATCTTTTACAATTTGTCCTTCTTGTTTGGAGAGAATTTTGTGTTCAAAATTTGTATCCTCTTCAGTAATTAAGTTGGCTCATTGTTAGTTATAAACAATTTCTTTTGCTTTTTGAGTGTTATTTAGGATCTTGCATCTCCATTATATCTTGCATTAGGGTAGTTTGCATTGTTAAAGCATTCATAGTATTTTAGTTTTTGAGTGTGTGAAATGTTTTTCAAGAAAAGAAGAGAAAAAGTACTTTGCTTTGTAGAAGTTTCGTAGAACCTGTATAGAGATCTCTTTTCATCGAAGAAAAAATGATTGCATTCATGTAGTTAGTTTTTCATTGATTTCTGTTGCGTCATACAAACATCATTGGTTTCACTCCCATCTTTACCCTTGACTTAAAGAACAGCCATTAAAATCAAGCGATTAATTAAAATAAACTAGAAATTTTATGTTGTCATCAGAATACACTAACAAGTTTAGGTTTATTAGGGCCTTGGATTAGGCGAGAGGAGAGTTAACTCTCCAAGGCTGCTCAAAATTACAAAACATAGAAGTTTGATTAATGAGCAAAATCCAATAGCGTTAGGGAGACTGGGAAAGCTCCGTAACTAGGAGTAAAGCACGAGGGAGAGTGAAGATAAGGATGAGAGATACCCCCTCTCTTACTTGTCAGATCCCGCCTCACGACTATTCCACCTGGCTTCTAATACGAGTTGGTGACCATAGTTTCCTATCCTAAAGATCACACAAGTGGCTGCGAAGGGGAATCCCAAGGCACCTGAGGCTAACATAGTATCATGTTCAGTAGTACTTCTGGAGGCTACCCTAGCGAAGCTTGGGTGCTTGCACCGGCAAAGGTTGTTGTCTGGAGGTCAGCGTAACTGCCTCTGATACCTTTGCTAGTAGACCTGGGGCATAATTACCCAAGTCTATTTTCGGAAGGCCATTGTTATTAACTTTCTTGTATTTTGGTATCCGGTCCTAATCACCCAGAGCGGAAATAGTCGAGAGTTTTTTGATTGCTGATATCTTTAGGGATTTTTTAGTGTGTGTTCTTTGCTCCTAGTCAGCCTAGCTTTATAATTTTTTGAGTTTCTAAGTAGATATTTTAAATAATTCGAAGTGTTTGATCGACCATCTTGATGGTCTAGGAGACTTCGTGGGCTATCACCTACGAGTCCCGAGCCTTCTCCTAGAAGGCGTAGTAGCAATACTGTCAGTGGTTTTCAACTAGTGGTAGCAGGCGCATCGAAGATTGATCCTCCGCTTGGGGTCATTAGTTCACAAGATAGACCTGGCACCAGTAGAGAGTTAGAGAGGAACACACTAGTTCTTTCTCGAGTACTTTTTCAGTCGGAAGATAATATCGAAGTTGAAGAGCTTTCAGAGTCGGTTGCAGCTCTGAATTCTCCTCTTCCTCCTGATCATCCAGACGTTCTATTGTATGTCGGAACCCCGACTCATAGGCCTTCGAGCCCAGGTTTACACCCATCTATTCCTTCGATGACCACTGCTAGAAGCATGGCATCTACGACGAGTGTTGAGAGTGTGCAGACTCCCATATCTATACAAGGAGGAGGAACTATTTCCATCCCTTCTATTACTCCCAGCACGGCTATATTTGGGTCTACTTCCATTCCGTCAATGAGTGGAAGTTCTCAGGCTACTGCATCTGGTTTTGGATTTATCCCTTATGGAATGCCGTCTCACGAGATTCCTTCAGTTCCTTTGAACATACCATCAACCGCCTCCACATCCATGATGAGTGGATCAGCTTCTTTTCAGGGTTTCCCATTTGGAAGTGGTCATATACCACACTCCAATCCAATAGTAGGGTCAATGCCTTTTTCCTTTACAGGTCAAGGTAATAACCCATTCCAGAATTGGACAAACCTTGTGGTTAGTGGGATAGGAGCTGGGAATCAATTTTATTCCAGCCAACAAGGTATTGGCTTGTTAGGGCCTGACCCAAGTTCAGAAGTGATTTAGCCAAAAAAATCCTGAAACTACTGACCCTTTTGGCAATAGTCCGCGGTGGGCGGACTGAGGTCTCACCCAAGGTAGTATGGGAGGGTGTTGGAACCAGGTTTCTGCACCCTAGGTATGTCTTGATGAAGTCTAGGAAGTTTCGCGAACCGAACCCATGTGCTTGCGCTGCTTCACGCAGCTGTCTGTCCTTCGAAACTTGTGCAATTGCTTCCACGCAGCTCTGTAAAGAGCACGAAGAGGTGTTGTCTAGATCCTTTATCCTTACTGTGTTGTTATTATAGATCTTAACTTAATTGTGTGTACCCAATATTCTGATTAATCATTCAACATTCATAGCAAGTGTGCACAATCATAAAACTGTAAAGAGATGCATAAACATAACAGAAGCCTAAACCCACAATATTTAAGAATCAACTTATCTTTTATTAATCCTCCATTCAGATACAATCCCAACTCCACCCTACGCACTCAGTTGCAGGGGTTTGCGCACACAGCTGCAGAGCCTCTTCCTAGTACTACAACCCAAGACACATACTTTACAGACTCAGAGCGAATTCATCATCCAAGAACATCATAAGACTTAAGACCAAGAATCTCTTTACACCTAGAGCCTTGCTCTATTTATACACTCCCATGGTCTGTGGACCATGGGTAGGCCGACACACTTTACATTAAATTATATTATTTTAGGGCAGACAACGCTAGACTCTCGCGCTCCGCGCCTGCATTTCGCGGGCTCTTTACATTACACTTGACCAAAATCCGGGCTGTAAGCCCCAAAAACTTGTTATGGGGGGATCCGCTTCCCAGCAAGCCCCCAACACAATCATCGTGACTTGTCCTGAGTCACTCTGCTGGCACGGTGATCTTCGTGCGAAGCCCATCCAACTGTGCCTTTGCTACATGAAGTTCCGCAACTTACCATGCTTCCGTCATTTGGATCTGCTCCATTTCTGCTTTTGAATCATCTGCGTCTGACCTGATTCTCTACTCTGTTGTCGGCTTCTAGTACCTTTGTTTATAGTCCTGCAACTCTGTCTGGCTTGTCGGATCACAAAGACTGTACTTTGGTCGATTAGTCAGACAGTTGACCCACCCATGTAGGGCTTCAAGTGACTGCCATTTACTCTTTCGGGGAAGGGTTCTCCATTAAGTTTGACTAGTTGGACCACACCTCCATCTGTAACTTCTTTTACCACATATGATCCTAACCAATGCATTCTGAGTTTCCCTAGAAATTTTTCGAACTTGTTTTCATATAGCAACACTAAATCATTTACCTTGAATGTGCGCATCTTGATATGGTGATCGTGCCAGGCTTTCTCGCATTGTTACTATACCTGCTGATGGAATCTTGCCAGAAATCGTTCCTCCTCAAGTTCTTCCAGTTGCGCGAGTCTCTCTTCTAAGGCTTCGCGGTCTGACATGCCTATAAGTGCTGCTATTCGCAAACTAGGTACGGTGTATTCCATTGGCATGACTGCTTCCATGCCATAGACCAACCTAAAAGGTGTCTGGCTCGTCAATTTCTTGCACGTGGTTCTGTATGCCCATAATACAGCAGGGATGCGCAGGTCCCAATCGTTTCGTTGTGCGTTACATACCTTGGTCAATGCAATCTCCATAATTTTGTTGAATGCTTCTACTATCCCATTGGCTTGTGGATGGTATGGTGTACTCTACCGATGATACACCTGGAACTCTTCAGTGAGTTCGCTGATGGTTTCGTTCAGGAAGTACATCCCGCAGTCACTCATTAAAATTTTCGGACAACCAAACCATGTCAACACATTGTCGAACAAAAATTTCATAGCTGTAGCAGCCGTGTAGTCCTTAACCGGTTGTGCGTCCAGTTTCAGAGTGATCTTCATCATCCCTAAGTCGCCAATGATCCCCTTTAAGTCCATAATTTTGGTCAGGAACAAATCTTGATATTCACGGAGTAACTCGGCGACCTTATCTACCGTAGCATCGTCCCAATAGTCCCCAAGCGTCACATACTTCGGCTCCACTTCTATGCCAATGTTTACCTGCTTTGTTTTTAGCGATGTAGTGATGTCGAGATCCTCAATTGATGGTCCTCGAACCTCGTGACATCCATTAGTTTCTAGAATATTAATATTTTGGGGGTCATCATCATCCTCCTCGACTTGCACGTTATAACATTCTAGGGCCCTGCTTAACTGGGTCGCCCATGCTGGTTGAATTACTTGTCGTGGTTATTATGGTATTTTAAGATGGCGGCTTTTACGGCTTGCAGCACGTTTTCAACAGTGTCCGACCATCGATCTTCAAATGTGAATGTTAACAAAAATCCCTCGCACAAGACATCCCATTCACCCGTACCATGTCAAAGTTCCGTCTCAATATACCAATTCATGGGTATGACATCCAAGGTATGGTAGAATAAGTGTACCCATTCAGGCTGAGGTTCTTATCCATAGGCCTTGGTCCATTTTGTGAGGTGCGCATGTGGGTCATCTCATCCATCGTATTTATCTTCTATCCATAGTTGTGGTTTCCCAAATCATAGGCGCATCATCCTTCTACATCTGTGCCAGTTTTCAAAATTTCCTTGATGTGTTCCCCACCAGCGCGTAGGTGTCGCGCGCAGCGCCCACTTCAACGCATCGAACCACTGTTGTTCCGGTACTGCGCTTTCAAACTTGCTCAAGAATTCATCCACCGCTGTCAATCCATCATATCTTGGCAGATCGCAGGCCTAGGTTATTATGCAACGCAGTGATCTAATCATCATGATGCAATTTAGCGTTGTCACTTCGTTCAACTGATTGTGCCAGCATTCATCTTCTTCGTCTGAATTCGCGGTGCAGGAACTTGCACGCTCCCAGGAGATCCTTCCATCTACAGTCGGATTCACCCAATCCTGATTTCGCACAGTTATCTTGTAGATACAATCCATCTCATCGTCACTTCCATCATTGCACACAGGTTCATTGTAGCGCGCTCCTTTGGCTGGATCTAACGGAACTACTATACATAGGGCCCTTTTATCGAATATCATCTTCCACTTCTTCAAGTTGATGACCCCATTCCTATCAGTGGTCCAGTCTATTCCTAGAAATACGGGATAAGGATTGTTGTCATCAACAGTCTCTATTACTTCAAAGTCCGTCTGTGTGCTCGCGCCTTCGATATCAACTATTACCCCTTGAAACCTTCCCACGGGCAAAATATTTGGTTGGTTCACCATTCGTAATTGAATAGGGGACCACTATAATGCGGGCTGCCTATACATTCCCATGTCTGCTTCGGTAATATAATCACGTCCAAACCCAAGTCTAGGATTACCTTATCCATTTCATATTCGCCAATCTGTGCCATCAATCTCATTTCCATCCCGATGCGCAATGTATGCTTTCCCAGCTTTCGGACTAAACGTGGTTCTCCCGGCCCCGGGCACTGAGTGATCAGCTCTTGTAGTCCTTTAACTGCCCTATTGTCTCGCAATAGCTTCATGCATCTCTCCAGAAAGGTAGTAAGCATAGAAGGATCCATCCCTGGCTCTGGTTGATCCTTACTATCTGAAGTGGAGGCCTCCATGAAGCTCTTCTTAGCTTCCATAAACGTCTCCTTTGTGTGTTCCAAGTCAAACTCAGGTTCCTTTGTAGGAGCCTTTCGAACCCATGTATCTTCCTCAGGCTGCTTCCCCTTATCTTCCCCTGTGGTCACACCACTTTTGAGCATCATGTTCACGTTGGGGTCTTCTTCGTGGGGTTCAAATCTCATCATTTGGATTTTCTAAGTCAGAGTAGGCTGGAGTACCCCTTTCTCACGCATCTGTGCGATTAATGTAGGACAATCTACCATTTCATGATCAAAATGAGCACAATATGAATAGGATACTCTCGTTGGGTTGGTACAACTGCGAGCATTGTGCCTTGGTCCTCCGCAATTGTAACAGATTAACTATCAGCGGCCCCTTCCTGGCCCCATTCCTCCTCGTCCTCGACCTCGGCCCTGAAATCCAGCGTACGCCATCCCCGCGGCTGGGTCAAGGCCTCGCATTTCTATCTGCATTCAATAGGTTGGAGTCTAATCCATCATTAACTCGTAGCTGTGACAAGTACGCTCATCGTGGCCCAACGATCTACAAAAACCATAAAATAGTTGCTGGGGAGTCTGTGTATACTTTTGCAACAAATGACAGTTATCCATCATGTGTTTTCCCCCTATCTGATAGATCGTGCACCATAGTGCGGGTGCCGCGATTGGCCCTGCCTGTGCCTCTGGTCTCAACGGCATTGGTCCCCCTCCTGCTAAGTAGTTCGTGAATACTGGACAGTGGTCTTTGTCATGGCCCTGGCCTTTACATTTTATGCACCACACTTCCTCACGTGCCTCCGGCCATGGTGCCCTATCCTGCTTCAAGCTTTGCATTTCCAGGCAGAGATTTTGTAGCTGCGCGTGGATTTTTTGAACTCCCAGCCTTGGATCCTGTATCGGTGTTTCATGCAACCTCATCGCCATTTCCAACGCTTCGGCCTAGGTTGAAAGCTTCTGCTGTGACAACGTCGTCCTCAGGTGTGGTGTCAAAGATGCCACAAACCATGCGCAGTGCTGCGCATCTGTTAGTGTCATATTAGCCTCATGGATCACACTCTTCAGCCTCTGATCCAGATCCCAGGGGGTTTCACCTGGAAGAATCGCAATTTCTTTAAATCTAATGATTGACTGTGTCTCTGATTTCAGCCAGCTAAATTCTCTGTTCAGCGCATACTAGATCTCCGCTATTCATTCATTTGGGTGATCATTAGAGTGCTTTATATACCATGTCAATGTACGATCCTACATCGCACTCACCAATGTGGCCTTCTTAATGTTGTCGTCTGTGACCCCTTGTGTTTCCCACACTGCTCTTACCACAAACTAGAACTGATCCGGATCCTCATTTCCTACTCCTCTGAATATGAGTAGCTTGATCGCGCTCACCATGCTGAACTGCGAGTTTGGTGGAGGTGGGGTGGGTGAAGATGGAGGTGAAGGAGGTGAAGCGGGTGGTGGCATAAGTGGAGGTGGTAACTGCGGAATGCGTTGCCTTATCAAACTGACTGCACTTCTCAGAGAGACCCGAGTGAGCTCTTCCTCACTCTCTCGTGAAGGTGAAATCAAGGGACTGTTTCCTAATTCCCTACTACCTTTGTAGATCCTTCTGCTTCACGTCGTTCCAAACATTAATGTATTCGCATCACCCATTTTTCACATAACAACATTTTAATCTAGGTATTCAGGGATTTAATATACCTACATCACGGTCCCTTGAGAAAACGTCGCTCTACTCCATTGTAGCTCATGGTCATATCTATCGCAAACTCAATGATAAATCCCCCTATTATCTGGTCGAGCCAATGGTCCACGGCTCGTGTGATCTTATCTTCTGATATCTCTAGTCTGTGCACTAATTCTGGCATCCACATTATTGGTTGATCGAGCTTATACCTTCCCTGGCTATTGGCTAACCTCGCGATCCACTCATACAGTTCAGAAGGGAAGGACGTGAAGAAGATCTCATGGATTTTCGTATATACGTAGCGATCCAGCCACCTCTTCTCGGATATCTGCAGAGTTCTGTTTTCCTGTGTCACAAACTCGTGAAGCTTCTTATCCAACCACTCTTCAATTTCCTCCTTTATAGGGTTCCAATGGCATGAAATCAGACATCCCTTAGGCAGATCCCAGTCCTGGCAATGAAACCATTTGTTGGCTTGTTGGGGCCTGGCCTAGGTTAAGAAGTGATTTAGCCAAACAAATCCCAAAACTACTGGCCCTTTCGGCAATAGTCTGTGGTGCGCAGACTGAGGTCTCACCTAAGGTAGTATGGGAGGGTGCTCGAACCAGGTTTCTGCACGCTAGGGATGTCTTAATGAATTCTAGGAAGTTTCGCAAACCGAACCCGCACATTTGTCTATCCTTCGCAACTTGTGCAATTTCTTCTGCGCAGCTTTGTAAAGAGCACGAAGAGGTGTTGTCTAGATCCTTTAACCTTACTGTGCTATTATTATAGATCTTACCTTAATTGTGTGTACCCAATATTCTCATTAATCATTCAACATTCATAGCAAGTGTGCACAATAATAAAACTATAAAGAGATGGATAAACATAACAGAAGCCTAAACCCACAGCATTTCAGAATCAACTTATCTTTTATTAATCCTCTGTTAAGATACAATCCCAACTCCTCCCTGTGCACTCAGCTGTAGGGGTCCACGCACACAGCTGCGGACTCTACCAGGCCTCTGTGCACACAGCTGTAGAGCCTCTTCCTACTACTACAACCCAAGACTCGGACTTTACAGACTCAGAGCGAATTCATCATCCAAGAACATCATAAGACTTAAGACCAAGACTCTCTTTACACTTAGAGCCTCGCTCTATTTATACACTCCCATGGTCCATGAACCATGGGTAGGCCGACACACTTTACATTAAATTATATTATTTTAGGGTGGAAAACCCTAGACTCTCGCGCTCCACGCCCGCATTTCGCGAGGTCTTTACATTACACTTGACCAAAATTGGGCTGTAAGCCCCAAAAACTTGCTATGGGGGGATCCACTGCCCAACACAAGGGAATGTGCCGTATTCTTCAGTTAATTCATTTCAGAATTTTCCACCCTTTTCTAATGCATGGAATCCTTATCAAGGGCTATTAGCTCCTTTTAACACTTCGTTAGGGCATAACTTCATTGGTTACTGAGGATTTTCGGCAGGAGTTGGTCAAACTCCGAATTTTGCTGGACCACAAGGAGCACATTTTGGTTCAGTAGGCTCTACGAGTTACTTCGGGAAACTTGGTGTTTTTCAAAATCCAGGTCATTCTTCTTAGACCTTTGGGAACCTCACCCACACTAGATGAAATTCCCAATGTTGGCCACGACTCCCATTTCTAGCCACGCTGAACTTTCCAAACTTAACTAAAGTGAAAAATGATCCCCTTCGGTACAATCTGGCTTGGCCTCTGATCCCAACTAAACTTCCCTCGAATATCCCAAAATTTGAAGGGAAGAGTGGTGAAGATCCAGGAGACCACGTAACCACATTTCACTTATGGTGCTCATCCAATTCCCTGATAGATGATTCGATCAAGTTGAGGTTATTTTAGCGCACCCTAACTAGAAATGCGACAAAATGGTATATAGAGTTGCCAGGGGGCACCTATACTTCTTTCTATGATTTGGCTAATGTATTTTTGAACCATTTTCAGTTGCCTGTCTGATATGAAGCCGGAAATGAACTTCTGGCTAACTTTAAGCAAGACACCGCAACTCACATTTCGGATCACATTCAGGAATGGAGGAGTAGGAAAAAGCTTATCAAAGCTGAAATACCACCAGAGTTCCTTCTTGAATGGTTTCTCAAATCATTACAACCTGAGATCTGAAAGGATGTGTCTCTCTCTGGTGTTTATACAGAAGAGCAGGCCATTTTCAGAGCCCAGCAATTGGAACTGATATATTCTCAGTCTGGGGTTCTTCAGAAAATTCTACCTGATGCTCCTAGATCTAAGGTTGATTTAGCCAAATTGAAACCAGGTCCCCATGCCGATGGTATAGTCGGATCGATTGATATTAACGTGGTGAACCTATTGAATCAATTACAATAGTTGTCTCTACAAACTGCTTCTTCTACCCAAGCAGCACTGTCTGTACCTACACCTTCCAAACCTACCTCTATAAACACCATCCAAACTACTAACCCCAAAGGAAATCAACAATTTGATGGGAAGAGGAAGGGACGAGGTAAGAAGAAGAACCAGGAAAGGAAAGGAAATGCAAACAAACTCGAAAATGATGTCGGAGAGGGTAGGAAAGAGTCCAAGAAAAAGGTAAAATTTCCATGCAAGTTATGCAATGGAAATCATCTGACTCACCTCTACCCTAAGATGCAAGACGCTCAGTGATTATTAGTATAGAAAGGTTCCTCTAGCTCCCAAGCTGTTATGACTAACCCTTTTCCTCAAGGGCAGCAATTACCTGCTGGCGCAAATTCTAATGCTGGTACCTCCACTGGGGGCAACCAGGAAGCGGAAAATCCGTCAAATGTCTATATGATGAGCTCTCATATAAACGTTGCTATGCGAGCATGCGATTATGGTGAATCAGAAACATCTAAGGCTAAATCTGTTCCCGAATCCACATAACCACTTCATATTGAGTGGCCCTCTGTTGAGTCTATACCTTGGATACCAAAAGGCTCCGCAAAGCACTTGACTATTAACCCTAATGCTAGGGCAGCCCAAAACTACTCAATTGTAGAAGATCTGGCTCAAAGTCCTTGTGCTATGTTAGCATTGGAGGTACTCCAGTCGTGCCCTGCTCAGAGAAGTGCTTTTCTTTCGGCAATCGGCGCAGTAGATCCAAAGAATTCTTTAGTGCTCACTTTTGATATGTTGAATGTCAAAAAGAGACTTCCTCACCATATGGATTTCCAGATAAAGTCCACATACTGAAAGACCAATATTTTTTGGACTGTTATAGATGAGGGAGCTTCCACATGTGTGATGTCTATGTCATGTTGGAAGGCCATTGGATCACCTTCAGTTGTTCCTTCACCGACTCTTTTGATGACATTTGATGGACATTCTCATAGGCTGCACAGGATTATCCCGACCTTTCCTATTTGTGTTGGGGGAAAGGTAGTGACTATTGAGGTAGAAATCATCGATGTGAACCTGGATTATAACCTCCTCTTAGGAACAAATTGGATTTACGAGATGGATGCCATAGTTTCATCATTATTCTGCATCCTCTGTTTTCCTCATGAAGGGAGGATTGTTAGAGTTGATCAGTTAGATTATTCTCTAGGTGACTTTCACGCAACTTCAAATTCTACCGTTCCATTGGTGGACAATCCCTATCAACCTATTGAGAATTTAGGAGTTGCGATGTACTCTTCGTTAATGGGTAAATTTGACCTCCCTGTTCCTATAGCTAGAATTAATGCGTTTTCATCCTCTAGGGAACCTCTTTTGAACTCATTATTTTTTGGACCCTTGGCCCTTACCTTCATCTACCACCACATTGGATGGAGGGCAAGTAGGTGGAATGGAATTTCCCATGTCTGCAGCGGAACTCACTTATCAATCTATCGTTAACTCTGTAGACAATCGTCCCACTCCTTTTTCACAAGAGGAGTTAGAAGGCGATGTGGCTCCGTCTTGGACCCTCGATTCTACTTTAGCTTTGGATTGCTTGGATACAATCTTACCATCTGAAGAAGCAATTTTAGAAGCAATGATGGGTGTGGATCGACCATGGGAGGATTTACATCATCATTTATATTTTCTCCCTCCATTCTGTGAAGTTGAATCTAGTTTGTACAATCTGTCTACTGGTGATGTTTATACAGTTTCAAACCCTTTGGCTCCAGCACAATTTTTTTCCGAAGGTAACATGTCGGTTATCTCACGAAATGTACCTGTGAACATCTCTAGGAATCCTAACTTAATTGAAAATGTCTTCATCTGAGCTGATTGTTCCAAGGAAGAAATTCAAATCTACACCAATCTCTTCAAAGAATTTCGAGATGTGTTCACTTGGTCTTATGAGGAAATGCCTGGAATTGATGCATCTATAGTCTAGCATGAGATCAAGACATATGAAAACACCAAACATATTCGTCAAAAACTTCAACCGGTCAATCCTCGAAAAGAGGCAGCTATTAAAGCTGAAGTTGAAACGCTGCTTAAGGTGGGTTTCATATACCCCGTTCCTCTAACTGAGTGGGTTTCCAACCCAGTCCCAGAAGATAAGAAGCAAGGAACTATCCGAGTATGTATTGACTTTAGGGATTTAAATAAAGATTGTCCAAAAGGAAATTA
The DNA here is from genome assembly GCA_031772625.1 of Pinus tabuliformis. NCBI lineage: Eukaryota > Viridiplantae > Streptophyta > Pinopsida > Pinales > Pinaceae > Pinus > Pinus tabuliformis. The sequence continues at coordinate 545,199,862 of CM062812.1, read as the reverse complement.
CCCCACGCCTTTAATTGATCAAATTGTTGATGAATGTGCGAGTAATGAAGTTTTTTCGTTCATGGATGGATTCTCTGGTTACAATCAAATTATTATCCATCCAGAGGATCAACACAAGACAACCTTTATTTGTCCTTGGGGCACGTTTTCATACAAGAAGATGCCTTTTGGCCTTAAAAATGTTGGAGCTACTTTTCAGCGGGCCATGTCTTATGCTTTCCACGACATCAAACATGTTATCGAAGCATACTTGGATGACTTAGCTGCTCGTTCTCACAAGAGAATTGATCATCCTAGCCACCTTCAGTTAGTCTTTGAGAGATGTCGTTTTTATAAAATCTGGTTGAATTCGAATAAGTGTGTTTTTGTGGTCACATCCAGTCGGCTGTTAGGATTCATTGTATCGACTGAAGGGATTCGAGTTGATCCTTTCAAGGTTGAGGCAATAATTCAGTTGCCTCCCCCATCTTCCATTCATCAACTTCAAAGTCTCCAAGGAAAGGAAAATTTCTTGAGGAGATTTATAGCAAATTACGCCAAGATTACCAAAGGATTTATGTGTTTGCTTAAGAAAGGAGTTCCATTTTTATGGGACGATTTCGCGCAACGATCTTTTGATGCTTTGAAAAAAGAATTAACCTCTACTCCATTATTGAGTCCACCAGATTATGGCAGAGATTTCCTTTTGTATCTCGCTGCGGCAGAATCAACCATCGATATGGTTCTGGTTCAGGAGGATGATGCTCTCAGTGAGCATGTAATCTACTACTTGAGTTGAGGCTTAGTAGGACTTGAGCTACGCTATTCTCCCATTGAGAAATTGGCCTTGGTAGTTGTCCATGCTGTCCAGCAGCTTCGTCATTACATTCTGCTTCACAAAATGTTCATCTTAGCGGTTGTCAATCCTTTTCAGTTTGTCCTCAGTAGGCAAGTGATTCGGGCCAAGTACAATCGATGGATTGTTATTTTGCAAGAGTTCGATCTAAAATTCTTGTTAACTAAATCTAAGAAGTCATTAGTTTTTGTAGAATTGATTTCGAAGCTGCCTTGTGAGGAAGCTATTGTTTATGAGGAAAATTTTCCCGACGAACATTTATTCCTCATTTCTTCACAGGATCCCTGACACAAAGATATCATTATATATCTGCAGACTTCGAAGTTTCCACCTGCTTTCTTTAAAGATGAGCATCAAAAGTTACGTCACCTTGCCAAAAACTATGTTATTATTGGTGATACATTATATCACAGAGGGGTTGACTCAATCCTTAGGCGTTTCTTAACTTTGGAAGAAGCTAAGTTAGTACTTAATGATTGCCATAGTGGAGCTTGTGGCAGTCATCTATCAAAGCTTGCAACAGCCCAGAAAATTTTGCGAGCAGACTACTTTTGGCCTTCAATTTTCAAAGACTGTATTGAAGCGGCCAAACGTTGCCATCCTTGTCAAGTTTATACTAGTAGGAAAATGCGCACGCATCCAACTCCACTTTTTATTGTTATCACTGTTGGTCCATTTATGAAGTGGGGCATTGATTTTACTACTTGTAATCCGCTTTCGGCAAGGAATCACAAGTACATCATTGTGGTCGTAGACTACTTTACGAAGTGGGCTGAGGCCATGCCTACTTTCAAAAACGATAGTGAGACAACGGCCTTGTTTCTCTTCAACCAGGTTATTTCATGATTTTTTATCCCAAGAGAGATTGTCACTGACCATGGCAGTCACTTCCAAAATCAACTGATGATCGAATTGGCTCTCAAGTTGGGCTTCCAGTAGGAGCATTCATCTCCATATTATCCTCAGGCCAATGGGAAGGTTGAATCTGTACATAAGTCCCTTAAGACCATCCTGCAAAGGACAATTGATAAAACTCGATCCAATTGTCACATCATGTTGTATCGAGCGCTTTGGGCATATCAAACCTCAGTTAAGACTGCCACTATTTTTACTCCTTTTCAACTAGTTTACGGGTTGGAATCTATCTTCCCTATCAAATGTGAAATTCCATCCCTTAAGCTAGCTGTAGAACTTCTTCTGGAGACATCTAGTCTCGAAGAACACCTCATTCATTTGGAACATTTTGATGAGCAGCGTCGAGATGCAGCCATAATAAACGAAGCCCATAAGAAGAGGATTAAAACTCAATATGATAAAGTTGTTCGTCCTCGAGTTTTTTCTAAAGGTGACCTTGTCTTAGTCTATGACCAAGACAAAGACGCCCTGGGGGCAGGCAAGTTCAAATCTATGTGGTATGGTCCCTTTATAGTCAAGTGTGTTTTGGAAAAAGGGGCTTATGAATTAATTGATTTTGAAGGGAACAAGCTGGTGGAGCCCAGAAATGGGCTCTACCTTAAGAATTATTTTGCTTAGGCTTCGACCGAGCAATTTCTTGTTTGTATATATTGTATCTTTGTACATATCTGTTTGGCATTTTTGTGATATCAGTATTTTTTTATCTGCTTTGGCAGGTATTGATGGATGATTCGATATATTTTGGATTCGTCGATGGTGCAAGTAGGCACACTCGGAATCTTGCTTCCGCGGCTTGGGTGATTTATTATCCATCTGGCCAGTTGATGGTGTCGAGGGGAGTTTGTATTGGCCCTGCTTCGAACAACATTGTCGAATATACTGCCATTCTTAATTTACTATCCGAAGCAATATCTTATGGGATTGATTCGTTGGTAGTTTATCTAGACTCACAACTGGTGGTGTCGCAGTTAAATAACACTTATCAGGTTCACGATCCTTATTTATATCGCCAATTTTTGAGAGTTCGAGTGTTGCAATGATCATTTATTTATATCACATATGTTCACATTCCATGATCTGAGAATTCATTAGTAGACTCTATTGCTAATCAAGCATTAGATTGGCACATTAATCATTCACCAAATTAAATAACATAAAAAAAAATCGAATTTTTATATATATCATAAAATCGCCTGTATATAGATGGAGTGTTCAAAAAATAATATAAAAAATTGGGACAAGATGCCCTCAAAATTTGGGCTTATGCCCATAATCATGTCCAGTCATACATAGATCTATCTATTGAGCTAGCTCAGGATGAGAGGCTAAAAAGTTAACCACAGCGTTGGCTACATGCTAAAGTATCTAGACTTAGTCCTAGGGTACCCCTACCACACGGCGTTGCATCTCCTCAGGTAGATCCTCTACAGCTATCATAGGTACCTAGTGAGTTAGTCTCACCAAGTTTCTATAAACATCATAAAGGTCTCTCTCTGTCTCAGTTGCCGCCTCTTCAGCCCCTCTTTCGTGACGCCTGTGCCTCGGAAATCCATTAGGTCTCACTGGACCCACATCTGGAACATGGTCATTATATTTTGTCAGTATTTTGTCTCATCAAAAATATTTTTTCTATGTTCATTTCATATTAAAATATCCAAAAAATATTAAAAATCTCACAAAAACTTAAAAATTGTTACCTATGTCTCCCCATGCCACATTTGGTGGTAACACTAAGTCTGGATCTCCTCGGAAATCCATGTCGGCATATGGGTAGTCATCGACTGTGATGATCTGTTGATCCCACCAGGTGAAAAACTCATCATCAAAGGTCGTTTTGGGCACGTCACTGCCTAAAAGGTGCTTCATCAGGTCCGCCATCTACCCATTCGTGGATCTCTAGGGCTGTTTATGGACACTGATACTTTGGGATGTAGCCCAGGTACCTTCTTGAAGAAGAATGAACACAAGATGGTTCCATATCCAAAATTCTTCGTTTGACCCTTTTGTATAGAGGTCAATTGACTCTTCATGTTAGTCAGAAGAGGAATGCACCAGTCAAATACTGTGGTAAGACATTCCACTACCAGGCTCATAGATACTAGTGATGCCTGATGCAGGGAAGCTGACCCATTCACCCGTGCAATGGTAAATAGAAAAGTCCTCAAGGATAGACTTTCCACATGTTTGATTTGAATTTGACTCCCAATATTCACTGGATGTCCAGGACAATACATATGGACGTAGTCTTCCACCGAAAGACTACCTCTCATCCTTCCTGTCGAGTGCACGACCTCCCCTCTTCGGGCAAGACCAGTAATGAAATAGATATCTTCGACCTCAATCCGTAGAGGCATATGGTCGATCATGAAAGCGTCGTCCTCTACGCTCCAGAATTGGATCAAAAGTTCTAGCAAGCGCGTGCTGGCTTTCATATTTGGAATTTTGAAGAATTTGAGTAAGCCACAGCCTCTCAGAGCATCCAATGCATTTTGGTCATTCATTACCTCATTATCTATAGTGGTATGCTCTCTTTCCCTCCAAGTGATAGTCATCCTGCAAAAAATTTAATTTTCAACCGTTAATTTATATGTTAAAACTTTAACTCACGTACATGTGGGTTCCCTTTACACACAGTCGCGTGTAGGGCCGTCGTATAGGCGAGTTACTCACATCCAACCCGCATGTACGTAGAGTTGAATTTTTGGGCATAGTTTCCCACTGTCAAAACTTTTAAAAAACTTTTAAAAACTATCATAAAGCATTACAAGTAGGATTTCAAGATTACTTGGAGACTTTGGGGTGATTTGAATGGTCCAATTGTTCAGAGGAAATCTTTCTTATTCTTGCTCCACAGCTCTTTGCTCCAAATAGAAATGAAAAAATAGTGAGTCCAAAAGTCATTATATAACTTTGAAATTGCAAAATATTTTTTCAAAAAAAGATTTTTGTCTCATGGATTTTTTTACCTGTGGGCTTGGATTGTCGAGAGTGGGTTCTTTTTACAGAAAATTTTGGAGACTTCTTCAAGATGTTGTTTCGGTCCCATGACCACTGACCTGTCATGGCAAGTATTGTTCTCTCACTGGCATTTAGGTTAGGGAAAACCATTTTCCGCTACATCTTGCATACTAGCCTCCATTCAGCGATACATTAGCCATAGGGTCGACCCCATCGTATCTTGGTTAGCAAACCATTTTCACTCGCTGATTTTGAAATCATGATGCGATGGTAGAGCCATCCTTTACATGGGAATCTTAGTTATAACCTCGCTGACATTGGTTGCCCATGCTACTATACTGAGTAGGCTCGAGAGTCCTCTTTAGTCTCGCCATGACTGATGCGTTGAAGACACATTCTCCTTTCTTCCGCGCTAATATTTGGCCTTATACCCTAGAGGCTCCTCTGTGTTGAGTTTTACTGTTGCATTGTATTTTGACTATTTTCACCTTCTGTCCTTGAGCCGACTTCACTTGGACTCATGTTTAAGCCACTTATTTGACCATGTCTTCTGCAAAGTCAACCATGCAATCACTTAGTTTCTACAACTTGATGCATCCTTTTACCCATGGAAAGAGCATCCCTTTGAGTTTCCTTGACCAGTTTCACCTCCCTGCATTGAGCATAGGAATGTTCCCCTCCCAGGAACTAGATCATCTGTTTCTCTAACACTCGTTCTTTCCACTGTACTATAGCATTCTTTTATTCTTTTTCCAGCTTAAAGAAAAAGACAAAAAAATTATATATTCCAAAAAGAGCGGGAACAGGACGACATTTCCATATTTTGTTGGCAACTAGAGTCAGTCGTGTCGCCCTTGAACAAAGCACTCAAAAGAAATTCTCTCCTCCATTGGGGTGGGATTTAGTTTGACTTAGGAGCACCTTAACCTTGTTATTGAGTCAGTACTCCTCTAATTGGTTACCTCTTCCAATCATATGGAGAGTTTGCTTATGCCTCTTGCATGACAACTTATACAGAGTCATCATATGCTGCCATATAGTCATCATTGAGTCGTGCTTTTGTTCAAGTGAAGTAAACCTAAGTCCGCCTCTCTGCGGTGTCACTTTACCTATTTTTTAGTTGGCCATCCCTAGTTGTTAGTGTCATGTTTGTCATCACATCAGTTATATTGGTCCTTTGCTCGTGCTAGTTTGATAAGGTCTCCATTGACTTCTTTCTAGCGGGTCTTGTCCTTATCAACTACGACAAATTGCTCTAAGGACAGATCTATAGCCACACCCTGGCCCTATTTTCATTATTGATAGGTCACCTTGTGCTCAACATCGATCAGTATCATGCGTCTTTGACTGAGTGGTTTCCCTTGTGTTCGACATCAGCTTTCATTATCACACATTGGGATTCATGCAGTGCCTTGGTTTCCATTTGACTTTACTGGTGGATTCCTCGCCTTTGTGTCTGATATGAAAATGGGGCACTTAGGCTTTTTATCTAACTTACAAGAACCTCTCCCACTTCCAAAGCTTTAAATATTCCCAAGTCTTATTGATTAACCAATGCGAAATTAAAAATGCTTGAAAATTTAGGTGTATGCCGGTATTTGTTTTTAACTAATTATATGCTGTAATTTAATGTGCTCAAACTGATATATAAATACATATAACAGTAAATAAAGTAGCGGAGACAATGCATCAATAAAACACACTCAGAACAACAATATTAATTTGGAGTTCACCCAAAACTCTTGGGATACATCTTCGTGAGCTCTAGTCAACTCAACTAGGCTCTCTAGGATTATGGCAATGTCCTTTTCACAAGCTCTTGGCTCAAATCCATTGTTTTACACAGAAAAATGGGTTTAGACACCATTTTGTCCCTAGCTCTTGAAGCTCTCGGTTTTCTGGCTCTCAGCTCTGGCTCTGGCTCTTGGCTCTGGCTCGGGCTCTGGCTCTTCAGCTCTAGCTTCTTTGGCTCTTTGCAATGTACAACTCTCTGGATTTCCACTTGAACTTCAAGTGACTCCCTTGGCTGCTCTGCACTTCAACTTTTACTTTCTGTGCTGCTTGTTTTTGTTGCAGCCCTTTTGCGCTTCTCTCTTTTGCCTTAGCCTCCTACTTTGGCTTCACTTTCTGTTCTCCTGTCTCAGCACTTCCTATACTCGATTTCAGCAACAACTCTAACAACCCCCTTTTGTCTCTAACATTCATGGCCTTTAAGCCAATTGGTTTTGTCTGTTTTTTTCCTCTTCTCGGGCTCTCTGGCTCTCGGCCTCTGTATGCTCGAATCCCCCTTCTGAGCGTTAGAAATCATGGCATAACGTCTCCAGGGAAGGTGGCCACCTGTTCTGTAATGGAATGGACCATTGGTGCCCTTGAAATCCCAAAGATGGTTGTTCTCGGCTTACACAAGAGAATACATAGAAAGCTTGTAAAAATCCACCCAAACGCGTCTATCGGACTTCAAAAATTATGAACTCCGCCTTATTTTCCATCGGGTCTGCCTTTTAAATCGCTATCGCATGTCGCAAATGCCCTATTTTGTGGTTTCCCTTTGTATTTTAAAAATACATTAAACATTGCAAAATCCCATCGGAGGACCTTATGGCGGACTTGACGTATTATATATTTGCATTCATAAACCCATCGGGTCTAGATATATATATATATATATATATATATATATATATATATATATATATATACCTGCTCCATTGTATTGATCGTCACATTGCGATATCGCATGGACCCAGGGTAAGCCATATATATATATATACTTGCTCCATTGTATTGATCGTCACATCGCGATATCACATGGACAAGGGGTAAGCCATATGGCGTGGCCGATGACGATATCGGTGATCACGATATCGCTTGGCCCAGGGTCTCGCCTTTTCCTTATGGCACCGCCGATTACGATCTATTAGACTCCTATAGAAATAGGTGTCATATTTCATGATTGACTGGTTGAGCTCTGTAAATATGTTCATCCTTTCTTTGCTGTAAAGGTTTCTATATTATCAAAAAAATCAAAAATTAAAAAATGTAAAGAGGGTATACCCTAAAAGAAAAATCAAAGGGTAAAAAGAATAAAATGGTCAAAAAAGTGAAAGAAATCAACTCCAAATAAATAAAGACCAGGAAAGTGTGCAAGTCCAAAATGCCACTACTTTTTCATTTTTCTACAAATAAAGTATTGTGTGCAGCTTGTCACTTTATGCCACAATTGTTGAATGGCCAAACAGATTAATCTTGGCCAGTTCATGTTCGAATGTTCTGTTTTAGAGATAGAGAATAAAAATCTATCCAAACTATTTAATCTTGGCAGATAAGTAGATAGGTAGAGAAGCAAAGGATCTCAACAGTTTAATCTGAGCCCTTGGAAGAAATAAGTGCAGACTTAGGTAGGCTTATCATGAAAAGAAAAGAAAAGTTAAATGAGGGTTTGCCAGTCTAAGTGCACCCAAGAAAGAAGAAAAAATGCTAGGCCAAGTAGGCAGGGTAGGTAGATGGTGTTGCAGAAACATACTTGTGATAGATTTTGTCTCTCAAAGTGTTAATCTCACCTCTATCACAAGTGCAAGGCAGATATTTTTTAAGTAGTTCAAGTGAGGTAGATTCATAACTAACTTCCCTTCATGTTTTTTCCCCAAATCATTTACTAATTCCCCCCAAAGGTATTAAGATATGCTTAATATCCTTGAACCACTCATTCCGTTTTAAAGTGATTGCCTAAGTAAAAATCTGTTTTACTTAGAGAGTATTCATGTTTCTCATATAAAACCACGTTTCCCTTTTTTTTTGGCCTAAGTTTTTAACCATATAACTTAGTGCTTCCACTTTAAAGTCATATTAACACTAATTTTTATTATGTAAATCCCTTATAACTGTTCCCCTTCCCGTATTACGTAAAAAACATTAAAAAACCCAAAAATATTATATATCCCGCCCTTGGTTAAATTATAAACCATAGCACTGTTTGTTGGGAATTAATGGTTCATTTGGAACCTATTAATAGCCCTCCCCGCGCATACAAAGGATTAATTAACCACCTGGGTTAATTAATAACTAGCCCACCAACCAATCAAAACGCGCCCAAAACCATTAAAAATGTGATTTATCGTACTGGGCCCACAGTAGTTAATCTCCCGCCATCTGCAACAATCGTCCACCGTCATATCTTCGCCCATGCATCTAACGGTCCAAAATTATTTCGCGTCGCCATAACTGTCGAGCTTTAACTCTCGGGGAATCGGCGATTTTGTCGCCCGTACCATGCTACGCGACGCGCTCCCACTATGCTCACTCCCCTTCCACCCGAAACTGCCCAACCCCAAAAGCGGTGCAGGCAGAAACCGCTTACCACCATCCGCTTGTTGACGTCATCCGCTGGTGTCACCCTCCGCTGATGTCATCCATCCTTCTGCTGATGTCACTACCACGTCATTTTTCCTGTACCCTTTGCTGACGTCATCTGTCCTTCGAACCAAAAATTCCCACCAAAATTCATTTTTGTCGAATAAAGGGTAAAAAGGGTCATTTTTTGATATTTTTCACTGCAAAAGGCGCTCCGGGCATACAATCAACCAGTTCACAGATCATTTTCGACCGTCTTCCCACCAGAAAGACTACACCGACGAGCTCACGACCTCAATCAACCCGCCATTTCACAGTTTCTTCCTCTTAAAAAAAATAGTTGAACTAGCAAAAAGGGGATTTCCAAGCTTGCAGAAGAAATAAATGAAGATGTACAGGGATATTTTGTTACCCCAGCTAGTGGGAACCTGCAGAGACATCAATTGCAGAGGAAAGGCAGTGTAAAGACACATTAGCATTTCTATTTTGCCAGACAGCAGTGAGCAGGGGTCAGTTCAGTATTAAAGAGGATCAAAACAAGTCAAAGAGTATCAGTACGAGCATTAAAGTGTATTAGTGCAGAATTAAAGGCAGTAGATCAGAATTAAAGAGCCCATTTAAGACAGACAGTCGGCGCAGAGCTATTATAAGACAACTGCAAGCCGAACCCTAAAGACCTGCATCCAACACAACATCAGATATCTTTTCTGAGTTGTTTCCATCTTCACTTGTAAATTATTTTAGGTTAAATCTAAATATTATCTCACAGCTGTTATGAGATATTTGTTGTACATATTTTGTTGTATAAATACCCCCTTCATTAGAGTATTGAAGAGGTTGGGTGTGTGTGGATTTCTTAGAGTTTGTTGTAACTCAGATACTTTGGAATAAAAGCTGTTGGAAACATCTATTGTCTAGCCTATTGGATGAAGAATTGAAACAGAGGACTTGTCGCAAAATTCTTGAATCAACCTTCGGATCAATAAGTCCCCTATATTTTGTGTTTTACAATTTCCATGTTTATTATATCACCTGTGTTTCATAATCTGAATGGTAAAGAAAAAGGTTAATTTAGACTTTGCTTAGCTGCACTATGTTTTTAGTCTTTATTATTCTCTGTGTTTTCTTCAGAATTAGCATAAACATTGAATTCTTAATTGCTCCTGTTTCCTGATTCTCTCATGTTGACAATTTGCTAAGGAATTCTTAACTGCTCTTTATCAGTAATCATCCATTTCCCTCTTTCAATATGTTGAAGGATTCTTAACTACCCTTCACCCATTTGAGCCCATTCCATCTGATTCCAACCTTTAATTTGTTCCCTGTTTGACTACCTTGCTCTGTGATGCCATCCTCTGTTAGAAACCAAATCTAGAAAACCATCTCCTTTGACTCCATCATGCCCAATGGACTCAACTATTCTGTTTTACCTCACTGTTCTATTTGAATTTCACCGACCAAACTCAAAACAAAACCCTTGAACTTCATAACTAGCCTAACACCTTTAAAAACAAAGATAAATCATAAAGCGAGAGCCCTCTCTAGATAGAGATTGGCTAGATTCCGTATCTAAAATATTGGTCTATGGTTACCTCGGCCGTATTCCCTTTCTTACAACTTTTGGGAACAACCTGAGTGATAACATCATTGGCGACTCCACTGGGGAACTGAATAATTGTTTGTTACTATTGTTTATTTCATAAGCTACAGATGGAGCCTGAAGTTAGCCATGTAGCCTTTGAAACTGCTTTTTCTTTGCAATTACAGAAGTAAATGAATGCTGCTTCAGTCTATCTCCGATCTAGTTTATGTATTAAACTGTTAGTTTCAAATCCTTGATCAGTTCCTCTTTTCAAAAAGTCTTTAGGATAAGTTCAAAACTCTCACATCCAAAAAACTCCTAGAAAAGGCTATTAAAAGTTGCATTGTTAAAACTATTTCAAAAAAAACAAAAACACACCTAGAAACTGGCTTCAAAAAAGATCCGTTACACTAGATCAAACCCTGATCCTAATCCTCCACCTGTGTTCAAAAATCCTAATCTGATTTCTAGGATCCTTAGAAGACAAGAGAGCCAAGAAAATTCTGCTAGTTCATACCTCGACAAAATTTTGCAGAACCCCATTCAATCTGAGCTTACCTCTGGAAGAACACCAAACCTTTGTGTGATTACTGCAGCTTCTCCAAGTTCACCATCAGCACCCCAAGCTACCTTTTCCACTCCTCCATCTACAGCACGCATTCCCACTGTTATTTCTACTCCTCTAGTTGTCACATCTGTTTTTGCAACCATGGAAAATTGATATACTCCCCTAAACTTACTTGCCAATCCAGGGGCTATGCCTCAAGACTATCAAAGTAAAATCACCTATTTTGATGGTACTGGCACTTACACAGCTCAACAACATACCAAGAAAATGACCGACTATTTTGAAAACTATGAGATTGATGATGATGATGTCAGAATGAAAGTATTTGTTCAAAGTTTAACTGGAGATGTTAGAACTTGGTTTAGAGCCCTCCCTACAAACAGTATCAATGACCCACAAGCTCTTTATCAGACCTTCTTGAACAGATGGGAAAAGAAGAAAGATCCTCTCCACATTTTATCAGAATATGAAAACCTAAGAAGAGGTACACAAGAAACTGTCCAAGATTACTGTACCAGATTCAATAATATCTACAATGCTATTCCTCAAAATCTCAGACCTCCTCCAGATTTGGCCTTGATCAAATTCCCTGATGCATTTGACTCTGATATGGCATACCAACTTAGGGAAAGAGCTCCTCGAAACTTAGAAGAGATGCAGAGCATAGTTGTTAGCGTTGAGGCCAACTTGATATTTAAACGATCTAGAGCCAGAGCTGAAAGGAGGACACCTTTCAAAGAAGAACCTTCGGCCTTTGAACAAAAATTAGATGTAATTATTAAAGGAATGGACAGACTTGGAGATAGAATAGAAACAATTGAGAGAAAATCCCCTTAGGATGGTCAACCAAGCAATATTGGGAGAAATCCAAATTTCAGGAAAAATCAAAATCCTAACACTAGAAAGACAGGGCCTGACCAAAGCATTAGGCCCCCATTTCAAGAAACTTATGTTAAAGCGTCAACTTCTGATGAACCAACAGAAGACACTCAAATTAATATGATGGGACTCAACAATGAACAACAAGTTTTCTTGACCCAAGAGGATCAAGAAGCTCACACTCTTGAACAATTCCAAACTCAGTCAGGTGAATCATTTGACTTTAGGGAGGGATATGACACAGCCATTTATGAAGTCCACAAACAATAAAATCCGAGGAGCAGAATAATTGATGTCCCTGAAATCAACAAACAGAAAGATACCAAGCAACCGAACAAAGGTAAGATCAATAACACCCATGTACATATTCTTTCTAAAACAGATCCTAATCCAAATAATCCAATTGTTGAAGATATATCAGACAATCAGCCACCTAAGAGAAAACCTTCCATTGATATTCCTACTAAAGAAAAAGAAAAAGAACCTCTAGAACTTGATTCGAAAAAAAATTCAGCCCATAATCCCAGTTTTGAAGAAGAGAAAAACGCAACAAATTCAGCTGTCTGAAACACAAGAACACAGACCGAAAAACTTTTTAACCTTGAGACAGAAGTAGGCAAACTAAAGATAGTTGTTCCATTATCAGAATTAGCTAAACATGATGTTTACAGAAGTCAGATCAGCAGATCACTCAAAATTCCTGTGAATGAAGATTCAGTAAACGTTTTTGATAACCAGCCAGAACTGATGTTTGGCCCCAAAGTAAATGGAAAAACAGCAGAGGGAGAAGTTCCTCCTTTCTATGTGGGTTTAAACATACATGAGAAAATACTTCATAATGCCATGTTTGATTCTAGTGCTTCTCATAACTTAATGCCTAAATCTGTAATGGAGAAACTTGACCTTGACATCACCAAGCCGTATAAAGACCTTTTCTCTTTTGATTCAAGTCAGGTCAAATGTTTGGGTTTAATCAAAGACTTATGTGTGTCACTAGTCCAATATCCTACCAAAACCATCTTAATGGACATAGTAGTAGCTGATATTCCTCCAAAGTATGGTATGTTATTATCTAGATCTTGGGGTGCAAAACTTCAAGGATCTCTACAATTAGACATGTCATACGCTACTATTTTAGTGTTTGGTCAACCCAAGAGACTATACAGAGAAACCTTAATGAAGTATGTATTAAGTAGCCAAGAGAAACCTCAAAATTTCCCTATCTACTCCATACATTCAGATATGGATTCTTTTATCCTTTACTATGCTGAAATTGATCCCCCACATGAAATGAAAGGTTTAACAGACAAAACAGAAAAAACTGCAAATGAAAGGTCTAGGATCAAAATCCAAGAAATTTTTGAGAATCATGAAACTTTGGATAAACCAGAAGAAATTGAAAAACCAGATCTCCCTATCAAACAGATCCTTGAAACTCCAGACACTAATTATAAACATGAAATCCTTTGGTACTTAGAATTTGATGGTTCTGTCAACAAATTAGGAGCTGGAGCAGGAGTCTGGGTGCATAATTTTGAGAACAATCATGCTGAAGGTCATGCCTACAGGTTAAAATTTAAGTGCATTAATAATATGGCTGAATATGAAGCTCTGTTGTTAGGTCTTAAACTGCTCAAGAAATTGGAAGCAACTAGAGTGTCAGTCCTAGGAGATTCTGATTTAATCATTCAACAGATAAAATGGAAGTTCTTGACAAATGATCCCAGATTGAGAGAGTACAGAGGAACAACCATAGAAATCCTCAACACATTTTTGGAAACTCAGCTTGCCAAAATCCCAAGAAAACATAACTTGCAAGCTCACAGCCTAGCAATGTTTGCCAGCACCTGTAAATTACCATTCGAACCAAATCATCAATTCACAACAGAAATTAGACACAGGCCAGCGATACCTGATAATGTGAAGAACTGGCAAGTGTTTGACAATGATAATCAGATCAACAATTTTTTAACCCTAGCAGAGGAATTTTCCAGCACTAATGCAGATGGAGATACGGTGAGTGAATTTGATCCAACAAATCAGATAGAAACAAACATTTCAGCAGAAAACGCAAATCAAATGCTTCATCCAACGAAATTTACCAAAGAGGAAATACAGGATCTTAAAGAAACAGATGTTGATGAGATTATTGAAAGAGAATATGAAATTATCAATTTGAAAGACAATCATTTTCCCAAAGGATTAACTCCTTTGGAAGATCTCTTTAATTTCAACGATATTCCAAAGAAACCTCAGATGGAACCTCCAAAAGCAGACATTGAAGACTACAACATAGGAACTGAAGATAATCCGAAAATGATAAAATTGTCCAAGTCTTTGCCCCCTAATCAAAAACTGAAGTATGTTGAACTGATCAAAGAATTTCAAGATGTTTTTTCCTAGAGCTATGAAGACCTAAAATATTATGACACGTCTGTGATTCAGCATACAATACCCCTAAAGGAAAATAAAAAACCATTCAAACAAAAGCTGAGAAGAATCAACCATGTACTGCTTCCTTTAATAGGAAAAGAAATCAGACGAATGCATGATGCAGGGATAATTGCCCCAATCAGATTTTCAGAATGGGTATCTAATTTAGTGCCTACCAGGAAGAAAACATGAGAAATCAGATTATGTGTTGAATTAAGGAATTTAAACAAAGTCTCTTTGAAGGACAACTACCCTTTACCTAAGATGGATCATATTTTACAAAGAGTAGTAGGTGCTTCTAGAATCTCACTTTTGGATGGGTTTTCAGGTTTCAATCAGATTCTAGTTCATCCTGATGACCAAGAAAAGACTGCATTCACAACACCATGGGGTACATTCAAATATGTTAAAATGCCATTTGGACTTAAGAATGCAGGGGCAACCTTTCAACGAGCAATGGACATAGCCTTTGCCAAAGAAATTCACGATTTTCTGGTTGTATATCTAGATGACCTCACTGTATTTTCTAGATCAGATGAGCAACATCTAGATCATTTGAGACAAGTGTTTTAAAATGCAGAGAGTATGGTATTTCGTTAAATCCTAAAAAGTCCTTGTTTGGTCTAGAAGAAGGCAAACTGTTAGGCCATATCATCTCCAAAGATGGCATCAGAATTGATCCTGCTAGGAAAGAAGCTATTTTACAAATACCTCACCCTAGAAATGTCAAAGAACTTCAAGCTTTCTTAGGAAAGATTAACTTTTTGAGAAGATTCATACCTAATTTGGCTGAACTAATAAGATTGTTGAACAACATGTTAAAAAAGGATTCAAAAGTTAAATGGACAGTAGAATCCAAACAAGCATATGAAGAAATTAAATTGGCTTTAACCAGAACATCAGTCCTCACAAGTCCAAATTTCGATAGAGACTTCATAATTTTCTCATTTGCATCAGAACACACCATAGTAGTTGTTTTACTGCAAAAAGATGATCAAGGATGTAAAAAACCCATAGCCTTTTTTAGTAAAGCACTTAGAGATGCACCTCTGAAATACTAAATCATGGAAAAATAGGCTTATGCACTTGTGAAAGCCATTAAGACTTCAGAGTCTATATAATGTACTCCCACATAGTAGCTTATGTGCCAAATGTTGTTGTTAAAGATATTCTGACGCATGATGGAATTGAAGGCAAATGAGGCAAATGGATAGCTAAAATATTGGAGTATGACATTGAAATAAAACCTACAAAGCTAAGAAAAGGACAGGGATTAGCTAAACTCATGACTCAAACAAACTTTCAAGCCCTAGATATTAATGAACTGGATAACGAGCAGGAGATGGCGACTCCACAAATCAGCCAGGCCTTCTTAGAATCACCTTGGTATGCTGATATAACTCATGTATTATTAAACCTGCAGGCTCCTCTAGGGTTATCCAAAACAAAGAAAAGGTTTTTAAAGATGAAAGCTTCAAAATTCTATATTTTAGATAATGCTCTGTTTTGGAAAAATCATGAATGTATTCTATTGAATTGTTTAATAAAAGAAAAAGCTGACAAGGTTCTCAAAGAATTTCATGCAGGGGACTGCGGTGGACACTTGTACTGGAAATCAACTGCAGACAAAATCCTAAGGGCTAGATTTTACTGGCCATCCTTGTTCGCTGATGTAAAAATGTTTGTCACTGCTTGCCACAAATGCCAAATTTTTGAAGGCAAAAGGAAACTATTGCCCTTGCCCTTGAGACCAATTTCCACTGAAAAACCATTTCAACAAAGGGGTTTGGACTTCATTGGAGAAATCCGTCCTCCTTCTTCTGACCAACATAAATGGATTCTTACTGCCACAGACTATTTCACCAAATGGATAGAAGCCATTCCTTCCAGACAAGCCAATGATACAGTGATCATAGGATTCTTAGAGACCAACATCTTGTCTAGGTTTGGCTGTCCTGAAAAGATCATAACCGACAATGCTGCTGCCTTCAAATCCAAGAAACTGATAAATTTCTGTAGCAAATACCATATCACTTTAGGCCATTCCACGGCGTATTACCCTCAAGGTAATGGTCTAGCTGACTCCTCCAATAAAAGCCTGATCAATATTATTAAGAAATTGTTGGAAGAAAACAAGAAAAACTGGCACAAGAAACTTACAAATGCACTTTGGGAAGACGGACTTACTGCAAAGAGATCTATTGGAACCAGCCCTTATGAGTTGGTGTATGGCATGGAGGCTGTGTTTCCTTCATCTTTAGGAATTCTTGTAATGAAATTACTGCAAGAAGCTCAGGTGGAACCCAATGGCATTCAAAGAAGAATAAATCAGACCATCCATTTGCAGCAGACCAAAGAAGAAGTGCACCAGAGATCCCAAGTGTTACAAGAAAAACTCAAGAAAATATTTGATAAAAGGACCAAAGCAAAAGATTTATACATTGGAAACAAAGTTCTAAAGTGGGATTCCAGGAGAGAAGACAAAAGAAAACATGGGAAGTTTGACTTCCTGTGGAAAGGGCCATTCATCATCCAGGCATTGCAAGGGAACAATAATTACTTTCTGAAGAGCCTAGATGGCACAGAAACAGAAGAAGGACCAGTGAATGGTCGAATGCTAAAACATTATTTTGATCCAGTTTGTTGATATATTCTGACTCTAACATGTACATAAGGAAATTCAGATTCAACAGCTTGAAAGAAGTGATCAACTTGTTTATTGCAGCAATGAGAATGAGGAGGAAAGTGCAGTAAATGTTGAAATCAATGAAGGAACTTTACCATTTTGTTTTGCCTCATTTCAGTTTATCAGAGCCCCAAAATGTCATTGAATGTCAGATTGTAGAAGAAGACTTGGGAGCAGGAACAAATAATCCAACTAAAAGCTATCCAGAATAGATGAATAGTTGTTTGAATCAGCTCAAGAATAGTGTATATATTTTTTACAAGATCCTTTTTGTACAGTTTCTAGATCCAGCAGAGGGAAATTTCAGAACACAACCAAAGCTATTCACAAGGCCATCTGACCTACTATTCTTGACTTTCCACCAAGGAAATCCATCCCCATGTGGAGCCAGTGTTATACTCCTATAGCAATAGGTGTCATATTTCATGATTGACTGGTTGAGCTCTATAAATATGTTCATCCTTTCCTTGCTGTAAAGGTTTCCATATTATCAAAAAAATCAAAAATAAAAAAATGTAAAGAGGGTATACCCTAAAAGAAAAATCAAAGGGTAAAAAGAATAAAATGGTCAAAAAAAGTGAAAGAAATGAACCCCAAATAAAGAAAGACCAGGAAATTGTGAAAGTCCAAAATGCCACTACTTTTTCATTTTTCTGCAAATAAAGTATTGTGTGCAGCTTGTCACTTTATGCCACAATTGTTGAATGGCCAAACAGCTTAATCTTGGCCAGTTCATGTTTGAATTTTCTGTTTTATAGATAGAGAATAAAAATCTATCCAAACTGTTTAATTTTGGCAGATAAGTAGATAAGTAGAGAAGCAAAGGAGCTCAACAGTTTAATCTAAGCCCTTGGAAGAAATAAGTGCAGACTTAGGTAGGCTTATCATGAAAAGAAAAGAGAAGTTAAATGAGGGTTTGCCAGTCTAAGTGCACCCAAGAAAGAAGAAAAAATGCTAGGCCAAGTAGGCAGGGTAGGTAGATGGTGTTGCAGAAACATACTTGTGATAGATTTTGTCTCTCAAAGTGTTAATCTTACCTCTATCACAAGTGCAAGGCAAATATTTTTGAAGCAGCTCAAGCGAGGCAGATTCATAACTAACTTCCCTTCATGTTTTTTCCCCAAATCATTTACTAATTCCCCCCAAAGGTATTAAGATCTGCTTAATATCCTTGAACCACTCATTCCGTTTTAAAGTGATTGCCTAAGTAAAAATCTGTTTTACTTAGAGAGTATTCATGTTTCTCATATAAAACCATGTTTCCCTTTTTTTTTGGCCTAAATTTTTAACCATATAACTTAGCGCTTCCACTTTAAAGTCATATTAACACTAATTTTTATTATGTAAATCCCTTATAACTGTTCCCCTTCCCGTATCATGTAAAAAACATTAAAAAACCCAAAAATACTATATATCCCGCCCCTGGTTAAATTATAAACCATAGCACTGTTTGTTGGGAATTAATGGTTCATTTGAAACCTATTAATAGCCCTCCCCGCACATACAAAAGATTAATTAACCACCTGGGTTAATTAATAACTAACCCGCCGACCAATCAAAATGCGCCCGAAACCATTAAAAACATGGTTTATCGTACCGGGCCCACAGTAGTTAATCTCCCACCATCTCCAACGATCGTCCGCCGTCAGATCTCCGCCCATGCATCTAACGGTCCAAAATCATTTCGCGTCGCCATAACTACTGAGCTTTAACTGCTGGGGAACCGGTAGTTTTGCCTCCTGTACCATGCCACGTAGTGCGCTCCCACTATGCTCGCTCCCCTTCCGCCCAAAACCGCCCAGCCCCAAAAGCGGTGTAGGCAGAAACCGCTTACCACCGTCCCCTTGCTAACATCATCCATTGGCGTCACCCTCCACTGACGTCATCCATCCTTCTGCTGACATCACTGCCACGTCATTTGTCCCATACCCTTTGCTGACGTCATCCGTCCTTCGAACCAAAAATTTCTACCAAAATTCATTTTGGTCGAATAAAGGGTAAAAAGGGTCATTTTTTGATATTTTTCGCTGCAAAAGGCTCTCCGGGCATACAATCAACCAATTCACAGATCAATTTCGACCGCCTTCCCACTAGAAAGACTACATCGATGAGCTCACGACCTCAATCAACCCACCACTTCACAGTTTCTTCCTCTTTAAAAAAAAATAGTTGAACCAGCAAAAAGAGGGATTTCCAAGCTCGCGGAAGAAAGAAATGAAGATGTACAGGGATATTTTGCTACCCCAGCCAGTGGGAACCTGCAGAGACATCAATTGCAAAGGAAAGGTGGTGTAAAGACACATTAGCAGTCCTATTTTGCTAGACAACGGTGAGCAGGGTCAGTTTAGTATTAAAGAGGATCAAAACAAGTCAAAGAGTATCAGTATGAGCATTAAAGTGTATTAGTGCAGAATTAAAGGCAGCAAATTAGAATTAAAGAGCCCATTTAACACAGATAGTTAGCACAGAGCTACTACAAGACAGCGGAAAGCCGAATCCTAAGGCTTGCATCCAGCACAACATCAGATATATTTTCCAAGCCGTTTCCATCTTCACTTGTAAATTATTTTAGGTTAAATCTAAATATTATCTCACAGCTGTTATGAGATATTTGTTGCACATATTTTGTTGTATAAATACCCCCTTCATTAGAGTATTGAAGAGGATGGGTGTTTGTGGATTTCTTAGAGTTTGCTGTAACTCAGATACTTTGGAATAAAAGCTATTGGAAACATCTGTTGTCTGGCCTACTGGATGAAGAATTGAAACAGAGGACTTGTCGCAAAATTCTTGAATCAACCTCTGGATCAATAAGTCCCCTATATCTTGTGTTTTACAGTTTTCATGTTTATTATATCACCTGTGTTTCATAATCTAAATGGTAAAGAAAAAGGTTAATTCAGAATTTGCTTAATTGCACTCTGTTTTCAGTCTTTATTATTCTCTGTGTTTTCTTCAGAATTAGCATAAACAGTGAATTCTTAATTGCTCTTGTTTCCTGATTCTCTCATGTTGAGTATTTGCTAAGGAATTCTTAACTGCTCCTTATCAGTAATCATCCATTTTCCCTCTTTCAATATGTTGAAGGATTCTTAACTGCCCTTCACCCATTTGAGCCCATTCCATCTGATTCCAGCCTTTAATTTGTTCCATGTTTGACTACCTTGCTCTATGATGCCATCCTCTGTTAGAAACCAAATCCAGAAAACCATCTCCTTTGACTCCATCATGCCCAATGGACTGAACTATTCTATTTTACCTCACTGTTCTATTTGAATCTCACCACCCAAACTCAAAACAAAACCCTTGAACTTCATAACTAGCCTAACACCTTTAAAAACAAAGCTAAATCATAAAGAGAGAGTCCTCTATGGATATAGATTGGCTAGATTCTGTATCTAAAAGATTGGTCTATGGTTACCTTGGCCGTATTCCCTTTCTTACAACTTTTGGGAACAACCTGAGTGATAACACGATCCACCGATATGGTGATCGCAACATCACTCGGCCCAGTCCTTCCCTTATGTCCTATGCTATCGGCCATTGCCGATCCACCGATTTCGGCAATCACAGTATCACACGGCCCGACCCTTATGGTATATCGCATAGCTACCTCCGACCCAATATGTCGGGGATTGGAGATCAGGGGTGGCTTCCTTTTGTCACTTAAATCCGCTCTTTTGCCCTGGTCCGATGCGATTTCCCCTTTTGAAGGGTTTTTTGCCTTTTTAAAGGATTTTTCCTCTTTTTCTAAGGAACAAAGGGCATCTTCCTTGAGTGATAACTTCTGCATCCTAAGTCCATTTTTGCCCATTCGAGTTGCAGTAGATTCAGGAGGAGAAGATCTCTGCAATGGGGCTATTTCCAGGAAATTCCTTGGACTTTAATTTTCCTCAGTGAGGAACACTTAGACTTAGGGGTTTATCCAAAATCCATTTTGGATCACGCCTTCGCGAAAAGAACTTTTGGTCTCCAAAAGACTGATATACTGATCTGAACAGTAAATGAGAGTGACTCGCCCTCTTCTTTCAGCCTCCCTACACTTGCCTTGCATAGTACCTCTGAACCAAAGTTTCTGACCACTTCCCTACTTGGATGGGCTGGTCTTCATGGGAAGAGATGCCTTCTTCCTTGCCTTCCTGCAGAACTCCTGCTGAAATGGTTATAGAAGGTAGTTTGAGCTTCTATGCCTTAATCATTGATCCAAGGTGGCTCAAACAAATGTGAAGTACATCTGCTCCACAAAAATTTCATTTGTACCTATCTGAAAAGCTGTCAACAACAACTATTAACAACAATAGAAATACAGAAAACAACTGGATGGCTTAAACTCCTGATTAACAGAAACAGATTCCACATCTTGTGAACACCTCCATTTCTTACATCTGCATACAAATGATGGACTAGACAACAAGCCCACAAAACATGCCTTTAAAACAAATGACCCTTCAACTCAAACATGTAGAAAAATACCATTAGGACTCTTTTCGAAAGATGAAACATTTCATCATTGTCTCCATCTTGGAGACCAAATCAAATTTTCTTAAGTCAATATTACATGTATGTTTAAAGCAATCAACCCTTCAACTTAATTACACACACATGTTCAAATACAAGGAAAACATCAACATCCCTGTGTTCATGCATCTCATGGTCATGCATGCATTTCATCCTTCAACTTTCACTTAAGTACACTGTACTTCTAAGCTGAAATGAAATATAATGTTGCAGCAATAAAGTGAGTCTCCTACTCAACTTTTCCATTCACCGTCTTGGTAGAAACCTGCAACTTGCATCTCATCAACAAAGAAATGCAAATAGATGCATGAGTAAACATGCAACCTTAATTGGAAAAGAACTCTAACCATTTCTTACCAATCCAGTTCAAAGGTTTCTCCTTTGTCTACACATCAGCATCAACATGTGAATCATTCTGAGACACATCATTCATGGAATCCTCCTTTCCATTTCTGCCATCTTCTCTTTCCACTTTCTTCAACTTTCATGGAAGAATTGCTGGATTCAAAGTCCAATATTTTGTAGCAAGATGCCCTTGCTTATGGAAGTAAGTGCAACACATGTGCATCCTCTTGACAGCATGATTTTCCTTGTCCAATGGACCTTTGGCTACTTTCTTCTTTTCCTTCAAAAGTTTCCTGTATGTGGCCATTCTTTTCCAACATCTACAAACATGATGGTTATCCAAACCACAAAAGGAACATACAACTTTTTTCCCATGCTTACGTGGAAATTTACCATGCTTTACAAAATCAAAAGAAATATGATTAGAACCAGATTTATACCTTCCTCTTTCACCTTTATTGCCTTCATGAGGAGGTGAAGCAAATGAAGAAGTGGCTCCCTTTGGAACACCATCAATCTCTTCAAGGTTGTTAGAGTTTCCACAACTCTCTGGTTCAAGTGTGTGCTTCTAAACACCTGCATCTTGCAAGTGATGTTGCAAGCTATTGCATTCCTCCTGAATACAACCTTCACACTTCTGAGGTAGAGGACATGAACTGAAACTCCTTCTTGGGATTATTTCAGTGGCCTTCATGGCAGCTTTGGAACTCTCTCCATAAGACTGTCCATAGCCAAGACCCAAATACTTAGGCCTTTCTTCAACCATTATTGGTTCAACAATACCTTGTGCATGCTTTCCCATGCCATTTCCTTCATAGCCCATCTTGGACATTAGCTTGGAACCTATGCCTCTAGTATGTTTTTCAAAAGAACCAATTTAAGCATTCTTAGAAGAATTTGAAGACAAACTCGAATGGTTTACCTCTTCTTCAAGCTGATACTTGACCAAGGGTTGTTTGGCAACAAAGAGCTGTGACTCCAACTCATGCATCCTTTTCAAGTTCATATTTGCAATATGAAGTTGTCAGAAAGCATCTGCTTCTCTTCCTCCACGGAATTCAACTGCTCTCTAAGTATGTTGCTCTTCCATCCATCCTCATACATTTCTCTCACCTTTCCCAACATAATGAACACATCTTGCTTCAAGTTTTCATCAAAGAGTCTTGTGATGCAAGAGGAATTCGAGGATACACTTGTAGAAGTTGTCATTATACCAATGAACAAAGAACTTCAAACAAGATTATTAAAGAGATTATTTCAGCAACCTTTTACAACAAACCTCTTGTGCTTTAAGGACTACCTTGAGGTCCTTTGGGATAGAAGAATGCCTTCAGTCCTTCTTCCTATTTGTCCTTCCTGAGTTGAGCTATCAATAGCTTTCCTTTTACCTCTGCAAACTCAAACAATAGCCAGTCTTCAAAGCAAGCATACAATGAGCCTCTTACTGTTCAAACAGCTTTCAGACAAGCAGTCTTTGCTTTGTCAATCATGCATTCTAATATAACCTTCTTTGAAGGTGGAGTTAACCAAAATTCGGCTCTGATACCACCTGATCTCAAAATGGGGCACTTAGGCTTCTTGTCTAACTTACAAGAACCTCTCCCACTTCCTAAGCTTTAAATATTCCCAAGTCTTATTAATTAACCAATGCAGAATTAAAAATGCTTGAAAATTTAGGTGTATGCTGGTATTTGTTTTTAACTGATTATATGCTATAATTTAATGTGCTCAAACTGATTTATAAATACATATAACAGTAAATAAAGCAGCAGAGACAATGCAGCAATAAAACACACACAGAACAACAATATTAATTTGGAGTTCACCCAAAACTCTTGGGCTACGCCTCCATGAGCTCTAGTCAACTCAACTAGGCTCATTGGGATTATGGCAAAGTCCTTTTTACAAGCTCTTGGCTCAACTCCATTGTTTTACACAGAAACAATGGGTTTAGACACCATTTTATCCCTGGCTCTTGAAGCTCTCGTCTTTCTAGCTCTTGGCTCTCGCTCTCGCTCTTGGCTCTAGCTCTTGACTCTAGATCTGGCTCTTCATCTCTAGCTTCTTTGGCTCTCTGCAATGTACAACTCTCTGTCTTTCCAGTTGAACACCAAGTGACTCCCTTGGCTGCTCTGTGCTTCAACTTTTACTTTCTGAGCTGCTTGTTTTTGTTGCTGCCCTTTTGTGCTGCTCTCCTTCGCCTTAGCCTCCTACTTTGGCTTCGCTTTCTACGCTCCTGTCTCAGCAATTCCTATGCTCGGATTCAGCAACAACTCTAACAACCCCCTTCTATCTCTGACATTCATGGCCTTTAAGCCAACTGGTGTTGTTTGTTCGTTTTCCTCTTCTCGGGCTCTCTGGCTCTCGGCCTCTGTCCACTTGAATCCCCCTTCTGAGCATTAGCAATCATGGCATAACGTCTCCAGGGAAGGTGGCCACCTATTTCGTAACGGAATGGACCATCGGTGCCCTTGAAATCCCAAAGATGGTCATTCTCAGCTTACATAGGAGAATACACAGAAAGTGTGTAAAAATCCGCCCAAACACGTCTATCGGACTTCAAAAATGATGAACTCCGCCTTATTTTCCATCGGGTCCACCTTCTAAATCGCTATCACATGTCGCAAAAGCCCTATTCCGTGGTTTCCCTTTGTATTTCAAAAATACATTAAACATTGCAAAATCCCGTCGGAGGACCTTATGGCGGACTTGACGTATTATATATTTGCATTCATAAACCCGTCATGTCCGGATATATATATATATATATATATATATATATATATATATATATATATATATATATATATATATATATATATATATATATATATACATACCCACTCTGTTGTATTGATCGTTGCATCATGATATCGCGTGGACTCAGGGGGTAAGCCATATGGCATGGCCAATGATGACGCGATCTGTTGATGCCGATATTGGCAATCGCGATATTGCTTGGCCCGGGGTCCTGCCTTTGCCTCGTGGCACTGCCGATTGTGATTCGCCTATATCAGTGATCGCAACATCGCTCGGCCCAGTCCTTCCCTTATGTCCTATGCTATCGGCCGTTGCCGATCAGCCGATTCGGCGATTGCAATATCGCACGACCCGATCCTTATGGTATATCGCATAGCTGCCTCCAACCCGATATGTCGGGGATCGGGGATTGCGGTTGGTTTCCCTTTTCCACTTAAATCCGTTCTTTTGCCCTAGTCTAATGCGATTTCCCCTTTTGAAGGGTTTTTTGACTTTTTAAAAGATTTTGCCTCTTTTTCTAAGGAACAAAGGGCATCTTACTTGAGCGATAACTTCTGCATCCTAAGTCCATTTTTTCCCATTCGAGTTGCAGTAGATTCAGGAGGAGAAGATCTCTACAATGGGGCTATTTCCAAGAACTTCCTTGGACTTTCATTTTCCTCAGCGAGGAACACTTAGACTTAGGGTTATATCCAAAATCCATTTTGCATCAATGTCAACTTTTATTATTAGTTGGTTCAGAGGGTTTCTATCGTGCACTAGCGACATCTTGTGTACACTGGAAACGTGCTTCAGTTGGGTTACTACATCTTTTTCATCTTATTCATTCTACATTATTGGCCTACGGGTTACACTCACACTAGATTGATGAAGGATGCCTTAATGCCTTCCTTCTAGTGGATCTTTTCCTATCAACTATAGCTCATTTGCTCTGGGAGAAAGATCTAGAGTCCATTTGGCAGTACCTTGGGGTTTGCAGTCACCAGTAGCATATTCCTTTGCTATCGACAATGGGAAACCATCATTGTCTCTTGATTGATAGATTCTTTCAAGTGTTCGACTTCAGCTCATTCATTCACACTTGTTAGATTGTACTGGGTACCTTGACTCTCATTATCATTATCGGTGAGTAGTCTCGTGTTTGTTAATGATATACATCAATGTCTGGTAATCAAATGATTTCTCACATGGTCGACGTCAGATCATTCATTCCCCTTGTGTATAAATGTACCGCAGCAGTCGGTGAAGACCTTGGGTTGCATCAACATGTTTTGGTTCACTTTCCAGTTGCTCTTGTTGCTGCTAGTTGACACCATCCACCTTATATGTTGCAGTTCTTCACAACAACATCTTATATGTTGGCATCCAAGTTGCGATGTAGTATCATTTTATTCCATCATGTTCATTTGGTACTATTGGGACTAGTTTTTGACATCAGCGATCGGCTTCATCCTTCAGCATCATTGATCGTCTTCTTGTATGTGATATTCAGACATGTAATTTTTTGATCATGATCAGATGATCCATTATGTACTTTCAGTTCCTTTATACTAGTATACATATTGGATCCGCTTGTAATTGATGCAAACATGCTTTACTTTCTCTGAGGATGGGTATGCCCGCCTCAGACAATAGTTTCTTTCTGATCTCTTTTGATGGCTTGGCAGGCTGAATTCGAGTGAAGTCCTTCTCAGTCTCGGCATGATACTTTCCATACACTTAATACAATTTGGCCATCATGTACCCCTTCTGACCTCATATATTAGGGGGCATCTGTTATAGAACCATTTACCACTCTTGGTATATGTGATGCTTTGTTTATGGCCTAGGGCAACCCCTCCTTCTAGACTTGGTCCAAATATATAAAAAACAGTGTTTTATTCCTTGTACGCTACTTTTCCCTGAGATAAAAGCATGTACACACGGGTCAGTCAATACCCAACCCACGTATATGTATTTAACACTTAAAAAATTAAATTTCCTTAATTTTGGGTAGATTTCACGGGTTTTCCCTATTGATTACCTCCTATTGCCTGTGGCCCAACTGCTTCCCAACTAAAAAACTAACTGGGAGAGGTATAAATAGATCTCTATGGGAAGGCCTTAAGGAGGAGAAGAGATAGAGTTATTATACTGAGATTATCCCTGACTGAGTCTGATGAATCCCTATGCCTCATGCACTTCCCCAAGCTTCAAGAAACCCTCATTTCCTTGATTATAGATATCCTTCCTTTTGCTTGAGATATCATGGTGTTGGTGATGGAAGAATATTGTTGAAGGCTAGGATAGGACGAATCTGGAGGAGGGTTCCACTTGGAGCCAGAGAAAGACTCGGTTGAATTTTCTCCATGTTATTTATAGCTTACTGCAATAAAGTAAATGTTTTCTTGTTTCCGAAATTAACTATGTCTATGCATCAAATTATGTTTTAATTCATATATGAATGTCGTTTTGATGTATGATCAATCATTTGTTTATATGATATAAAATCAATTTCGTGAATATGTGTTACTTCTATACTGATATGTATGTTCGAATTGAATGAATTTCAGGTTTGAAGAACATCGGGAGTTGCATAGGGTCTGAACCCCGCAGGACCTACTCAAACGAAGGAAATCTGGGTACGGTCACTCTTACATAATTTGATAATATAAGCATCTTACCTGAGCTATTTGAGTATTTATTGTTGTAGTTTGCTTCTGCTTTGTTGGGGTTCTAACCCAAATTCCTAGGGTTATTTCACCCGAAACAAACTCTGTGTTTACACGAGGCTGCTATGCCTTCACCTTCATATGTGTTTTGTGACAAGTGATTCCAGAGATCATCCGGGATTTCAAAGTCATTTTCGTAAGACATACATCTTTGAGGATGAATTGTACAGTTAGCCATGGTAGATGTGTAGAAATTCAAAATAGACTTTGAGGACTCAGCTTGTCATCTGGCCCTCCTTCTAGTGCCAAAAATGTTGATGGTGGTGTACCTGCAAACATGTCTGGGGATCTCCTCAGTAAGAAGTCCCAACTAGATCTCAAACCATTTTGGCTAGGAGTCCCAACAGTGGGTAGTAAAGCTATGCCTTGACTGAGATAATGCACAAAGGTAAGCAAGATATCCTTGTCGGAAGCAAGTGTGTGACCTTGCAGTGAGTCAGGAGAGATGCATGGGGAGGTTATAACACATGAAGGGGGAAATAATTGTATCCATTAGAAGCTTGTAATAGTACACAACCTTAAAGGAACACACGAGTTGAATGACATTTGAAGATGGAAAGAAGAATAGTAGACAATCCAAAGTGATGAGTTAAACCAACAACACGACTTCAACAAGATTCATATAATCGCATATGAAATAGTTCATACACAAATGCGTAAGTTAAACAACATAAATTCATAAAGTAATCAGAATAGTCAAACTACAATAAAAACATATGCATGAAGACATGTTGGATTTGTTATATTATATAAAGTGAAAGTTCCATCTGCACATATAACCATGATAGCCACTAGCCCCAGTAGTGGAACATTACTATCAACACTGCCTACTCCTCCAAAGACATGTACTCACTCTCCACTATGGGGAAGCCAAGGCTCGTCACAATACTCTCCAAGCCCTCTCTAAGCAATGAATAACAAAAGCTTGGCTCCCAAAACCCTGTTCGATGAGTTATGAGGTTCTATATATAACAAAGGGTGGGGTGATCCTTGACATTCATTTTTGACTCTTGGACTACCCTCATGACTCTTCCACTTCATTACATATAACTCTTTACACTACATATGATTGTTTGCATTCCACTAATAACACTTGGAATTTCACTTTACATTACATTAGATTACTACAATTATGGCTCACAGTAGTGAGGTGGTCGAGACAACTCAAAACACAACTCGACATGACACTATTGACATGTACTCGTTGAATGTGGTGTCCATGTTGATCCAGGTGGATCTCTAAAAAGTACCAGTGGCATGGTAAGAAGGCTCAAAAATCAAAGTGGAAGAAACTCTATAAACTTAGCATTAGATCAAAGTGCTCGTCATCCTGATTCCAACGGTGCGAATGACACTCAAATCTGAGTTCATATGAAGAAGTTAGAGCAAGTCAAAGATCAATTTTGACTTGGACAGGTAGCAGGAGGAAGTGACGTGGCAGAAATCTTCAGAGAATGTGGAAGCACCAAGTGGTAGGCTTACTTTGGTCCCGCATTTCACTTATCATAGAAGGCAGAGGTAAGCAGTTTTAAAACAGCCCGAGGCAAGAAAATTTGCGATTCAATAATCGCATATTGCAATCGCAAAAGGCAAGTGTTTACGAAGTGGCCCCCGACAGGATCCCGGTTGCGATCGTGATATAACATATCGTAGATCGGAGGTGGATCAAGTGTTTATGAATCAGCCCCCAACAAAGTCAGGTTGTGATGCGATGCAGTCCAATCGTAGTTCACAAAAAGGGGAGCAGTCGCATGGAGCACCAACCCTGATTTACGCCGATTGCGATGAGGCTAACTGCACCGATGGATTATTCTGCCATTTGAGGGTTAATGTGAAAACCATCCATGGACTATTTTTCTATGTTTGAAAGGGTTGTTGCCACTTACTATTTAGGGGCCTGAGAATCTTTGCCTGAAACGAGCCCGCCATCTAATACTTGTCATCTGTTGGGAACTGCCCTGGAATTGAGGGATTAGCCACCAAGTATATATATTGAACTAATAGCACAGGAAAAAGGAGGAGACTAGCCGATAGTTCAGAGCATTGTACGCAGTAGTAACCTGACCTAGCAGCAAGGGCCGAAACCTTACCTTGAGGAGCACGGAGGTTCTGAGAGGGTGCAGAAAGCCCGATTATCCAAATTGGGTGCTCAAATAGGCATTTTTGCATGCTTTTTCACCAGGATGTCGGTGTCACTCTCTATTTTTGAAGCTGGGCTCTCCATTCTTTGTCCACCTTCTAGCTTGGAGGTATAAGGATTGTAATTGAATGTTTCTTGTACTTTTATCTCTTTTATGCCACTTAATGAAAGAAGGCCTTCCCATTATTGAGCAGGGCATAGAGACGTAGTCCAAATTGGGCGAACTTTGTAATCAAATATTTGTGTCATTGTTTCTTGCTTATCATGTTCTTTCCTCATTTTTTATGTTCTTTTAAGTTCCATGGTTTATAAGCTCTGTTTCATGTAATTCTGATGCATATATGAGTAAAATATATTGGATCAAGTTTGGTATCAGAGCAGGTCTTTCTTGATGAGAATTGCATGAGTATATGCTAACCTGGAACAAGCTGGTAAAAGGAGAAGGAATTCTTAAGTCCTTTGATACTGAAGTAGGACTTGCACAACGAGAAAGAAACATGGCAAATGAAGAAGCTCATTGAGAAGAGGAACAAAATTTCCGCAAGGTATTCTACAATATGGTAGAGAAAGTGGACAAGCTATTTTCAGAGTATGACAAGGAACTTGGGCATGAGAAGGAAGATGTCAATGACAATAGATCAGTAAATCATAAAGGTGGTGGTGAAGGGCCTCCTCCCTCTCCTTCTTCAAGTGATAGTTCTCATCACTTTAATTGAGATTCCAAACATACATCTAAGAGACCATACTTCAAGCTAGATGTAAAGTTTGACCTTGTAGAAATTTCACCTGTAGAACAAACTGATATATGCAATGTCCTAAAGCATAATACTTGTTCTACTTCTACAAAACATTAAGCAGAAGCATAATCGAATTCATGAGCAACATCAAGTAGAAACATGCATAACTGATCAAGAGAAATAATCACACATAACACAAGATATATCCAGGGGAAAGCATCAGCATAAAACCCCAACCATGTATTATCAATCAAGTGGAGATCCTCAATAACATACAAAAAGAATAAGCTCAATAGCTATCCTGCTCTCTCTGTAATCAGAAGATGAAGATCATAGACTACCTAGGCCTCAATATATAGGCCACAAGTCCTCCAATCTCCTATAATACGTATTTCTCTTGGAAATAGATCCTTCTCCATGCAAGGAATACTTACTAGAAATATCCAAGCATCTGATAGTACATTATCCCTCATCTGATATCAACTCAGTCTCTCGCAAAACTGACATGCAATAGTTATCCATGAGTGAATTCTCAGTTATCTAAAATAATAGTTGTCACATGCATGCAAGCATTAAAAAACTATATTTTATTATTTTAACAACTTGTTAAAATAATCTAACTGGACTTGACTAGTTAGAACTAAGTCAACTGATTCTCTCATTATAGAACTCATACTTATTCCCTCAATCAATGGAGGCAATTAAGGATAAATTCCTCAATCAGTGGGACAACTCATGTGCATGCTCACAAAGACTTAAAATTCGAATTTCCTTAACTAATTAACTCAACTAAATTAATTAATTAATATTTCCAACTGCTGTTAAGACCAAAATTAATTTTACTTCCTATAGATAGACTAGGGACTGCTATAAATAGGAAGGGACCCAGAAATGCTATTTTTAGCAGTTTCACCTCTCACCTAATGTGGCCAATGACCTCACTGGCCAAACTGCTATTTTTAGACATGATATTTTTAGCAGGTCTATTTTTAGCACATTCTAAATTTAACATTTCTTGTTGCACATTTTTCAACACTCCCTCTCAACAAGAAAGGCTTCCTCTCGAACCCAATCCTATAACTCTGGAATGTTCTGCATGCAACACATCTACCCGGTCCACTTGCTCCAACAACACTTGGAACAAAAACACTCCCAATTGACCACTCTGTTGGGCTAGGAACATACTCTGATGTTGAAGCTCTACCTGCTGCTGACAAGTGCTCCCTCTCTAACATCTATGCTACTGCAACATCTCCATGCATCTCACACCATTGCACACCTCTTTGTGCCACCTAGCACTGTGCAAAACACTTGTGCCTCTTGCATTGCTGCAGCCTACTAGCTATGCGCTGTCCTGGGATTCCTTGCATTGTCACTCTCTCTGCCACTCCATCCACATCTGTCTCTACCCAATCAGTCAATTCCTGCTACTCCACATTGGGGCTCCCATAGCAAGGTTTCATCTAAGAGGTTGGGTACCTCAAGGATCCTTCCCCTAATTTTGGCCCTCTTAGGACAATCACTCAACTTCGCCCCACCTCCTACTTGGAGGTATGGTTGCATGTGATCCCTCTGCCCACCTGGCTCGAAATTTCCCCCTACTGGAGGTCTCTGCATGAGTAGAAGTATCTACTCGATCTCCTCTCAACTTCCCTTGTTGTGGTTGATCCGCAACCTCATGAAGCTACTTCACCAATCGTGGCTCCTCCACAATCATCTGAGACTTCTTCTGGCACTGCATGTTGAGAGGTAACATACCCTCCCTCTCAACCACCAAGTCTCCATCAATTGCCTTGCTGCTCAAGGCTTTGCATGCATCTTGAACCTCAAGAGCATATAGGTTCTTGACCCGTGAACCAATCTGCTTCACCTGTCTAGTGATGATGTGTCTAAGGAAAACATTTCCCTTACTAAAGACTATATCAAAGCCTCTATCTTCCAGCATCGCGATTGACACCAAGTTTCTCTTCAGTCCTAGTACATACTTGACATTGGTCAAGGTAAGGCAAGCTCCATGCTCCCTCTGAAAAATATCCGTGCCTACTCCTGAGACACTATACTTATCATCATTACCCATTGCTATGAGTATCTGGAGATCTCTCTCCTCAAAAGTACTGAACAAACTCTTATCATCGGTCATGTGGAAAGAAGCTTCACTGTCAAGAAACCAACCACTTCCCACTATGGATGAAACCATGCATGCGAAGAGTGTGAAATCCAACTCAAACTGTGAAGCAAGTGCCTCACCTTTAGATCCTTCCCCAGATCCCTTCTTGGATTTCCTCTGTGGACAATTTGCAGCATAATGGCCCACCTCATGACAACAAAAGCATCGCACTTTCGATTTGTCAACCTTCTTCCCACCATTTGAAGAACTGAATTTGGAAAGAGAAACCTTCTCCTTCCCCTTCTTTGACTTACTCGCTAAGGCACAGTTCTCCTCATCCTGCATGGATGAAGAACCGTCTCTGGTGCTCCGTCTAATCTCCTCCTACATCAAATCCGACCATATTCATTCCCATTTTGGTATATTCTCCCTTCCATTAATCGAGTCCTGGTAGCTATGCCAGCTCTTAGGAAGGCCAAGGAGTGCTAGACTCACCATATCATCATCAGCTGTCACGACCCCTAACTTGCAAACTCATCCCTGCATGTGATGAGCTTGGTCAGATACATAGATATCGTCTCATCCTTTTCAAACTTGATCTTTCAAAGTTTGTCCTTCAGTGCCAGCTTCCTCTGATCACTGCTATTCTGATATAAATCTTTCAATGTTTTCCACATTGCATGCGAAGTCTCCTTCCCATGGAGGCTCGAAACAATGTGATCTCGAACTCCCTTCAAGAGAATTCTCCTAGCTCTAGCCACACACTCTTCCATTCCATCAGTTGAGTAGCATCAGTAGGCTTAGGGAAATCTTGATCAATGTAGTCCTTAATGCCATTATCTTCCAATACTGCTTCCATGCGATCCTTCCAAGCTATATAGTTTGAGCTGCCATCAAGGGCATACTCAAGCCTCAAACCCTAGAACGCCATCAATGAAATAGATGTGATAAGAACTTGAGATATATATCCCTAATAATAAACTTCAAATTCCTTCTTATATACTGTTCTTCCTTGATCACCTGTGCTCTGATACCCTGTAGAAATTTCACTTGTAGAAAAAACTGATATATGAAATGTCCTAAAGCATAATACTTGTTCTACTTCTACAAAACATTAAGCGGAAGCATAATCGAATTCATGAGCAACATCAAGTAGAAACATGCATAACTGATCAAGAGAAATAATCACACATAACACAAGATATATCCAGGGGAAAGCATCAGCATAAAACCCCAACCATGTATTATCAATCAAGTGGAGATCCTCAACAACATACAAAAAGAATCAGCGCAATATCTATCCTGCTCTCTCTGTAATCAGAAGATGAAGATCATAGACTACCTAGGCCTCAATATATAGGCCACAAGTCCTCCAATCTCCTACAATATGTATTTCTCTTGGAAATAGATCCTTCTCCATGCAAGGAATCTTACTAGAAATATCCAAGCATCTGATAGTACATTGTCCCTCATCTGATCTCAATTGGGTCTCTAACAAAACTGACATGCAACAGTTATCCATGAGTGAATTCTCAGCTATCGAAAATAATAGTTGTCACATGCATGCAAGCATTAACAAACTATATTTTATTATTTTAACAACTTGTTAAAATAATCTAACTGGACTTGACTAGTTAGAACTAAGTCAATCGATTCTCTCATTATAGAACTCATACTTATTCCCTCAATCAATGGAGGAAATTAAGGATAAATTCCTCAATTAGTGGGACAACTCATGTGCATGCTCACAAAGACTTCAAATTCGAATTTCCTTAACTAATTAACTCAACTGAAATAATTAATTAATATTTCCAACTGTTGTTAAGACCAAAATTAATTTTACTTCCTATAGATAGACTAGGGACTGCTATAAATAAGAAGGGACCCAGAAATGTTATTTTTAGAACTTTATATTTTTAGCAGTTTCACCTCTCACCCAATGTGGCTAATGACCTCACTGGCGAAACTGCTATTTTTAGCAGGTCTATTTTTAGCACATTCTAAATTTAACATTTCTTGTTGCAAATTTTTCAACAGACCTGACCATGTATAAGGGAGAGTGTAGTGTAGAAAAACTTAATAATTGGATAAGAAAGATAGAGGTATACTACCGAATTCAGCAGATCAAAGAAGATGACGTAAAGGCCCAATTATTATCACTTCGGCTAAGTGGAACTACTCTCATTTGGTGGGAGAGAAAGTTGCAGAAGGGAAGAAAAAATTTGGGTAACCTTCTTTCCTCTTGGTCCAGATTTATTTCTGCATTGAAAGACCAATTTTACCGTTTGGGTTATAAAAAAAAGGCACTAATGGAATGGAAATATCTAAGGCAAGGTAAATGCCAAAATGTGCAAAGATTCAATAAAGAATTTCGAAAACAAGCATTGAATTTGGGCATCTCATTAGATTCACCCGAGACTGTAACTAAGTATGTTGGTGCGCTACATAGTTACATAAGACACTCACTGTTATTTTTCAAGCATAAGGCGATTCATCTTGAAAGATGAGGGAAGAATGACGGAGAGGGTCAAGCCAAGAAAACACCATTCAACCCTCAGCATGGAAAATTTCAGAAGAAAGGCAAGGGGAAGGCTAAGAAGACTGTTGCAACCAAGAAAGGGGACGAAGCAACACCATCTTGCATGAATTCCAAGAGAGAAGGTCATGAAGAGGACCATTGTTGGAAGTTACATCCAGAGATGAGACCAAAGAGATTCAGTGGAAAGGGCAAGCAGAAGACATTGGCAACAACACATTAGACTCCGGTTATGAGACATTGATCACAGCTGTGGGCGCAAAAGGTACTCCTTATGTTAGTAGTAATTCTGATTCAATGGAAATTACTAGTTATTTGAATGAGCCTGTAAACAATGAGAAAATGAGAATTGAATTATTCCACATTAGAGTTATTATAAAACACACAAAGGGGGAAACTCTATTCGATTCAGGTTCCCAAGCAAATGTAATCTCAAAGTCCTTAGTGAAAAATTTAGGCCTCAAAACTAAGCCTAATCCGATTCCATACCCGCTTGGTTAGATAAGCGATAAAGCAAAATTAAAGGTAACCAAGTAGTATAGGGCCATATTTGTTATTGTTTCCAAATTAGTTGATGAGGTAGAGTTAGATGTTATGCCTTTGGATATATGTGGAATTATCTTGGGAAGTCTGTATCTATATGACAAAAAGGCAGTTTTCTTTCGGCACGAAAATAAGTACCATCTCATGAAGGATGGGGTAGAATATATAGTCAGAGCTCATAATATAAAAGTTAGTGCTAGCCTTGTAAGTGCAGGACATATTAAATGACTAGTTAATTCCAGTAAAGGGTGCATGCTCATGGTAGTGAGAGTGAAAGAGGCCGAGATGGCTGACGCTTTCAAAGGTTTTGATCCTGATTATAAGAAATAAGTGTTTGAAATTATTATGACTATGATGAATTGTTTCAAAAACCAAGAGGATTGCCCCCAAAAGGGGAAATCCAACATGAGATCCATTTACAACAGGATGCTCCTTTACTGAATATTGGAATGTATAGGATGGCTTCTATCGAGATGGAGGAGATCAAGAAACAGGTGCAGGAATTGCTAAATCAAGGAGTCATTAGACCGAGTTCTTATCCTTGCGGCTCATCGATTGTGTTGGTGCCAAAGAAAGACGACACATGGAGACTATGCATAGACTACAGGGCACTAAAAAAAATTACGGTAAAGAATCGATACCCTCTCCCTTGCATTGATGAATTATTAGATCAGTTGAAAAATGTTGTCTACTTTACAAAATTGCATTTGCGTAGTGGATATCACTAGGTTAGAGTTGAAAAAAAAGACGTTTGGAAGATTGCATTCAAAACCAAACAGGGGTTGTTTGAATGGATGGTGATGCCATTCAGACTGTGTAATGACCCGACCATGTTTATGAGGGTAATGAATGATCTGTTTAGGCCTTTTCTTGATAATTTTGTGCTTGTATATCTCGATTATATTCTTGTTTATAGTAGGACATGGGATGAACATATATGTCATGTGAAGAAAGTGCTTGATCTTCTAAAAAATCAAAAACTGTATGTAAAGCTGTCAAAGTGTGAGTTTGGGAAGACCTCTCTGGTTTATTTAGGTCACATAGTTGACAATGGGCAATTGAAAATAGATCCCTCTAAATTTGATGTCATTATGAAGTGGCCTCAGCCCACAAATGTTACAAAGGTCTGAAGCTTTTTGGGCGCGACACAGTATTGGAGAAGGCTCATTGCGAACTTCTCTATTATCGCAGCTCCCTTACACGCATTGACAAGTGTGAAGCAGACCTTTCAGTGGGGAGGAAAGAAACATAAATCCTTTGACACACTGAAAGAGAAGATCAGCACAACACAAGTGCTAGCCTTAACAAACCTTCAACAACCTTTTGATATTGAAATAGATGCTAGTGGATATGCGACGGGCACCGTATTGATGCAACAAAGGAAGCTTGTATGTTAACTTTTATATACTTTCTCCCAGGCTATTATAAATTATCCCACGTACGACAGGGAGTTATACACCTTGGTTCAGAGTGTAAAGAAGTGGAAACACTACCTGATTGACAAGGAGACCATCATCCATATGATCATCAGCCCTTGTAGCACCTTCAATCACAGACCAAGGTTCAACAAGCCCATCATTTCAGATGGATGGGATTCCTCCAACAGTTTTGTTGTAGGTTTTAACCCCATACAGAAATTACCTGCATACAAATTCTAAAACAGAAAATAAACAAAGACGAGAGCATAACACATAAAACAAATATACACATATATTTTCCCCTAGATTCCAAAACCGGGACTACCAGATTGATTTTTCATTATGTTCCTTTCAATGTTACAATACATATACATACATATATATATATATATATATATATATATATATATATATATATATATATATACATGTCGAAGCATCCATAAAACCTAATCCATTAACCCTGGATTAGAACATAACCATAGTTCCCTTGACCAGATCTAAATAATACCATGGACTGAAAAACCATCATGCCCAAAACCATGTGCGAAATCCATGCACAAAACCCCTGCATACCCTTGACAAGGGGGCTTCCACCCTCCCTATGACTCCCCCGAGTTGTGAAAGAATATAGCGCAACCCAACATTCTCCCACTTGATGTTTTCTTTTCACAGGGGGGCATAGGAGAGCTAAGTCATTTATCCAGCCCTGCAATGCCCATTGTTTCTCTACACCAAGAGAACTTCTCAAAGCTCATAGATTTTGTCAATGCATATGCAATATTATTCAAAGTGTCCACCTTTACCAGCAACACATTTTTGTCTTCTATCATATCCCTCACAAAGTGATACTGAACATAAATGTGCTTTGCCTTTGAATGATAAGCAGGGTTTTTTCTAAGAAAAATGCACTTTGGTTGTCACAGTCTATCCTTATAGCTTGTTGTACTAACCCCATACTTGAACACAATATCTGCAACCAAATTGCTTCCTTGATTGCATGAGTGGCTGCCATGTATTCTGCCTCTTTAGTTGAAAGTGCCACTACAGATTGTCTCTTACTCATCCAATTGACTGCACCTCCAAATAGGTTAAACACATACCCACTTGTAGACCTTCTCTGACTAGATCTCTAGCCGAGTCTGCATCAACAAAACCATGGATATCCAAAACTCTGTCCAATCCTAGTCTTCCTTGGCAGTGCAAACCATAATCACTAGTGCCACGCAAATACTTGAAAACCCGCTTCACTATTGTCCAATGCTCCTTCCCTAGTTTTGACATAAACCTGCTCAATACTAACACTGCATGTGCAATTTCTGGTCTAATACAAACCATCGCATACATCAAACTACCAAATGCACTTGTATATGGAACACGGGACATGTGCTCTTCCTCTTCTTGTGTCTTGGGACACTGTTCAACAGATAACTTTACACCTACAGGAATAGGAACTTTCACCGGTTTACTATCATGCATATTAAACCTCTGTAGTATTGTCTCGACATACTTCCTCTAGTTCAACTAGAGCTTCCTCTTTACCTGATCTCTTTTAATTTCCATGCCCAAAATATAGTTTGTTGCACCAAGATCTTTCATGTTGAATTTAGAGGACAATTGGGTCTTCAAATCCTGGATAATTTCTTTGTCATTTCGAACCAACAACATATCATCCACATACAAGACGAGATAAGTAACACGGTCACCAATTAATTTAAAATACACACAGTGATCTGCTTTTCTTCTAGTGAAGCCATGTCCCCATATAAATGTATCAAATTGGTGATACCGCATCCTTGGTGACTCTTTTAACCCATACAAAGACTTTTTTAACTTGCATACCAAGTCTTTCTTACCCTTCACCACAAAGGCTTCAGGTTGCTTCATGTAGATTTCCTCTTCCAGATCCTTGTGAAGAAATGTTGTCTTCACATCCATCTATTCTACCTCAAAATAAAAAGCAGCAGAAACATAAAAAAGTAATCTAATAGAAGCTACCTTGGCAACAGGAGAAAAAATTTCACCAAAATCAATGCCCGACACTTGGGAATAACCTTTTGCTACCAATCAAGATTTGTATTTCTCCACCTTTCCTTCTACATTTGTCTTCTTCTTGAACACCCATTTGCTGCCAATGGGTTTCCTTCCAGCTGGCAAATCCACCAGATCCAAAGCCTCATTTTTGTGCAAAGATGTCATTTCATCAACCATGGCTTCTTTCCAGAGTTTTCCTTCCTCTGAATCTACTGCTTCCTTCACAGTTATAGGATCATCATCAGTAATAAATGAAGAAAAATTTGAACAAAAAGCAGATGGACTATACCTTTCTAGTTGCCTTCTTTCTCGAACTGATATTCTCACATCCGGACTTCGTGGCTCTTCATCTTCTGATTCCTCTTCTAATGTAGAGTTTGATTCTTCCTCCTTTAGCTCAAACTCTATCTTCTCAAGTTCCTTTGATGGGACTTCATGTTTAATAACATATTTCACCTCTCTAAACACCACATATTGGTTGTACACAACCTCCCTTATTACAGGGTTCCAAAGCTTATAGCCTTTTAAACCATCCTTATACCCAATAAAGATGCACTTTTCAGATTTACTATCCAATTTTGTTCTTTTCTCCTTTGGAACATGTGCATATGCATCGCATCCAAATACCCTCAAATTTGAAAGAGAGGGTTTCTTACCAGTCCATACCTCTTATGGAATCTTATACTCCAACGCTTATGAAGGTGATTTGTTGACCAGGTAACATGCAGTCTCCACCACCTCTACCCAGAATTCCTGTCCTAACCCGGCACCATTGAGCATGCTTCTTGCCCTTTCCTTCAACATCTTGTTCATTCTTTCTGAAACTCCATTTTGCTGAGGTGTGTATGGAGTAGTCTTCTACCATGCTATACCACACTTCTTACAGAATTCTTCAAATTCCTTCTTGCAAAACTCCCCACTGTTATCTGTCCTCAACACCCTTATCTTCTTCTCTCTTTGGTTTTCCACCAGAGCCTTAAATTCTTTAAACCTGTCAATGACTTTAGATTTCTTCTTGAGGAAATATATCCATGTATTCCTTGAGAATTCATCTATAAATGATACATAGTACACAAACTTACCTAGTGATGGAACCTTCATAGGTCTAAACACATCACTGTGCACAAGCTCTAATATATGTTTCGCCCTCTTACCACCAGAAGGGAAACTTGCCCGATTCTTCTTCCCATATACACAATTTTCACATAAATAAAAATCCAGAGAGCTATTAGACATACCTTTACCATGAAGTATTCAAAGGCCCTTCTCTCTAATATGTCCAAGCCTTTGATGCCATAGCATGGCCTTTTCTCCAGAGACCACTAGATTTCTGCTCCACTTTCAGGAACCATAGAATTGCTGCACCCATCAATAACAGTGCTACCTTTCAGCTTATATAGAGTTCCAATCTGAACTCCCCACATCAATACCAGTGCTCCTCGAACCATCTTGTAGGTATCTTTCTCGAACATTGTTTTAACAAGAATATGCAAAACACCTGGAAGTGTTCTAATCCTTCCACCTTGCAACTTCAACTTAACTTTTCCGCGACCAATGATTCTAGACTTCCTTTCATCTCCCAAGAAGACATCACCACCATCATATTTCTCATACTCGTAGAACCACTCTCTATGGGGAGTGAAGTGAAAAGATGCACCTGAGTCAATCAACCATGCCTCATGATCTACATGTGTACTCGAAGAAGCCAAGTACACATCCCCACCTTCATCTAAGGTGGTTTTCGCCTCTGCAGAAGGAGCATCATCAGATCCCTTTCCTTTATCAAGAGCTTTAGATTTACAGTCCCTTTTGTAGTGCCCTTCCTTTCCACATTTCCAGCACACCACCTTGACAGGTTTTCCTGGAGATTTAGATCTCCCTCTAGATTTAGACCTCCTACTTGATGACTTATTTTTGTTTCTGTTCTGGGACTGTGCTTGTACAGGCAAGGCATCGCCATTATGGCTCTCCATATTTTTCCATCTCATCTCCTCCGTCAGCAAGGATGAGACTATTTCATCAAACTGCAAGGCAGTTGCATTGTTACCTATTTCAATAACTAGACTATCCCATGAATCTGGTAGAGAGCACAACAAATTGATGCACTTATCTTCATCTGAAATTTTAAAATCAACAGATAATAATGGGCTTACACAGTGTTAAATGCGTTCAGATGCTTTATCACTGAGTCTCCATCTCTCATCTTCATGTTATACAACTTTTTCCGTAGGAACAGTCTATCCACTAGAGACTTAGATTGGTACAAAGTCCCTAACTTGTCCCACAAAGCCTTCGTCGTAGCTTCCCTTGATACATTCAACAATACTGAATCAGAGATACACAATCATATTGTGTATTTTTTCCTTTCGATCCAACTTCTTCCATTCTTCATCGGACACTCCCGTTGGTTTAGTACCTGGATCTACCGTGATCCAGTGATCTTTATCCACCAAAAGATCCTCCATATTGAGTTTCCACAACTCAAAACTCTAACCATTAAATTTATGGATCTCTATCTTTCCACTGCTCGCCATCTTCTTTCACCACCAGAATCGATCCTGTAAATCTCCCACTGAACAGGGTCTACCACAGGCCCGAGAAAAACCCCTCAGTAGCAAAGGCGTCCCCTTAAAGTCAAAACAACTTTGATACCAAATGTATATTTTAACCCCGTACAAAAATTACCCGCATACGAATTCTAAAACATAAAATAAACAAAGGCGATAGCATAACACATAAAACAAATATACACAGAGATTTTCCCCTGGATCCCAAAACCGAGACTATCAAATTGATTTTTCATTATGTTCCTTTCAATGTTACAATATGTATATATACATGCCGAATAGTCCATAAACCCTAATCCATTAACCCTGGATTAGAACATAACTATAGTTCCCTTGATCGGATCTACATAATACCATGTACCGAAAAACCATTGTGCCCAAAACCATGTGTAAAATCTATGCACAAAACCATAGGTAATATAGGGTCCAACCCTGTGCAGGGGAGACCCCTGCATACCCCCTAACAGGGGGGCTGCCACCCCCCTGTGACCCCCACGTTGGTCATGAAAGAATATAACACAACCCAACATTTGGTAATAAAATACAAGAAGGCTGCAACCAACAAAGTAGCAGATATGCTTTCTCACCCTCCTATTTTTGTATCTGTAGTTTTGTAAAATGCTTCTTTATTATTAGAAGGTTATGTTGAACAATATGATAACAATAATGATTTTAAAGATATTTATGAAAAACTGACTCATGGATCGCAGGTGGAAAATTATTATGTGCAGGAAAAACTATTGTAGCACCTTGGAAAACTGTGCATACCCATTGATGAAAGCGTGCATGTAATCCGAGAGGCTCATACCTCTCTTGTGTCTGGCCATTTTGGGGTTGAATTTTTTCTCTGTCATTTACAGAGGTTTTGTTTTTGGCCTCATATGAAAAACAATGTGACTCACTTTGTAAAGGGTTGTGTGTTTTGTTCTGTTTCAAAGCCCTATAATAGAAAACATGGGCTCTACACACCACTCCCCATTCCGAGTCCACCATGGGAAAGTGTGTCCATGGATTTTGTAGGAGTTTTTCCTGTGTCTAGGAAAGGTGACAACTATTTGTATGTTGCCATGGATCGTTTTAGAAAAATGTGTATTTTAATTCCTTGTAAAAAAGATGGTCACTGCTGAGCAGACTACTTATCTTTTCTTTCAACATGTTTCGGTCCATTTTGGGTTGCCCACATCTATTATGTCAGATCGAGACTCTTACTTTCTTGGATTGTTTTGGACCATCTTGTGGAGAATGATGGACACCAAGCTGAAAAGAAGTACGACATTTCATCCATAGAACGATGGGCAGAAAGAGGTCGTCAACCGCACCGTGGTACACTTGTTATCAGGCTATTGTGGAAAACATCCCAAGTTGTGGGATGAATAACTTCCTTATGTGTGGCACGCACATAATCGAGCATCACATTCATCCACATAGAGCTCACCGTTCGAGACATGTTTTGGTTATCTACCGAGGGATCCCTTAGACATGGTCTTTGGGAAAGATGAGGACGATAATGGATGAGATGATAAGGACAAAGCACAAAATTTTATTCAGCAGATATAGGTTATTCATAAGGTAGTACATGAGCAGTTGGAGAAGAGTCAGGCTCGGTATAAAGCTAGACATGATAAGCACTGAGTTGACCATCAATTTCAAGTTGGGGACAAGGTATGGCTCCATATAATCAATGATAGAATG
Organism: Pinus tabuliformis; assembly: GCA_031772625.1. NCBI lineage: Eukaryota > Viridiplantae > Streptophyta > Pinopsida > Pinales > Pinaceae > Pinus > Pinus tabuliformis. Next base: position 545,156,548 of record CM062812.1, on the reverse strand, counting down.
AAGGAGGAAGGGAATAAATTGTAGGAATTTACAAGGTAAGCTCCTTAGATAGAAGACCAAAGGACGCCGCTCACAAACATATCACAGATCAATACACCAGTATTCTTAACATGGTTAAAACACTCAAAGAGAGAAACAGTCCATGGCCTGAGCCAACGCGACCACTTTAGGCAATTTATTAATAAAAGAATGAAAATTTACATAAGCTTCTCTCATGAAAGGTTACCCTACAAATGACCCTCCATGCTCTTTAAATAGAGATCATGGACCAATCAAGTGTTAAGCCACAGATCAAGTGTCAGTAATACCGAGGAGAGAATGAACCGTCGGATCACTTCATGTCTAGAACATATCGTGACCGTCAGATTGTACGTTACAAATGTACATAGTAAAGAAACACACTTTACCTAACTCTACACTAGAACAAGTTATACTTAACTATTTCCTATGTGTCAAAATATCCTAACATCCCCCCCTAAGAACAACTTGGGATAGGATTGAAGGATGTACAAATATGACACAATAGGAGAAGGAAGGAGGCATTAGAGCCTATCTCCCCTTAGTGACAACTTCATAAACTCCAACCATAAATCGAAGTTTAGTAAACTTTGCCTCTGTGAGAGACTTTGTAATGATGTCTGCAACTTGATCATCGATAGAACAATATCGTACTTCAAGAACATGGTCATGAATGAGCTTTATGATGAAGTGCATGTGTAGTTCAATGTGTTTTCTGTGCTGATGTTGGACTGGATATTTGCATAGTTTAATGGCACTTTGATTATCACACCAAAGTGTAATCCAATGTTGTTGCTGAAAACCAAACTCTGATAGGATCTGATGAAGCCACAAGGCTTTCGTACTAAATTCTACGGTGCCATGATACTCTGCTTCTGCTGAAGAAATAGAAATTGAACTTTGTTTCTTGCAAGCCCATGTAATAGGTCCAGAACCAAGAGTGAATACATAACCTGCAGTAGACTTCTGATCATCAGGGTCACCAGCCTAATTGGAATAAGTGAAACCAACCAATAGAGGAGATGCTTCTGCACTGTAATGAATCCCAAACTAAATTGTACCTTGAACATAACAAAGTATTCTTCTAGATGCTTTCCAATGACTTTCATGTGGGATTTACATAAACCGAGCAATGAGGCCAACAACAAGGAAAGTTCAGGACGAGTATGGGTCAAATACAAAAGTTTTCCAACAAGCTGATCGTATAAGGTAACATCAACTTCAAGGAAAGTACAAGTGACTGAAAGTTTGGCTGTGGACTAAAAGGGAGAAGGGGTTGGCTTACAGTCTTCCATGTGAAAGTGGCGTAGAAGATCACAAGCATTCTTGTACTGGGAAAGGTAAATACCTTCCTTGGTTTGCAATACTTGAAGACCAAGAAAATAATGCAAGTGTCCTAAGTTTGTCATTTCAAACTTCTTTTTAAGGCTAGACTTCACATGGTTTATAAGGTTTGGATCACTAGCAGTAAGGATAAGATCATTAACATCAAGAACAAGAATGATAATAGACTTACCCACTTTCTTGGTGTAGATAGTATTGTTAGAATGACACCTAGAAAAGCTAGTATCTAAAAGAAAGCTATCCATTTTGGGATACCAAGCCCGAGGGGCTTGCTTGAGACCATAAAGGGATTTCTTAAGTAGACATACAAGGCCGAGTCTGTTTGTATATAGCCAGGAGGTTGTTCCATATAGATTTCTTCATGCAATTCCCCATGAAAGAAGGCAGATTTAACATCCATTTGATGGACTTCCCATTTGAAAGAGGAAGAAAGGGAAAGAATAAGGCGGATAGAGTTCATTTTAGAAACAAGGGAGAAGGTTTCAGTATATTCAATGCCTTCAACTTGTGAAAAAACCTTAGCAACAAGATGAGCTTTATGTTTATCAACTTTTCCATCTAGTCCATACTTGGTTCTGTAAACCCATTTGCATCTAACAAGTTTTCGTCCCTTTGGAAGAGGAGCAAGATCCCATGTATCATTTGCCAATAATGAACAATATTCTTCATTCATAGCTGCATCCAAATCTAGATAGCCTGAAGCTTCTGCAAAGGTGTCAGGATCATAATTCGCTGAAGCTTGAGCCAGTAAAGAAGAGGCCTTATCGAACTGAGAATGTGTACGCCATTGATCTATAGGATCACCTGCAAGAGCACCTATTGCATCTCGAGTAACACAGACCCATTTTCGAAGCTGAGGAGTTGAAGGAGGATCCTGAGAAGGTGGGGGAGGATTTTCATCCTCGTTTTCATCATCTGAAGAAGAATTATTTTCAGAAGTAGAAGGGATAGAGAGAGGTGGCACATCCACCGAACTAGGCTCATAGGCTGATATATTTTCAGCAAACTTTATATCTCTTCTAATGATAACATTTTTGGACTTAAGTGGAATAAGTCTATATATGTTGACATCTTCAGAATATCCAACAAAAATACTTTTTTCACTCTTAGGTTCTAAAGCTTTATGTTTCTCATCTGGAATCTGGGCCCATGATTCACTTCCAAAAACATGAAAGTTACTTACATCTGGACTAATTGAGCTCCATGCTTCTTCTGGAGTGATATTCTTTAAAACCTTAGTAAGAGTGCGATTTACTATGTAATTTTCACAGTTAATTTCTTCTACCCAAAAATTAAGACTATGTCCTTTAGATTGAAGCATACAATTAGCCATTTCCTTTAAGGTGTGATTCTTCCTTTTAGCTACACCATTTTGTTGTGGAGAATATGGAACAGTATGTTGCATTTGAATTCCATTCTTAGTGCAAAAGTTGATGAATTTGTTGTTAACATATTCTCCGTCATTATCAGATCTTAGCTTAAGAATTTCATGTCCAAATTGTTTTTCAACAAAGGCCTTAAAGGCTAAGAACATGTTAAATACTTCACTCTTGAGTTTTAAGAAGTATACCCAAGTGTGTCTGGAGAAATCATAAATGAAAGTTAAGAAATACTTGTAGCCATAGAATGAAACAACTGGAAGTGGACCACATAAATCACTATGCACAAGCTGTAAAGGGGCTGAGGCATGCCAAGAGGCACGTTTCTCAAAACTATTCCGATGATGTTTTCTGAGTACACATCTAGAACAAACACCATCTCTGCAAGATACCATAGGAAGACCTGTCACCATATTTTCTTTACATAGATTTTGAAGGGAGCGATAGTTTAAGTGACCAAATCGCTCATGCCAAAATTTGCTCACTTCATCATTATGAGCAACCAATACCGAGGGAAGAGTTGATGACCCAAAGTTATTAAACTTATACAAACTTGTAGAATCATCAGCAATACCAGTAGCTAAAATCTGTTTAGGATCTTTTAGGTCCTTAATTACAACATCGTGAGGTGAAAATTCAATGGTTTTACCTTAACTTGAATGAGTTATTTGATATATAGATAGAAGGTTGCAGGATAAGGTTGGAACACATAATACATCATTAAATTGACCATTGTCTAGATGAACAGTTCTAGTCCCTACAACTCTAAGAGATCTATCATCACCAACATATATATTTTTGGTGTTACAATCATTTAAAGAAGAAAACATGGTTTTGTTTTTGGCCATGTGATGAGGAGCTCCAGAATCAATAAGCCACTCATGAGAATGAGAAGAAGAAGACACATTTAATGCATAACCAAATCGAGATGTTTGACAACCACATGCAGAAAGTGTTATTCCCTAAGATGAAGTTGAAGTTGAAGAGTGCTCCAAATGGATGTTATGATTCTTCATTTCTGCTTCCAAGGCTTCCATCTTCTTAAAGAATTTGGATTCTAAGTGGTCATCTCGATTACACAAGTGGCAATATCTATCAGTCTTCTTCCCTTTGTTTTTATTTTCCTTATAATTTTATTGAAATGATTTTTCATTTTGAGACTGAAATTGCTTAGGACCCTTGTTTGGTTTAGGACCATTCTTTTTAGGATACTGCTTCTTAGGATTCTTTGAATTTGGTCACTGTTGGGCAGCTAAGGCTTTCTTAGAAGATTTTCCAAGATTAAGAAGACAAAGATGTAAGAATTTTTCTTGTTCTCTTATTAAAGAATCACAAAAGGAATCAAAAGAAGGGGACTTGTAGTCTTGTCCTTGAGAAATAAAGGCTTCTCTTGTAGAATGGAAAGTGGAAACAAACATAGAGTAGGCTGGTTCCAACTTAGTAAGAATGGAATAGATAAGGCTACCATCTTCTTTCTTAACCTTAACACCTTCCAAGAGAAGTCTAAGGGTCTTGAACTTGGACAAAAAATATTCAATGGAAGAAAAATTATTGGGGTCCAATGTAAGCAACTCATTTTCGAGTTGATGGGTTCTAATTTCATTTTTAATTCCAAAAACTTTAGTGAGTTGTTTCATTGCTTCATTAAGGGTATCAAGTTCTGCGATATGGAATCTAAGGTCTGGAGAAATAGACATCCCTATCAACCCACGTGCTTGATCTTGCTTATTTTCCCATTTGGTTGCCTTATCTTCATCTTTAGGTTTAGTTTCTTGGCCTTAGGCTATTCTGTAAATACATTTACTTCTAAGTAAATCCACAATGTAAGACCACCATTTGAAGTAGTTGGTGCTGTCAAGAATAATTTGGCATGGACTTTTAATTTTAACAGAAACTGAAGCTGTAGATACTAAAATTAAGTGTTCCAATGGAAAGATCTCGAAAAATTAGGCTGATAAAAAAAACAGCTCTGAAAACGGCTTTTGGATGAAGAAGTTATGGCTTTTTGAACAAAAGATGTTGAAGATGCCGACGAAGTGCGTGAATGTGCGGAAATGAATGATAATGTTATATTTTAAAAAAATCCCCCCCTTTCCAAACTCAATCTAATTAGCTCACTTTAAAAAAAGATTATATGTGACCCACTTTTATAAATAAGTGAAAATCACTTTTACAATGGTAAATTGTAACTTAAATAGAAGATAAAGAGACTTTAAAATTATAAGTGACTCACTTTTTATAATGGGTGATAACATTTTTACATATAGCAACTTTAAAACATAAGTTACATGTGTTTTTTGAAAAATTAACTCAACAAAAAGAAAGACTTGAACTCAAGACCTCTATTCTCATAAAGTAACTTTGGACCAAGTGAGCTAGTTTAAAAGGTTAGTAATTTTTTGAACAAAGGAAGGGTTTTCTTTTTGCTGAAGGTTTGGGGTGCGTGCTTACTTCAAAAAACCCTTTTTGCCTACAAAACAAAAAACCGCACAACCCAACATGGACATGCAAAAAAAACCAATCCTTATGGCTTGAAGTTATCTTTCGTCGGAAACTAAATATTTTTCTCAATGTTTCTGATTTTCCGAGATCTCACTAAGGCGTGGTGGAAAAGAGCATATGCATGAGAAAAATTCTTCCTTTCTGTTTCTGATTTGCCTAGATCGCACAGAGTCGCAGGGCAAAGAGCATACGCATAAATGAAAGATATAGATCTGGTAATAAAAAACAAAGAGCTAAATAAACTGAAATAAACGAGGGAAGAATAACTAAAACTGAAAATAAAGATTGTATACCTCGAGATCTTAAAAATGATGTAGCTAGGACTACCGAAAACCTTTTTGTGTGAAAAGAAAGGGGTTCCTCACTGGAATAGATGCTCCTAACACAATAGAGGAGTCCTCTTGACCCGAAAGCAGTAAGAAATAGTAGATCTAAGAAACGAAAATTAGATGCAGTTGTACCGGCTTCGGATTTGGATCACCAATGGATGCGACCCTCAAATAGCTCTGATACCATGTAGGAATTTACAGGGTAAGTTCCTCAAATAAAAGACCAAAGGACACCGCTCACAAAAAGATCACAGATCAATACACCAATATTCTTGACGTGGTTAAAACGCTCAAAGAGGGAAACAATCTACGACCTGAGCCAACGCGGACACTTCAGGCAATTAATTAATAAAAGAATGAAAATTTACATAAGCTTTTCTCATGAACAGTTACCCTACAAATGACCCTCCATGCTATTTAAATAGAGATCATGGACCAATCAGATGTTAAGCCACGAATTAAGTGTCAGTAATACCGACGAGAGGATGAACCATCGGATCACTTCATGTCTAGAACATATCGTGACCGTTAGATTGTAAGTTACAAATGTACATAGTAAAGAAACACACTTTACCTAACTCTACACTAGGCCAAGTTATACTTAACTATTTACTATGTGTCGAAATATCCTAACATAAATTGAGACCCATTTGATATGGTCCCTTCACCATATTAGCAAAGATTGGAGACAATTCCTGTTTGTCTTGACTTGCCCGCTTATATGCAAATGTACTCAGTAGTAAATCTTGAAAACCTAAAGCTTTATGAACCTCCATTGATTATGGATACCGAAGAGGTTACACAGATTCATATAGTGGACGATTTTGCACCAGAATATCTAGACAAGTTACCCGAAGATATCATTCTCGATAGAAAAACTAGAACTTCACAATGGAGAGATGTGGAGTATATTCGTATTAGCTTCAAAGGAATGCGTCTGAGTAAAGCTCGATGGATGGAGAAATAGAAAGTGAGGGACCAATTTCCTCACTTGCCAATTAACTTAAAAGGATTTTGGCGATCCAAAAGATCTTAGTGGGGAGGATTGATCCAGGTGGATCTTTAAAAAGTACCAGTGGCATGGTAAGAAGGTTCAAAACTCAAAGTGGAAGAAACTCTATAAACTTAGCATCGGCTCAAAGTGCTCATCATCCTGATTCCAAAGGTGTGAAGGACACTCAAATCCGAGTTCATATGAAAAAGTTAGAGCAAGTCAAAGATCAAGTTTGACTTGGACAGGCCACCATTAGTCCCACATTTCTCTCATCATAGAAGGCAGAGGTTATCATTTCACATCGGCCCTAGGCAAGAAAATTTGTGATGTGATAATCACATATCGCAATCGCAAAAGGCAAGTGTTTACAAAGCGGTCCCTCGCAAGATCTCGGTTGCGATTGCGATATCGCATATCGCGGATCTGAGGTGTTTCAAGTGTTTATGAATCATCCCCTAGTAGAGTGAGGTTGCGATGTGATGTATCACAATCGTAGTTCACAAAAAGGGGAGCAATCGTATGGAGTACCAACCCCTGTTTATGCCGATTGCGATTTGCGATGAGGCTAACTGCGCCAATGGATTATTTCGTCATTTGAGGGTTAATGCGAAAACAGTCTGTGGACTATTTTTCTATGTTTGACAGGGTTTTTACCACGTACTATTCAGGGGCCCAAGAATCTCTGTTTGAAACAAACCCACCATCTAATACTTGTCATCTGTTGGGAACTGCCTGAAATTGAGGGGTTAGCCACCAAGTATATATATTGGACTAACAGCGCAGGAAAAAGGAGACTGGCTCATAGTTCAGAACATTGTACGCATCAGTAACTCGAATTGGTAGCTAGGCCTAGAACCTTGCCTTGAGCAGCAGGGAGGTTCCGAGAGGGTGCAGAAAGCCCGATTATCTGAATTGGGTGTTTGGATAAGCATTTTTGCCAAGATTTCGGTGGTACTGTCTGTTTCTGAATCTGGGCTCTCCATTCTTCGTCCATATTCCAACTTGGAGGTATAAGGGTTGTAATTGAATGTTTATTGTACTTTTATCTCTTTTATGCCACTTAATGAAAGAAGGCCTCCCCACTATTGAACAGGACTCGGAGACATAGTCCAAATTGGACGAACTCCTTAATCAAATCTTTGTATCATGGTTTCTTTCTTATCGTGATATTTCCACATTTTTTTTTTTGCTTTTAAGTTCCATGGTTTATAAGCCCTGTTTCATGTAATTATGATGCATCTATAAGTAAAAGATCTTGGATCACATGTCAATTTTTGTGCTGTTAACTGATGGATGCGTCCTTAATTGTACTTTTTCTTCATCTCTGCATAGCTTGGTGCTACGGGGTCTTCAATGGTCTAGATCGTCGCATGATGGTTCCATGCATGTTTTTCTTTCGCTTGCTGCCTGATATGCTTCATTCGTTCGTTCAACTAAGAAAAAGTCTTCTAGCATGTGATCCTTCTTCAACCCATTCACCGCCACGCCATGTTCCATCAATGTACCTATTCCTACAATCAATCATGACAAGATGACATCAAATCCATAACCTCCTAGTCTAGATTGATGCATTTTTATCGCGTTCCGGGTGACAAGGAGGGAGGACAACTCATTGAGATAGTGCATAACGCATCTTAGGCTGAAATGAGGCATTCTGGGAGGACAACCTACATTGTCAAGATAAACTGCGTAGAGGTCACTGAGAGACAGATATGTGCAATCCAGGATGGCAGTGACAACTGCAAGGTAGAACTCAATTGGGCATAATTGCATAGTTCTTGGGAGAAAGACAGGGAAAGGTGTCTGGAGGAACTATTGGGTAGTTTTTGTGCAGTTTTCAAGATGAGGATTGGGCAGGTCATTCGGTGGTCTAGCTGGGAATCTATGTAGTTTCTCTAAGGAGGACAGACCGAGCATCGGGAAGCATTGGTAGACATTTTTGCGTAGTTTTCCAAAGTAAGGTTGGATCATTCTACAGGGATATATTGGTCACAACAACACAGTTTTGAGGGATAATCCAGGACAGGCAGTAGGGGCCTTCCTGACACAACTGTGCAATTTTCGGGATGAGTGCACAGCGAGGCAGCATGGAGAGTGCTAGTAAAAAATGCATTATTTTCACAAGAAGGGAATAGCAAGCCAGTAGGGGACCTACCAGTCAGATCTATCGAATTTCTTGGAACAGTGCAGTTCCAGGCAGCAGAGGCCTGACTCACATGTCTGCGCAGTTTCTAGAGGCAGTGCCAAGCAGCAGAGGCCTGACTCACATGTTTGTACAGTTTCTAGAGGCAGTGTCGGGAAAACAGTTGGACATGTCTACACAGTTTTGGAGAGAAGTGCAGCCCCGAGTCACAGTGCAGTTTAGATTTTCTAGTAGACCATAGGGAGGCTTAATGAGTGGTCTCACGGGAAGCACAAACTGGATCGGACCACAGGACATCTTTTGCGCAGTTCTGGGAGATAGACAACTTGCTCACTTCTAGGATTACGCAGTGCGGGTTGTCTTGGAGGAAAACCTCAAGCTCTGTGTAGTTCTGGGCAGTAAAGCAACACCACTGAGGGTTGAGACTGCATAGAGCAGCTCAATCAGGGTTTAAGGAAGTGAAGTTGTCCCGTCAAGAGATTTTCAGGAAAATGGCTAATTGTGAGAGGCAAGTGAACTTCTAAAGACTTCGACATTATGATCACACACTTAGCATACTTTGAAAATGAGGCGACACTAACCATTGGGACAACATAGCAAAGTATGACCCTGTGTGGGACTATCTATAGGTGGAAGCAACAAGTGCGACACTTGGGATAGACCTTCGGATGACCATGAAAACACTTACATGAAAATGCTTTTAACTTTGTGTGTGAGTGCGACAAGTGTTCAAATAGCTAAAACAAACCAAACACACAAATACAAACCTTCGACATCACCAGAACAAGTTTGCAAGCATGGCACAACAATAAATATACCAAAGATGATAATTGGTTCAACAAGTGAAAGGAAGCAAGACACGTAGAGGAAACACAGGGAATTACTTTTAGTTCTTGCAAACGTGCATGTTATTGAAGACAGAATGATATGACCACGAAAAGAAGTCCTTCAGGATACACTAAGAGATGTACTTCAAAAGATATAATTTACTTACCATACTTACTCTCCAGATGGTTATGCATCTTACGGAGTCTACATGCGGTCCCTATCTTTTATCATAACTTGGTTTCTTGGTCCTTCTCCTTAAATCCTTGAGACTGATCTAGCATGTCATATTTTCTTGTATTCACTAAGAGATAGATATGCACAGTTTCAACGAGCAGTGACTACTATTGGGATGAGGCCCTGGGTGGCCCATTTGTGCAGTTTATGAATGTAATACATATTGGACAGCTTGGACAACACTATGTAGTTTTGAGATGCAAGACACTGTTGCGGGATGGGGTCCTGGGAGGATATCTCTACACAGTTCCTGAATGAAAGATGCACTGGGCAGCTGCGGGACAATGCTACATAGTTTCTGAATGCAAGTCATTGTTGCAAGATGGGGTCCCGGGGGGACACCCCTGCGTAGTTTCAGGTTGCAAGTCAAACTGGGAAGTTGAGGGACAACACTGCGTAGTTTATAAATACAATGGGTTTCAAATGGGGAAGGACATTGGAGGAAACGATTGTGTAGTTTTGGATGCCGAGGGAGGCTGCGGTCTCTGCGCATTGCCCAGTCCCAATGGGCAAGGAAAAAAGCTTGAGGGTTGCAGAAACAAAGTGTACAGTTCCAAAAAGTTGGATGAGGCTGGGTTGCTCGAGAAACTGGCTAAGTGTGAGATTAGTGAAACTAATGTAAACGGTGACAGGACTTGACTATGATCACACACTTGAACACTTAGTGATACAACATAGACCATCTAGAACGTAAAAGACATATTGTGCTTAATGCAATAACATTTGTGACAAGAGTGTGTGAAGTGAGTGTGAAACATTTCTTTGTAATGAGAACAACCCATACGCACAATATTTTCCCTTGAAGCAGAAAAATGCTCCCTTTGCATGACAAACAATAATCCTGATGCCCAAAGATGACACATACTGCATAAAGATGAGAAAGTGAACAAATCTTAAGATCAAGGAAGGGGATTGAGATCATCAACTTACCAATAAGTGACCAAGGAATGATCGATCACTGGATCCATTGTAGGCTCTAAAATTTGCATGCGAGCCAAAATTTTGGAGGGTGGTTGTAGCTGCTACAACACTCTTGGTACCTTTTTCCACCATTTGGACACCTCTGAAACCCTCAAAACGCCCTTAGATGAGATCTTGTAGCAACACAAAGAATCTTGTAGAAAATTTGTAGCATTATGTAGCACATCACAAAATATATCAAATATTGACCAAAATTGCACCTCATGCTCAATTTTTGCCTCTTACTTTTCTATAACATCTTCGAGGCCTTGGACAAAAGCTAGAAAGAGATTAGAGACCTCTTGGAAAACCTATTTTCATCACTGCGGTTTGAGTTCTATTTTGATGGTGTATGCCTTATTGCCTTTTGTTTCCTTCTTCTTCTCTTTTGTGGCCTAGATGAATGCCTAGTGGGCTTTGGAGTTCTCTTTTTTTATTAGGTCTCTCTTAGGCATTGCTATTTTGGTTTTTAGCACAATTTGTTCCTTTCTTCCTTCTTCCTCCTTGAGTTTTTCTTTTGCCTAATTTTCCTCTTCTCCATATTCCTCTGCTTCTTCGTTAGATTCTTCTTCTCCTTCTTCTTGGTTGTGGGATTTATATGGTTAGATACACCCCCCTAGCCTTCAATAAAACTTTCCAAAGTTGGCAAGGCATCTGTCTATTGTTCTAGAAGTTTTAGATATTCTTGTGTAATGAGGGTTTTTATGGTAGAGGAAAAAAAAACTTTCTTATATTTCCTGGAGGAAGGATGATTTCATGCTCACTCAAAAATAATTGAAATTACCCTTCTTATCAGGCTCAATTTAAAGGAAACATCCATATTTCATTTTTGTATTTGTAAACTTTTATCAAAAGTTTCCCATAGGGTGTACTATTGAAAAAAAATGAAAATTTTGCAAGATTCTTGTTCACATATGACAAGGAGAAATATGTATTTAGCCTTGCTTTGGGTGTTTTCCTTTGAATCCTAGGGTTTGGGAGTGAAATTCCTTAAAATCGGGGTCTTTTGCAGAAACTTTTGCCTTCCTGTAGCATCTATGTTTTCCTGTAGTGCACAGTCTATCTTTCATGTAGCAGCCCTATTTCTTCCGTAGTAGCTCTTCCTGATCACGTAAAACCTAAAAATCAACTATGTATCTCTTCTGTAGCACCCTAGGCAACCCCTAGCATCATCTAGCTCGACCCTCGATGCCTCAATGAGCCTTTCTAAATGTTTTGGGAGTGAGCATTGATACAATTGCAATTGAGCCTTGTTCTTTTATTTCTTTTTTTGGTAATGGCTCAGAGTGTTTCAGTGAATTGGTCTTTGCACAAATTTTCTCTTTCAACTATTGTCCCCATTCCTCATAATCATCACCCTTCCTAATTTGGATTTTCCATATTGCATGAGCGAGGGAGTTAGCTGCAATTAACTAGTTGAGAGTGGTCGAGACTGTTGACCCATCCAAAGCTTATAAAACCTCATCTCTCATGCATTGGCAACAAATTTATGACTATAATATGCTCAAGAGAAGAGGTCAATAATATTGCATAACTTTACCTACTTGATGGTTGTTGGGGAGGAATGCATGTTGTTGCTAAGTTGATGATCGATCCATGCTTCCCTGGAGGTGTTAATTTTCTTTGCTTGCTTCTACACAAGTCTTCATAGCTTGATGATTCTTTGAATGATAAGGTTGTTGTGTGAAACTTTCTTCCCAGTGTTCAATATTCTGTGGTGGAGTGGATGGACTGCTTCCTAAGGAGGGTATGCACCCTTCTCAATCTTCAGAAATGGCTTCATGCTACTCAAGGTGGCTAGATCTTCTGCTGTGTGGGTGAAAAAAAGAATTGATGTTGAGTTATGTTGTCACTATGCACGCTTCTTACAAGACAAATCCTCTTCGTGTAGCAGTCATTTAATTCCTCTTCGAGACATCATTAATGCATGTGAGATTGATGTAAAGTCATAGGAGGTATAAGGACAAGGTTAAAATCATCAAGAGGTGGTGTAGGTTGTGGAAATTTTGATGACAAAGTTTTTTCTGATTTGTTTTCATGTAAGGAAAAGTGGAATTTGAACATGACTTTTGGTTAGATGGAGTGTATGAGTGATGAAACTGGTGTTAAGGGACCTCTCTCAACCTTCCCTGAAGAATACATGACTTTTTGAGCCCTTTCTCCAATCGGATTTTCTCTTGTAGCTTCTCCTCAGCCATCCTGTAGTGCTACATGATCTTTGTATAGCAATTACACTCTTCCTGTAGTAGAATTATTTTTATGCATATCTCCCAAACAATAGACTGGATTGACTTGAAATTTGGTGAGCATGTTTCCATCATCCCTATTCATCTCCCCATTAAAAATCTTGGCCAATGGATGTACGAATCTAAACAAAATTTAAATATGGTTGTAGGTGATGGAGGTCAATTTCTCGAAAAGTGTGCACCAAAATTGGCTGAAATTGCTTGGGCATGTTACCATCATCCATATGCATCTCCCCATGTAGCGATTCAGAAAATGGATGTACGGTTTTCAAGACATGATAAAAACAATTTTATGTTCTATGTATTTTGACTTCCTGTAGTAAAACAAAGCCTTCTTGTAGAATTTTATGATAGCAAGGAAAATGAATGGGAAAATCTTGGGAATGATGGGTAGATGGTGGAAAGAGATGAGGGTGATGGATTGGCATGGACTTGGGCCTTCTAGAGCATATGAGGAAAGGGGGAGAAAGTTCAAGTTTGACTTCCTTTGACTAGAATTTTGACCAACTTTTTCTTTTGGTGCCAACTTGTTTTTATTGCTTGTAGAGGTTGGAGAGCACCTGCATTCATCAGAGAGATACACGGAGCAAAGGATTTTTCTTTTTTCATTTTTTAATTTTTTTTCTTTTAGGCCTACTTGTTGCCTCAATGAGGTTTTCAACTAGTATGTCTACCTAGGCACCTCAAAGGAGGTTTTCACCTATCATATTTTCTTTTTCTTTTTTTCTCTTTTTTGCCAGCCCATTGACCACCTCATGAAGGTTTTCAATCAATGAGCCAATCTTAGGTGCCTTAAAGGAGGTTTTCACTTGAGATTTTTTTTCTCTTATTTTTCATTTTTTTCCTATCTTACTCTACTTGAAAAAAACAAAATCATTTTCAAGTGAAGGAATACTTCCAATGGAGCCACTTGCATAACAAGATGACAGATAAAATCATGTCTAGGCTTGAAACATATGCTTTGGCATGTACCTAAATGTGAGATACCAACTGCTTTGACTGAGATAATATCAAAACTTATTGAAGAAGAGTGTGTTGTTGCAACTTAACAATTTTATGGAACCATATTTCAATATAGTTGTGATGCCCTTGGTCCACTTGTTGATTTGGATCATCTTGGATGTCTTCTTCTTCCATGAAATTCATATCTTCTTCTTTTTGCTGATTATTATCTTGAACACATAGAGGATCTAATGGTGAACATGATGTAACTTCCTCAATCTCTGATTCCGATGTCTTTTCTCCATCAAGTGCAGCCCATGATCCTTTGGTTTCCTCATTTGAATCTTCTTCTTCTGGATGTTGTCCTTTAATGACATCAATAGAATATCTTTTTTGAAATACCTTTCCTGATCTAAGATGAATACCATTTAGATAAAGAGATGTTTAGAAGTGTTGTGCCTCAACATTGTAAGTGGATTGAGTTACTTCCTTGTGTGGGTTTGGAAATGGTGGTACAAGTAGTTGAGTGGGAGTGGATCTTCAAGATGGATGAGGTTGGGGTTGTGGTTGTGGTGGAGGTGGATGGTAGGGATAACATGGAGTTGGGTATGGAGGATATTGATGAAAATATTAAGGATATTGTGGATTTCTCCCATAAGGTTCTTTCCAACCTTGTTTCTAAGATTTCTTTTCGGGTTGAGATGGCCAAGCTTTCCAAGGAAAGGGTGTGTTCCAATTATTTTGAGATGGATGTGCATAATTTTGACATTGTGAATGAGGCTCTTGCATCATACCAAGTTGACTAGGCTTCCATTGTCCTCTTGGAGCTACATAACATAGTTGCTTTGGTGATTGACTTGCTCCATTGTCCTCTTGGTAAACTTCCTTCAACCTTGGTAATGATGGGCAATATTTAACAACATGTGATTTTGCATGGACAACACAAATATCATCATCTTATTTTTCCTCATCTTTCATTCTTAACATTTCTACTTATTCGCTTAGATCGCTGAGAATTTTTGTTTTAAAGTCATCAAACAAATTTCCAAGTTTAGCCTGACTTACTGATCTTGATGCCAATTTACTTACTCTTGCCATTCGTCTTGATATGTGTTTGCATGTTTCACAAATTTCTTCAAATGATAATTGGTATACATCACCTCTACTCATGAGATCAAGGAGATGAATCCACTCATCTTTAATTGTTCTAAGTAAGAGGGTTTTTAGTGTGTCAGATCCTAAATGATTTAATTTTTCCCTCTTAACGTTATACATGAACCTCTTTATTAGATACTCAAGGATCTCATATTCTTTTTTATTCATTCTAAATATTTCTTCCTTAAGATCATGGTCTTTATATTTTTCTAGAAATATCTTTTGCATATCATTCCATGATCTTATTGAATTAGTCCCTAAACTCATGAACTATTTAAGAGCTCTATCCTTCAATGTTGCCAGAAACAATCTCAACTTTTGAGTGTTTAGTAAGTAGCCATAAGATAAACAAAATATTTCAAATTCAAATAGAAAGGTTCTTGGATCCTCTAACCTTAGACCATCAAAGTTTGGAAGAAAAGATGGAGGGATGTTCTTCATGTGCACATTAAAATCAATATCTTGAATGGGAAATCCAAGAGGATCTTCCTCAGTGTCATCATCTCCATCCATTTATCCTACCGTGTCTGTCATATCTTCTTATTCTACCTGCAAATATGAATGGTCATGTGGCTCCTACTACACCACATGATCAAATTAGGGGGGTTGGTGTTAGAGAATTTTTTTGAATAAGAATGCTCATGCAATGCAATTTTTTGTTTTTGAGATGAAATATGCCTCATGCAAATCTTTTTTATTTTTGCAGAAAGTAAAAGAAATCAATAAACTAGGGAATAAAAAATGCATACTTTGACACCTCCCTGACAACAGTGCCAAAAAGTGACGAGGCTTAGTATTGCAGCAAGAATGTTGCAACTCCCAAGGCTACCAACTTTAATTGTCAACCCAGGGTTCGTACAAACTTAAGAGGTATTGACACTATATGTGCAACATACAATGTGTCTTTCTTTCACTGTCATGATGTAATGGAGTGAATGTAATGAAATCAAATCCTAAACTGATTACATAAGTGGAAAGTTTACTTTGGAAAATAAATTTATCCTAGGCAAGAACAACAAATTGTAATTGAAATCCTATGAGCATGAATTGAAATAAATAGGCCTACATTGTAAAAATGCATGTCTTAATTGGTGTTTATTATTCCTCAACCATTGATTTAGAGCCTAGGGGTCATGATTAAAGCATAAGAGACAAAAACCAATATTTTTGAGCAAATATGGGCAAGTATATACGTGCTAGAAGAGTGCTACAGGAAGTTACAGGTGTCGCTAAAGGAAGTTACAGGATTTGCTACAGGAAGATATAATTCACCGAATGACCAAGTGAATCAAATCCAAATTGGATGGAATTTTTTTTATATGGAATAGGATGTCTTGGGTCCCCATTCCAACTGGAACCACTCAAAAATACCCATGTTAACAAATGCTAAAAAATAGCAGAAAATTACTAGCCTAAAATCTAGAAATTCGAGAACTAGTGAGCTAGTCAATCTATCAAATGCCTAAACTAATCAAGTGAAAATGAAATGGGGATTTTTTTTTATTAACTTGAATGTTCTTTTGATCTAATTCAAGTGGAATCAACTCAATTTAAACTCATTAAAATGTTCTAAAAAATAGCATAAAATTATTACTATTTACCACAAGGGACTTCCAGAAATTTAGATATGGGAATAAGAAAACTAATCCAAGTATCTCAATGATTACTATGACCCTCCAAAGCTGTTACAAGGATTAAATCATGCTCATGATCCTGCAGAATAAATTACTTCAACCATTTAACCCAATCCTACAACAAGAAATCACCAATACTAAATGCAAAAATAGGAAAAACAAGAACAAGAGATGCATGTAAATAAGAAGTGAAAAGAAGAAAAGTAAATTTTACAAAAGGGATATGAGGTACTTGGGATGACCAAGCCCATGGAAACGAAGAGTCCTATGAAAGAGACAAATATTTAGAAGCTGAAAATGGCACCACACTTCATTGTTTCCATAAATACAATTACATCCCTGCAATAAATGAAAGTGGAGCTACAAAAATAAAAATTTTCTCCACAAGAAGAGTAATAAAAACCAACCCGTAGAGGAAAATTCGAATTGGTACTTATACAAAATGATGAGGAGGCATTATATTTGAAAGGAGGAAGATTTCCCCTCCAAAATCCCTCAAATAGTTGATTTGGTTCCCATCGCTAGGAATTTGCATTAAATGTCCGGGAACACATTCCTAGATTTTTTTCAATCATTGGAGCTCCAAAATTTGTGCAATAATTCCATAATATCTTGTTGATGTATTATCCAATATTGATCCTCCTATAGTAGGGAGAAAGTACCTAAATTATCTCCTCCAAATCTTCATAATATGCCCAATATTCTCACAATATTCTACAAAAATAAATAATATTAGGCACAAATATGCAATTCTCCATAAACCTTCCTAATGAACATATTAAAGTTAAAAATATGTCATCTAATGCAAAAAAAGAGGTTTAATGTGCTGAAAGATGGTCATATGGGCCTTAATTTATGTCTAATTTTGAGGCCCATTAATCTTGATCTTCATCCAGATTTGGGAAGAGCACCTCCACCATATTCAACAGGTCCTCCAAACCCTCCGACAACACAAGTTGTGTGCCAATATGGAGAAATGCACTTTATGGCATGACCCAAGTTCAATATCTGGGGTACATCAATGATGAGCAAGTTGTGCATGTGGACCCAACCAAGATACAAGTCATTCAGGATTGGCGAACCCCAACCACTTTAACAGAGCTCCGCAACTTTCTGAACCTTGCCAATTGCTACTGATTGTTCATGTTGGGGTTCTCTCATATCACTTGGCCTTTAAGTCAAGTCACAAAGGGGGGAGTGAGAGAAAAATTATTGTGGTCCGAGACCCAGCATAAGGCGTTTGCTGATTTGAAGCAACGCCTCTGCTCTGCACTAGTGCTCACATTACTAGACCTACAACAACCATTTGAGATTGAGACAAATGCCTCCGACTATGCCATTGGAGCAATTCTTACTCAGAAAGGGCATCTAATGGTTTACCACAGTGAGACACTTTCATACACAGTCCAAAAGTATCCCACCTATGACGGAGAAATGTTTTCCATTGTGCGGTCCTTCCATCAGTGGAAGCATTAAATTATGGGAAAGGAAATTATAATCCACACAAACAACCGACACTTGCAGTTCATACATACACAAGGGAAGTTACAGAATGATTGCCATCATAAATTGTCCACATACTTGCAACAATTCCATTTGAGCATTAAGTACAAGAAGGGCAACACCAATAATGTTGCAGACTGCCTCAACCGACCACCAGTCATGGCGCTGATCACTGTACTCGACTCCTATGGGCTCGAAGCTTCGGGGTGGCCACATATTTACCAGAGTGATCCAGAATTTGGCAACACATTCCAGACACGCCTAGATCGTAAGCAAGTTCCAAATTTTCACCTCCAGGCTGCTTTGTTATGTAACCTGGGATACATTTGTGTTCCTTCAAGAGAGCATGCCAAGATGATTTGGGAGGTGCACTACAGTCGAGGCATTGGACATTTTGGAGTAGAGAAAACAATGGCATTACTGCAAAGGTATTTTTATTAGCCGAACCTTCATCATGATGTTGGGAGGTACATTAAATCCTGCACTGCCTGCTCCATTGCAAAACCAACCATCAAGAAGCAAGGCCTATATACTCCTCTTCCTACTTCTAGTTAACCTTGGGAATCCATCTCCATGGATTACATGTTGGGCCTTCCTTCTTCCAAGAACAACAATGACTGCGTTTTTGTAGTCATCGACAGATTCTCTAAGATGGCCATTATGGAGGCCTACAATAAGAGTATCACAACAAAGGTCATTGCTAAGCTCTTCTTTGAGCAAGTGTGGGCACAATTTGGGATCCCACAGTCCATTGTCTCAAATCGAGACAACAGATTCCTAAGTGCCTTTTGGTCAAGTCTTTGGTCGATGCTGGATACAAAACTTACTAAGTCCACGACTTTCCATCCCCAAACTGATGGCCAAATAGAGGTCGTCAATAAGATGATCGTACATGTTTTGCGCATGTACAACTCTAAGAATCCACGCACATGGGATGAAATCCTACCCTATGTCTAGTACAACTACAATAGAGCTCTCCATAGCTCAATAGGGCACAACCCCTTTCAGGTAGGATTGGGTTTCCAACCATTATGCCCCATTGATGTGGCCATACCATTTGCAACTACTCAGGCAGATTCGGCTCACGTCCAGTCTGAAGCCGACAGGGCTAACAACTTAATTGAGCCCATTCAACACATCCACCAGTAGGTTCACAACATATTTGAGAAGTCAAATGCCAAGTACAAGTAGTTCCATGATCAACATCGGGTTCCGCACAAGTTCTAGGTGGGCAACAAAGTTTGGCTACATTTGCAGAAGGAGCGCCTCACAGGACCCCATCGCAAGCTTCACCCGCTCTGATGTGGGCCATACAGCATCACCAAGGTTGTAGGGGACAATACCTTCGAGCTCAAAATTTTACGATTCCTTGGTTTGCAGCCAGTGTTCAATGTAGACCGCCTTCACCCATACTTTCTACCATTGTTGGACACATCTGACATTGCAGAACAACTCACACCAATAGAGAAAAACCCAAACTACATGGAACAGGCCACAACCGATCGGATCATGGACACACAGATCAAGAACACTTGCCATCAGAAGATCCAACTATATCGGGTTGTCAAAGTTGGCCAACTCCTGCACTAAGACAAGTGGCTCACCAGGGAACAAGTTCAGCACAAGTTTCCTTATCTCATGGAGGCACCCAATGCAATGGGGACCATTGCTTCCTAAGGGGGGGGGGAATGATCCAGGTGGATATTGGTGGCCACCCACCTATTCCACTTTGACCCTCTACACTGTCTCTTTCAGTTTTTCAGTTTCCTTAATTGTTGTACAATTTATTATTTTTGGCAGTTTTTCGGGTCCTAAACTTATGGAGTCGTTTTGAGGCCCTAAACGACGTTTTTAGGGAAAACAGAGAGACTAGAAATACCCCATATAGATTTGTTAGTTTGTTTTCGGCCTCCTCTTCGACTTCTTCAAAACTAGGTATTATGATATCCAAACAGAGATCATATGCCAAAGCTACGACCCCGGGAAGTTGATGTACCAATTAACCCAAACGAGGCCCACTGTTTTGTTGCTTTATCTCCTAGGGTTAGGTTTTTTTAGGGTTTTCCATTGTTTCTCAATAATAAATAGGCCTTTGAGCCTCATTGCAACACAATCCAAAGGCATGTAGCCACAGCATCTCTTGGCATAGATAAGCTACCATCGCCCGAGCTAATATATTTCCATTTTTGTTTGTAAGCATATTTAAGTATTTGATATTAATGAAATGAAGTGTTATTTCTGTTGTATGTCTATATTTATGGTTATATATGTGATTCATTGCATTCATATTTAAGTTCGGATCAGTGATATCAGAGCAATCTGCTCGTTCTCTATTTTTCTTTGCATTTCCCCAACAAGGTCAGGATATAAGGAGTTAGGGTTCGAATTGGTCGAACCTTTGCAAGACCAGCCTCGCAAATCCAAATGACCTCCCATGGAAAAAGATAAGAAAGACGAGGGGGATTAAGATGCTTTCAAAATCTTTCTCAAAGAAGCCCTTGAGTGACACAGGAAAGGGATCATGGACAATGTTACCCAGATCCTTTAGCAGCTACCCAAAGGCGACACATCTTCTTCTAGAAGCCACTCTGTAAATGCCACACCCTCTAAGGTACAAGTTAACTTCGAAATCCCCATATTTTAAGGGAAGATGGATTCAGATGCCGTAG
The DNA here is from genome assembly GCA_031772625.1 of Pinus tabuliformis. Taxonomy (NCBI): domain Eukaryota; kingdom Viridiplantae; phylum Streptophyta; class Pinopsida; order Pinales; family Pinaceae; genus Pinus; species Pinus tabuliformis. The sequence goes on along the minus strand of CM062812.1, from coordinate 545,135,668 downwards.
ATAAATAGTTAAATCTTCTAGACAGATATTTTTTTGTTCATGATTTTTCCAGCCAGGAAAAGATTACTTTTTCACTTCTCAAAGCTGCAAATTGGTGAGAAACCTATTGTGAGAAGAAGGATGAAAGTACTCCTTCACAATTTTCAGCCACACCCACTTGTGATTCATTCCAAGATGCCATCAAGGAGTAATACTACCCTGTCGAAAGCTATGAGGATAAGTACCTAAAGTGGAGCATGTTGCGGCAGGGAAGGGACCAAGACGTGCCAGAGTTTACTAATGTCTTTCATACTCGTCACACAAAGTTTGGTATCAAGTATTATGAGATACATTCATTACAACATGTATTTCCTATACATCTCCTCGCTCAGCACAACATACCAATAAACTGCCAAGATTGAGCAAAAGTTTAAACAGAAGAAGCGAGACTTTGGATCTGCGAGTCCAAAGCAAGGGGAAGGCACCCCCAAACCGCAGAGCAAAAAACAAAGCCAAGGCAGGGAAACCCAGGACAACCCACCGAAGTCGCAAGCAAATAAAAACACCACAAAGACAAAGAAGCACATGGGAAAATGGGGTGAGTTCCATAAGAGCTCGACTCACAACACAAGTGAGTGTCAGGCCCAATAGTCACTGGCAGTTGAGCTGAAGGCTTCAGAATCAGATGCATGTTCTGACCCTGAATCATAAAATGAAAAGGGAAATGACAAAGGGAAGCAAATCATAGATGTGAAGCCCAATGCCACCGTAGCCACCACCAAGATCCAGAAGAACAAGCCTGAAGATCCAGAGGAGGGGGAATGCTTCTTCGACTCACAGATATGGGTGAAGAAATCTCCGCTGCAGTTCATTGTCAACATCAGGAGCCAAAATAACCTCATTTCAGCAGAGGTCATGAAGTGGCTAGGTCAACCAACTACAACACATCCACAGTCGTACACCATCAGGTGGCTTCACCAAGGACGAGATCTTCGCGTCAACAGATAGTTTCGCCTTCCCTACAACATCAAGCCCTTCATGGATGAGGTATTTTGTGATGTTTCTCCTCTTGAAGTTTGTGACATATTGTTAGGACAACCATACTCATGGAAGCAGCATGTTGTATATGAGTCTAGACCTCGCTATATGAATATTACTTTGGGCAACATGTTGTACAAGATACCGGAGGTAGCCCCGTTTACTGCCATTTTTTTTTATCTCTGCGAAGAATGCAGTAAGATCATTTGATAGACCAGAAAATTAGTTTTCCTTATGATTCACCCTCAGGGAAACAAGAAGATTGTGGTAATGGCTTCCAAATAGGGCTCCTTCGCAAAGCAACAATAGATGGACAAGGTCATGGAGGATTACAGGGACATTTTCGCCTCACTTACAGGGGTACCTCTGCATTGCCAGGTCAAGTACTCCATCAATCTAACCACGAGCATGCTTCTACCCAACATACCAATCTATCGATGCTCTGTTTTGGAGAACGATGATATCAAGAGGAAAATCCAAGAGTTGTTGCAGAAAGGGCACATCAGGCCAAGTTCATCAACCTGTGGGACCCCAATTGTATTAGTACAGAAGAAGGATGAGACTTGTAGACTCTATATTTACTATCGAGTGTTGAAGAAAATCACTATCTGGAACAGGTATCCAATCCCATGGATTGATGATCTTTTGGACCAGCTCAAAGGGGGAAAATATTTCAGCAATATTGACTTGAAGTCGGGTTATCACTAGGTTCCTATCGAACCCTACGATGTGTGGAAGACCCCCTTCAAATCCAAGAAGGGCATTTTTGAATGGTTGGTCATGCCTTTAGGGTTAAAAAATTCCCCCGCACCCTTAATGCGGTCGATGGACGGCATCTTGCGACCCTTCGCCAATGCATTCATGGTGGTGTATTTAGATGACATATTGATCTTTAGCCAGAGTTGGGAAGAGCACCTCCACCATATTCGACAAGTCCTCCAAACCCTATGACAAAACAAGTTGTGTGCCAATATGGAGAAATGAACTTTTGGCATGATGCAGGTTCAATATTTGGGGTACATCATTGATGAGCACGGTGTTCATGTGGACCCAACCAAGATACAAGTGAATTGGGATTGGCCAGCCCCCACCACTCTAACAGAGCTCCGCGACTTTCTGGGCCTTGCCAATTTCTACCACAAGTCCGTGTGGGGGTTCTCTCATATCACTTGGCCTTTAAGTCAGGTCACCAAGCATGGAGCAAAAGAAAAGTTCTTTTGGCCTGAGACCCAATAGAAGGTGTTTGTTGAGTTGAAGCAATGCTTCTTCTTAGCACCAGTGCTCACATTACCAGGCCTGCAGGAACCATTTGAGATTGAGACATATGCCTCCGACTATGCTATTGAGGTAGTTCTTACTCAACGAGGGAATCCAATGGCTTACCATAGTGAGACACTTTCAAACGCAGTCTGAAAGTATCCCACATATGACAAAGAAATGTATTCCATTTTGCAGGTCTCTCGTCAATGGAAGCATTACATTATGGGGAAGGAAACGATAATCCACACAAACCACCAACCCTTGCAGTTCATACAGACACAAGGGAAGTTGCAGAACGATCACATTAGAAATGGTCCACATACCTACAACAATTCCATTTGAATATTAAGTATAAGAAGGGAAGCACAAATAATGTTGCAGACTGCCTCATCCAACCACCAGTCATGGCATTGATCACTGTATTCGACTCCTGTGGGCACGAGACTACGTGGTGGCCACATCTTTACCAGAGTGATCCAGAATTCGGAAACACATACCACACACTCCTCAATGGTAAGCAAGTTCTAAATTTCACCTCCAGGATGCACTTTTATGCCACTTGGGACACATTTGTGTTCCTTCAAGAGAGTGTGCCAAGATGATTTCGGAGGCGCACTACAATCGGGTCGTTGGACATTTCGGAGTAGAGAAAAAATTGGCAGTACAACAAAAGTATTTTTATTGGTCGAACCTTCATAATGGTGTTGGGAAGTTCATTAAATCCTGCACTGCCTGCGCCATTGAAAAACCAACCATCAAGAAGCAAGACCTATATAATCCTCTTCCTACTGCTAGTCGACCTTGGGAATCCATCTCGATGGATTACATGTCGGGCCTTCCTTCTTCCAAACACAACAATGACTGTGTTTTCGTGGTCGTCGACAAATTCTCTAAGATGGCCATTATGGTGGCCTACAAGAAGAGTATCACAGCAGAGGCCACTGCTAATATTTTCTTTAAGCGAGTGTGGGTACACTTTGGGATCCCACAATCCATTGTCTCAGATCGGGACAAAACATTCCTAAGTTCCTTTTGGTCAAGTCTCTGGTCAATGCTGGATACAAAACTTACTAAGTCCATGACTTTCCATCCCCAAACTGATGGCCAAAGAGAGGTTGTCAACAGGATGATCGTACACATTTTTTTCTTGTACAACTCGAAGCATCCACGCACATGGGATGAAACCCTACCTTATGTCCAACATAGTTACAACAGAGCTCTCCATAGCTCAACGAGGCACAACCCCTTTTAGGTAGGACTGAGATTTCAACCATTATGCCCCATTGATGTGGCCATACCATTTGCAACTACTCAGGCAAATTCGGTTCACGTCCAATCCAAAGCTGACAGGGCTAACAACTTCATTGAGCGCATCCAACACACCCGCCAGTAGGTTCACGACATCTTGGAGAAGTCAAATGCCAAGTACAAGCAGCACCATGATCAACATTGGGTTCCACACAAGTTCCAGGTGGGCGACAAAGTTTGGCTACATTTGCAGAATGAGCGCCTCACTGGACCCCACCACAAGTTTTGCCTGCTCTGATATGGGCCATACACTATCCCCAAGGCTGTAGGGGACAATTCCTTCGAGCTCAAAATTCCACCATTCCTCGGTCTGCACCAAGTGTTCAATGTAGACTGCCTTCGGCCATACTTTCCACCATTGTTGGACACATCCGACATTGCAGAACAACTCACACACCCACAGCTAAACTCAGACTGCATGGAACAAGCCACAACCGATTAGATCATGGACACACGAGTCAAGAACACTCGCCAGCAGAATATCCAACTATATCGGGTTGTCAAAGCTGTCCAACTCCTACACCAAGGCAAGTGGCTCACTAGGGACCAAATTCAGCGAAAGTTTCCCCATCTCACGGAGGCACTCAACGCAGTGGGGACCATTGCTTCCTAAGGGGGGAGGAATGATCCAGGTGGATATTTATGGCCACTAGCCTTTTCCACTTGGTCCCCCAACATTGTCTCTTTCAGTTTTTCTGTTTCCTCAATTTACTAATTTTGGTAATTTTTCAAGTCCTAAACTTCTGGAGCCATTTTGAGGCCCTAAACAACTTTTTTAGGGAAAACAGAATGACCGGAAAAGCCCCAAATGCCATTCCCTATTATTTTGGCCTTCTCTTCGCGTTCTTCGAAACAAGGTATTATGATAGCCAAACGGAGATCGTATAGAAAAGTTAAGACCCCGGGAAGTTGATGTACCAATTTACCCAAACGGGGCTCAAAGTTTTGGCGCTTGATCTCCTAGGGTTAGGTTTCTGGATGTTTAAGATTTTCCATTGGTTCTCAATAATAAATAGGCCTTTGAGCCTCATTGCAACACAATCTAGAGGCATGTAGCCGCCACATATCTTCTCAAAGATAAGCTACCATCGCCCAAGCCAGTCTATTTCCATACCTATTTGTAAGCATATTTTATTATTTTATATTATTGAAATGAAGTGTTATTTCTGCTACATCTCTGTATTTATAGTTATATCTATGACTTTTTGCGTTCCTTTTTAAGTTCAGATTAGTGGTATCAAAGTGGTCTGCTCTTTTTCTGTTTTTCTTTGGATGTCCCCAATGAGGTCGGGATATAAGTAGTTAGGGCTCGAATTGGTTGAACCTTTGCAAGACTAGCCTTGAAAATCCCAATGGATCCCCATGGTGGAAGAGAAGAAAGATGAGGAGGAAAGAGATCTTTTCAAAATATGTCTTGAAGAAGCCCTCGAGTGATAGAGGAACATGAGGATGGATAATTTTTCCTAGATCCTTCAGCGGCTACCCAAAGGTGACACATCTTTCAACAACCACTCTGGAAGTGCTACACCCTTTAAGGTAAAAGATAACTTCTACATCCCCATATTTGAAAGGCAGATAAATGCAGACGTCGTAGATAAATGGTTAAATATTCTGGAAGGATATTCTTATTTTCATGATTTTCTAGCCAAGAAAAGATTACTTTTACACTTCTCAAAGGCACCCCGCACGTCAAGGACTAGTGGGAAACCTATTGTGAGCAGATGGACGAAAGTACACCTTCACTATTTTCATTTGCACCCACTTGGGTTTCATTCTTTGACGCCATCAAGGAGCAGTACTACCCTGTCGAGAGCTATGAGGATAAGTACATAAAGTGGACCACACTGCGGTAGGGAAGGGACCAAGACGTGCCAGAGTTTACCAATGTCTTTCATACCCTTCACACGAAGTTGGGTATCAAGGATTCTGAGCGACATTTGGTACTCAAGTACCACGACTTTCTACACAAATACATTCAGGATACAATGGAGTTGCTGGGTATCTGCTCATTCAACACAACGTACCGATACACTGTCAAGATTGAGCAAAAGTTTAAACAGAAGAAGCAAGACTTTGGATATGCGATTCTGAAGCAATTGAAAGGTGACCCCAAACCGCAGAGCAAAGGAAAAATCCAAGGAGGGGCAACTCAAGACAACCCGTCAAAGCCGCAAGCAAACAACTACACCCCGAAGACAAAGAAGGACATGGGAAAACGGTGTGAGTTCCATAAGAGCTCCACTCACAACACAAGTGAGTGTCAGGCCAAGCAGCCACTGGTGGCCGAGCTGAAGGCTTCAGAATTAGATGCATGTTTTGTCCCTTAGTCAGAACCTAACAAGGGAAATGACAAAGGGAAGCAGATCATTGACGCGCAACCCAGTGCCACCGTAGCCACCACTAAGATCCAGAAGAATGAGAATGAAGATCTAGAGGATGGGGAACACCTCTTCCACTCATATATGTGAGTGAAGTGTTCTCCACTGCAGTTCATTGTCGACAGTGGGAGCCAAAATAACCTCATTTCAACAAAGGTTGTGAAGTGGTTGGGTCTATCGACCACAACACATCCGCAACTATACACCATCGGGTGGCTTCACCAAGGACGAGATCTCCGTGTCAGCCAGCAGTGCCGCCTTCCCTACAACATCAAGCCCTTGATGGATAAGGTACTGTGTGATGTTTCTCCTCTTGAAGTTTGTGATGTATTGTTAGGACAACCATACTTGTGGAAGCGACACACTGTATATGAGTCTAGACCTCGCTCTGTGATTATTATTTTGGGAAACAAGTTGTACAGGATACCGAAGGTAGCCCCACCTACCGCCATTTCTTTGATCTCTGCAAAGCAATGTAGTTAGATCATTTCATAGGCTAGGAAATTTGTTTTCCTTATGATTCACTCTTAAGACAAGAAGAATATTGTGGCCACGATTTCAAAACAGGGCTCCTCCACACAACAGTAGCAGATGGACAAGGTCATGGAGGAGTACAGGGACATTTTTGCCTCACCTACAGAATGATGAGATCAAGAGGTAGACTTAGGAGTTGTTGCAGAAAGGGCACATCAAGCCAAGATCAACACCCTGTGGGAGCCCAATTGTATTGGTACAGAAGAAGGATGGGACCTGGAGACTTGGTATTAACTATCTGGTGTTGAACAAGATCACTGTCAAGAATAGGTACCCAATCCCACGGATTGATGACCTTCTGGATGAGTGCAAGGGGGGAAAATATTTCAGCAAGATTGACTTGAAGTTTGGTTATCACCAGGTGCCTGTCGAACCCTATGATGTGTGGAAGACTACCTTAAAATCCAAGGAGGTCCTTTTCAAATGGTTGGTCATGCCTTTCAGGTTGACGAATGCCCCTGGAACCTTCATGCGGTTGATGGACGACATCTTGCGACCATTCGCCAATGCGTTCATGGTGGTGTATTTTGATGACATCTTGATCTTCAGCCACAGTTGGGAAGAGAACCTCTAAATATTCGAAAGGTCCTCCAAACCTTGCGAAAACACAAATTGTGTGCCAATATAGAGAAATGCACTTTTGGCATGACCCAATTTCAATATCTGGGGTACATCATTGATGAGAAGGGTGTACATATGGACCCAACCAAGATACAAGTCATTCGGGTTGGCCAACCCCAACCACTCTAAAAGAGGTCTGCAACTTTCTGGGCCTTGCCAATTTCTACCGCATGTTCGTGTTGGGGTTCTCTCATAGCACTTGGCCTTTAATTCAAGTCACCAAGGGCAGAGCCAAAGAAAAGTTCTTTTGGTCCAAGATCTAATAGAAGGTGTTTGTTGAGTTGAAGCAATGCCTCTACTCTGCACCAATGCTCACATTACCAAACCTGTAGCAACCATTTGAGATTGAGACAAATGCCTCTGACTATGCTATTGGGGCAGTTCTTACTCAACAAGGGCATCCAATGGCTTACCATAGTGAGACACTTTCAGACACAATCCAAAATTATCCCACCTATGACAAAGAAATATATTCCATTGTGCAGGCATGCCATCAATGGAAGCATTACATTATGGGGAAGGAAACGGTCATCCACACAGACCACTGACCCTTGCAGTTCATACAGACACAAGGGAAGTTCCAGAACGATCACCATTAAAAATGGTCCACATACTTGCAACAATTCCATTTGAAGATTAAGTATAAGAAGGGCAACACCAATAATGTTTCAGACTGCCTTAGCCGACCACCAGTCATGGCACTAATCACTGTACTTGACTCCTGTGGGCTCGAAACTTCGAGGTGGCCACATCTTTACCAGAGCGATCTAGAATTTAGCAACACATTCCAGACACTCCTAAATGGTAAGAAAGTTCCAAATTTTCACCTCCAGGATGCTTTGTTATGTAACCTAGGATACATTTGTGTTCTTTCAAGCGAGCGTGCTAAGATGATTTGGGAGGCACACTACAGTCGGGACGTTGGACATTTTGGAGTATAGAAAACAATGGCATTACTGCAAAAGTATTTTTATTAGCTGAACCTTCATCATGATGTTGGGAGGTACATTAATTCCTGCACTGCCTGCGTCATTGCAAAACTAGCCATCAAGAAGCAAGGCCTATATACTCATCTTCCTACTTCTAGTCAACCTTGGGAATCCATCTCAATGGATTACATGTTGGGCCTTTCTTCTTTCAAGCACAACAACAACTGCATATTTGTAGTCATCGACATATTCTCTAAGATGGCCATTATGGCGGCCTGCAAGAAGAGTATCACAACAGAGGTCACTGCTAAGCTCTTCTTTGTGTGAGTGTGGGTACACTTTGGGATCCCACAGTCCATTGTCTCAGATCGAGACAACAGATTCCTAAGTGCCTTTTGGTCAAGTTTCTGGTCGATGTTGGATACAAAAATTACTAAGTCCACAACTTTCCATCCCCAAATCGATGTCCAAACAAAGGTTGTCAACAGGATGATCGTACACATTTTGCGCATGTAAAACTCGAAGCATCCATGCACATGGGATGAAAGCCTACCATATGTCCAACACAGCTACAACATATCTCTCCATAGCTCAACGGGCCACAACCCCTTTCAGGTAGGACTAGGATTTTAGCCATTATGCCCCATTGATGTGGCAATACCATTTGCAGCTACTTAGGAAGATTTGGCTCACATCCATTCCGAAGCCGACAGGGCTAACAGCTTCATTGAGCGCATTCAACACATCCCCCAGTAGGTTCACAACATCTTGGAGAAGTCAAATGCCAAGTACAAGCAATGCCATGATCAACATCAAGTTACGCACAAGTTCTAGGTGCGCGACAAAGTTTGGCTACATTTGCAGAAGGAGCACATTGCTGGACCCCACCGCAAGTTTTTCCCTCTCTGATATGGGCCATACACCATCACCAAGGCGGTAAGGGAAATTTCCTTCGAGCTCAACATTCCACCATTCCTCGGTCTGCGCCCAATGTCCAACATAGACTGCCTTCAACCATACTTTCCACCATTACTGGACACATCTGACATTGCAGAACAACTCACACCAACAGAGCTCAATCCAGACTTCATGGAAGAGGCCACAACCGATCGGATCATGGACACACAGATCAAGAACACTCGCCACCAAAAGATACATCTATATCGGGTTGTCAAAGTTGGCCAACTCCTGCACCAAGGCAAGTGGCTCACCAGGGGCCAAGTTCAGCAGCAGTTTCCCCATCTCATGGTGGCACTCAACACAATGGGGACCATTGCTTCCTAAGGGAGGAGGAATGATCCAGGTGGATATTGGTGGCCACCTACGTATTCTGCTTGGACCCCCAACACTGTCTCTTTCAATTTCTCTGTTTCCTTAATTGTAGCACAATTTACTATTTTTGGCATTCTTTTGGGTCCTAAACTTCCTGAGCCGTTTTGAGGCCCTAAACAACCTTTTTAGGGAAAACAGAGAAACCGAAAAAGAACCAAATAAGCTCTAACATTTGCTTTTAGTCTTCTCTTTGATATCTTCAAAATGAGGTATTATGATAGCCAAACGGAGATCGTATGCCAAAGTTATGACCCTCGGAAGTTGATGTACCAATTTAACCAAATAGGGCCCACAGTTTTGGCGCTTCATCTCCTAGGATTAGGTTTTTGGATGTTTAGGGCTTTCTGTTGTTTCTCAATAATAAATAGGCCTTTGACCCTCATTGCAACACAATCAAGAGGCATGTAGCTGCCACATCTCTTCTTAGAGATAAACTACCATCGCCTAAGCTAGTCTATTTCCATTTATGTTTGTAAGCATATTTCAGTATTTGATATTAATGAAATGAATTTTTATTTCGGTTGCATCTCTGTATTTATGGTTATATCTATGATTTCTTGCATTCCTGTTTAAGTTCGGATCAAGGCCCTAATCAAATTCCAAGAAAATATGTGAGGGAGGATGAAGTCTATGGCATCCTCACAACTTTCCATTATGGACCTTATGGGGGTTATTTTTGCGTAAAGAGGATAACTTGCAAAATATTGCAAGCAAGATACTTTTGCCCAACCCTTCACAAATATGACCAGAGATAGACTACAAAATGTGATGGGTGTGAAATGATGGGGAATAACACTGAGAAGGATGAAATTACCCTTCAACCTCAAGTGTATTTTGAGCCATTAGAGAAATGGGTCTTGGAATTAATTAGTCCCATTGATCCCCATTTGTAGAAATGGAAATAAATTAGCTAGTATTGAGGAATTCCAACTCAATACAAGAGATACAAATTTCATCTACAACTTGCATAATATAAAATAATAAGATAGAAACACATGCAATGGCATGCAACCATCAAAACATAAGGAACACAACGATTTTATCGAGGAACCCAACTAGGAAAAACCACTCTACTGTTTTTCATTAATCAGATGAGAATGAGAAACTGTTACAATGTCTTGCTTCAACTCTAAAGCACACCCTAGATTGTAAACATGTTGTCTTGATGTCTGACTATCTTTGGCCAACACTTAGCCTATTCAATCCCCTAGTTTCCTCCTATTTCCTTGCGTAATTCCAAGGGAATTGATCACCTTCTTAATTACCAATATTGTACACTCAACTAGTATACAATTGATAATTACAATGTTCCTATTCCTCCACTCCAACTAGGCAATTCGAATTTCATACATGTCTGGGATATTTTTACCTCATTTACTAGTTAACTGAGAGATCAATGAGTTAACAATAGTCATAACTACTCAACTGACCTTCAACTAACTCAATTAGTGACTAGATATCAATTAATTGAGTTCAACAAGAAATAATTGAATTAGGTTTCTAAATTTTAGCAATCACTACATGCACAACTCTAATCCAAGCCTACAAACTCGAATTTTCTGATCTAAATAAATGACAAAGCCATGTCACTCAAGATAATTGCAATCCAGGTCATCCCAGTGATGTGGAAAATTGAATTTCTCCATTTGACTAAGGCACTAATCAAATGAAGCTTTTCTTGCTAAATTTCTAGCACTGCCTCTTAGAAAGAAAAGGGTTTTGCACCACCCCTATCCTACACCTCTAGAACTCAAATTTGCCTCTTGACAATGCCTTTGTCAAAATATATATATGTTGCTCCTTAGTGGGAATGATTGTAACATTGTGATTCTCCTCTGCACACAATCTCTCAAGTGATGGTACCTAATACCAATGTGCTTGGACCTATCATGAAATACTGGATTCTCAGAGAGTTTGATACAAATTTGATTATCACAATAATTATTGTCAGATCCATTTCCTAACTGAAAATACCACAAAGAATTTTCCTCATCCATATGGCCTCACATGCTTCTTAAATTGCATCCATATACTCGACCTCTGCTAAGTTGAGTGCCACAAACATTTGTTTCATGCTATACCAAGAAATACATGTAGACCCAACATTGAAGATAACTCCTGAAGTACTCTTCTTATCTGATGGACTCTCTACCCAATCTACATTAGTGAAGCCTTGGAGCTTCACACCATCTATCCTCCTGTACCATAACCCATACCCAGTTTTGCCTCTGATGTATTCGAACACATGCTTTGTTGCTTTCTAGTGAAGCTTGTTAGGCTTCACCATAAACTGACTCAATTGATTAATTGCATAAAATATGTCGAGCCTTATGTTGACCAGATATGTCAAGGACACCACCAACTGTCTGTAAATGGTAGCATCTAATCCATCTCCTGAAGAAGCATACTTCTTCCTCTAGTTTATAGCTAGAGGTGTGTCCATAGGCTTGTAGTCTTGTGTATGAAATCTCTGAAGTATTTCATAGGAATACTTCCCATGAATCACAAACAACTCTCCATCTCCCTTCCATACCTCTAACCCAAGGAAGTAATGCATCGAGCCCATGTCCTTCATCTCAAATTCTCTTTCAAGGTCCTCCTTACACGAGTGGATCAACTGCTCATCCCTTGTAAGTATCAAATCATCAACATACAATACCAAGATAAGAAACTTACCATCTACCACAATGTTATAGAGATTGGAATCTACTTCACTTTTGGTGAATCTCAATCCACTGAGATATGTTTCAATCCAAGTGTACCATGCTCAAGGCAACTGTTTGAGACCATAGAGGGCTCTCCTGAGTCTGCACACATGTGCCTCCCTATCATATGTTTCAAACCCCTCAAACCATTCTATGTAAATATCTTCCTCAACGACTCCATTGAGGAAGGAAGTCTTCACATCCATTTGTGTAACTAATTCATAATGGCTCTAATTGAGGAATATCTTGCCACAGGGGAAAACATTTCCTCATAGTAAACTCCCTTTACCTAAGAGAAGCCTTTGGCCACAAATACGACCTTGTACTTATCAATGCTCCCATAATTTGTATGCTTCACTTTGTAAATCCATCTGGAACCAACCACTAACTTGTTCTCTGATCTCGACACCACCTCCCATACATTGTTCTTCATGATGGAGTCATACTCCACCATGGCATAAACCCACACTGGTTGAGAAATTGCTTCCTCAAATGAAGAAGGCTCCAACTCAATAAATTCTATCATGAGAGACATATACCTAGTGTATCTGCCTGGTAACCTCCTTTGCCTACAAAAGGATGTAGGAGATCCCACATGCTCCCATGCATCTTACACCAACCTGTCAACCTCTCTGGTTCTCTTCCTCCCTTCTCTAGAATATTTTGGTTGAGTGGGTGTCTCCACTTAACCTCCTCTGTACTCCTCCATATGTGGTTGCTAGATAACATCCTGAAGCTCTATCTGAGGCTTGTCCTTTGGATCTAGAATCTCCTCATTTAGTCAGATGCTCAACTCTGGCTCTAGAGAGCATCTCATAGCCTTTTCCTCATAAAACCTGACATCTCTCCTCACCACTTTCATCCAAAGTGAGGGAAAATACACCCAATAATTATTTGGTGTCTTTGTGTATCCTACAAAGACTGCCATCTCAATTGTAGGATCCAATTTCTTCTTGCTATTCTTGGATAAATGGCAATACACAATAGTTCCAAAAATTCAAAAATGGGATACATTTCGCTTCCTCCCAACGAAATTTTCTTCAGGAGTGATCATGCTAAGTATTCTGTGAGGGTTCCTATTCTACAAATAAACTGTGGTGTTGCATGCTTCTGCACATAGATGCAATGGAAATCCTTGATCATGCAACATGGCTCTTGCTTCTCCCAATATGCTTTTTTTTCCTTTCAACCACCCCATTTTGTTGTGGGTTATGAGGTTCTCTTAGTCCTCTTTTAATACCCTCTTTAGCACAAAATTCCCTGAAGGTGTTAAATACAAATTCTCCTCCATTATCACTTCTCAAGGCTTTTAATTTTTTACCAGCCCCCTTTCAGCCAATGCCTTGAATTCAACAAATTTGGAAAAACTACGTCATTTTTCTTCATGAAGAAGATCCAACATTTTCCAGAAATTTGATCAACAAAAATCACGAAATACCTATGTTTTGTTATAGAGGCTGTAGAAAATGGTCCACATACATCCGAGTGGACTTGATCCAATATTTCTTCAACTTTGTTATCTTGGCCTTGGAAGGTGGATTTGGAATATTTCCCTAGTGTGCATCCCTTCTATACATCATGCTGGTCAAGGGTGCATTTCAAGAGTCTAATGGTAATCTGCTGCATGATTTTTAAGATCCCATGGTGTAAGTGTCCCATCTGCTTGTGCCAGAGTTCTCCAACATCTCGACTATGCACATCTTCTGCCTTACTACTCAGTGCAACGCAAGAATCCACCTAAAGTTTGTAAAAGAATTTCACTCTAACTCTAATCTATTTCACTTGCCCCATGGATACATGCATAAAACAAGATTTTCCCTTACTGAACACAATATCATAACCTTTTTCCTCTAATACAACCATAAAAATAAAATTCTTCTTCAACCCAGGTACATACATGACATCTTTCAGATGGAAATGGGCGCATAACTCCCTCTTAAAGATGAAAATACCAATTACTTCAATATTATACCTCCCATCATCTCTAACTTCTATGTGCATCTGGAAATCCTTTTGCTCTAGGCTACTGAAGGATTATTTACATCCTGTCATATGGAACGAGGCATTAGAATCTACATAACACACGCTGCCCATTAGAGTGCTTTCCATGCATGAAATCAAGGTGAAGTCCAATTCGAATTGTGAGGTGAGGGCTTCACCTCCTGCTTCTCCTTAAGCCTTCTTGTTGGATTTATTGTCAAAATACTTGGTTGGATAGTATCCAAATTCATGGTAGTGATAACATTTTATCTTGTTGAGGTCCTTCTTCTTGCCATTTCTCTGGCTGGACTCAGGATTTCCTTGAACCTTCTTTCCCTTGGTCTTCTTTCCTTTGTCTTCCAACGAAAAATTTTCTTCCTCCTCAACTTTGGATGTTACTCCATCTCTGGTATTCCTTCGAATTTCTTCTTGCACCAAATAAGACCAAAGTCTCTCCCAATTTGGTAATTTTTCCCTTCCATTTCAGAGTCCTAGTAACTATGCCAGGATTTTGGAAGGCATAGGAGAGATAGGCTCACTAACTCAGAATATGGTACATTTTCTCCAACTCCTCCAAACTCATCTCGAACCTGAGTGAATCTAGAGAGGTAATGTGGAATGGTTTCATTTTTGTGCATGTAGATGATTTTGAGCTTGTCCCTCAATGTCAATTTCCTGACATCACTGTTATTTTCAAATAATTCGCTGAGGTTCTTCCTAATAGAAAATGGAGTTTCCTTGCCATGAAATTCAAGACTATGTGGTATCTCACACCCTCCAGGATGATCCTCCTAGATTTTGTGGTATCCTTCTTCTATTGGGCTAGTTGTTGTGTATCTGATGTTGCTAGTTTTGCAATGTCATTTTGGGCGTATTCCAACACTCCATTATCATCGAGTACAACTTCCACATTGCCCTTCAAATCTATGAAATTCGAGTTTCCCTCCTGGGAATACTCCAATCTCAATCCGTTGAAAGACATTTTCCCGCATGAAAGAAAACCTGCTTCACTAAATCTGAAAATCAAAATTTCTAAAGGAGATCTATTGAATGGTTTCTATTGTGTTTCCAAGCTTTGATACCATTTAGAAATGGCAAGAAATTTTCTACTACTGATGAATTTGAATTGATTACAAGAGATACAAATTTCTTCTACGACCCACGGAATAGAAAATCACAAGACAGAAACACATGAAATAACATGCAACCATCAAAACACAAGGAACACAATGATTTTACAGGGGAACCCAACTGGGAAAAACCCCTCCACTGCTTTTCATTAATCAGATGAGAATGAGAAACTATTACAATATCTTGCTTGAACTCTGAAGCACACCCTGCACTGTAAACTTGTTCTCCTGCTGACTAACTATCTTTGGCCAACACTTATCCTATTCAAGCTCCCAGTTTCCTCCTATTTTCTTATACAATTCCAAGGGAATTGATCACCTTCTTAATTACCAAGCCTGTACACTCAACTAATATACAGTTGATAATTACAATGTGTCTTTTCCTCCACTCCAGCTAGACAATTCAAATTCCATGCATATCTGGGTTATTTTTAGCTGATTTACTAGTTAACTGAGTTTAGTGAGTTGAGAAAAGTCATAACTACTCAAATTACATTCAACTGACTCAATTAGTGACTATAGCTCAATTAATTGAGTTCAACTGGAAATAACTAACACCGTCGAGACAAAAAAAGTTACATCATTGTATGCATTGATTACTTGGCGAAATGGGCTGATTTGAAGGTATTGAAGGAAACAATAGAACATAAAGTGGTTAAATTCTTAAGGGAAAATATCTTCTACAAGTTTGGTTTTCCAAGAGAGTTGGTGATCAACTAATGCTCCTAGCTCACCTCCAATTTGATTGAAGGGATAATGAAGCAACACCACATTCACCATTGGAAGTCCACTCCATACTACCCCCGAGAAAATGGGCCAATACAAGTCATGAATAGGGCATTAGAGAACACTCTTACCAAATTGATTACTCATAGAAAAACATATTGGGAAAAAACGCTTGTTGAGGTCACTTGTTCCTACATCACTACATGGAAAACCATCACTAATTTCACCCCCTATGAGTTAGTCTATGAGAAGAAGGATTTATTTTCAATTGAATATTAATACAACACACAGAATATGACACCCCACTTTTACATTGATTTGACTAAAGCACAATTTGATAGGATACAACAATTGAATACATTTTATGAGTATATAATGCAAGCCTTGTTACACATTGAGATAGTCCAACTTCAAAGAAAAGTCTGGCATGATAAATACATTAAAACTAGAGCCTTTCAAGAGGGTGACTGGGCCTTCTTGTATGACTTCGCGTTCAAGGATTTGACGTGAAAATTGATGACTAGATGGCTAGGGCCTTACCTAGTGGAAAAGTGCTATGATAACAACTCTACCAAAATTAGGACTATGGATGAGGAACAAATACCACTTCTAGAGAATGGATACCAGTTGGAGATTTACAAGAAGCCCCTCTTTAGAGATAAATTTACACATT
This sequence comes from Pinus tabuliformis, assembly GCA_031772625.1. Lineage (NCBI taxonomy): Eukaryota > Viridiplantae > Streptophyta > Pinopsida > Pinales > Pinaceae > Pinus > Pinus tabuliformis. Next base: position 545,119,075 of record CM062812.1, on the reverse strand, counting down.
CAATAAGGAAACAAATTTTATTCCAATCCACTTAGTCCACATTCAGTCCTTGAACAATAAGAAAATATGAAAAAAGCAAAAAAATAACCTGAAGTGAAAACCTCCTTTGAGGCACTTGCGGAAAAATCACTAGCTAAAAAACTCTATGAGGCAATTGGAAACTCTGAAGAAAAAAAAATAAAAAAAAATAAGAGATTCACATGAAACCTCTTCCAAGGCACTTGAAGCGGGCTCACTCGCTTAAAAACTCCATGAGGAAGCCAATAAGTGCAAAATAAATAAAAAAATGAATAAGAGAAATGAATGAAAGGAGTGTTTTTGTCTCACATTGATTTATGCGCAGGTCCCACAAGGATAGTGAAAATCAATTCAAACAAACCATCCTACATATCAGTCTAAGTCATTAACTCAATTACTAAATTGGGGGACCCAAACACAGGGGCTTCACTGGGGTAGCAATACCATACCACGTGCATTCATATTGGGGGATATCTATTGAGGAAAAAATGACATAATACACTGAGCATATAATAGGGGGTAAATGGTTTTTATATTTGAAGGTATAAAAAATGGAGTTCAAAGTTAATGAAAAAATATAAAAGGGTATAAAAAATGTTAATGAAAATTTGTATACCTACAATATCTAATGAAAGTAGGGATTTTTAAATTGGGAAGGTGTAAATGCTTCATATTGGTAGGGTGTTAAATAATGTCATTTTTAGAGGTATTTTCCAATCTGTAGTCAAATTAAGGGTATTTTTTAGTATGCGACAAACGCACATGATATTTCAGAAGTTCATTGATTGAAGCCCCCGTGGGCCCAAATGATATCCCTACGCTATCTCCCAGTCACCTTCATCACCCATAGCATTAGTCATCGCATGTCATATCCTTTCAATGTGTTTTCTATAGTTTCCCCAAACTGCTATAGGTATGTCCTGTATTGCTATAGGAAATGCTAGTTTGAAGAAAAAACTACAGATCAAGGAAATTTTTAGCATCTAGTATTAAAAAAGACATCAGGGGAATCCTAGCAACTAGATTTTTCATCATCATGCATCAAAATCTAGTTTTTCCCCTTTTGTTTGCTTCCTTACACCCTGTAGTAGCCCACTTCCTCCATTTTTTCCATCACAGTCACAACAAGAACCTTATCCATCACCATCACCTCTATTTCCATGCATTATCAAGTCACCCTACCACTTCAAAAGATTTTGTTTAGAGAGAAAGATGGGCCTCTATGCTTGCTACATAAGACTACATAGTCTTGTAGCAAAGTGCAAAAACCCTACATGCCTAGGTTTGATATCAACAAAAATTTTCTTGAATAATACCACACACTCCAATAGCTAAACAAATTCATAAACTCACTCCAACTTTTATGAAAGTGTCTTGAGTAATTACAAGATCCCCTATAGGATGTTATAGGATTAACCGTCCACTATAAAGCATGTTGGAGGCACTTGCAAACTAACAAACAAGAATTTCCAGCACCATGAAAGGTGCTTTTAAGGTATGAAACCTATAGTATTCACTCTTTGAATTCATTCAAGCATAGGGAAAAAAGTATTTTGTGCAAAATGAATGATTTAAATAAGCCCAACCTAACTAGCAACAGTCTCGATGAAGTTAGTAGTCAACTCTCCTTTATCTAAAACGTAATTACCACTTATGGGGGAGGAAAATAAGATAAATCATCAATATTTCAAAAAGGTGTCCATTTTAATTAATGATGACCGACTGAGGTGAAGTATATGAGAAAACATCACAACTCAGTGCTACACGCTAAGCCCTCCATATCCACCACTCGAACACATCATTAAGATCTCAAGTTAAGTCATGAGATAACTTGAGCTCACTATGTGTCCTCCCATCAATTTTGTGAAAGAAAAATACCATTAAAAAACCCACCATGAAAGATGTCAACGCTACAAGAAGGAGAGATACAGGTTGCAAAGCTATAAGAAACAGGTTGCAAAATGCTACAAGAGACTTAAGGGTTTGCTACAAGAACACAATTTACTGCCAAAATCACTTAGAGAGACCGATGTGCATGTTGTAGAGGTTGGTACTCTAAAAAGCAACATTGAATTCTTTCCACCACCTTATTTTGAATTTGGCAAGGGTTTGTTAAAAAATTACCAACCCTGCTTGCAAAAATTCTTTTTTCTGAGTTGTAACATAAGGGAAAGAGGAGGGTGCATTAATTTTTATTCTCCATACATTTATGCTTTGTCTGGTAGTTAAAAATTAGATAAGGATGTGTTTCTTTTACAATTTTAGAAAAAAAACAGAGTACCTTGCTGCCACAGGAAACTTTGTATCATGTAGTAGCACAGAGACAATACCTTATTCTACTTATAGAGAGAAACTTGGTTGAAAGGACTCGATTATCTAAAATGGGGATAGTTTTAATAGGAGGGAACCTATTGAAACAAACAAAATCTACCAAAGCCCTAAGGTTGTCACCATCGTAGTAAATTTTCAATGGTTGGGATTGTTTGAAAAACTTGTAGGGACTGATGATGAGATAACTATGGAGTTTGCAATGAATTTGGGAATTTTTTAGGGTCAAGAATTGGTCACTACAATTACGGGGCTAGTGATCTATATCAATGATGATTCTATTAGCATGCTTACCACTCTCCCTAATGGGATACATTGGAACAAGGAAGAAAGAGAAGAAGTAATTAATGTTAAGAGAGTATTTTTCTTTCCCAATGAACAACTCGATGAAGAAAAAAATGGAATGAGGAGTGAGAGTCTGCCTAGCCCTTGGGATGAGGTAGATTATCACATTCTCAAATATATTTCTTGTGAAGGTAGGTTGAGCATAGTATATTCCTATTAATTTAAATTGTTATATCAGTTGAGGTTTCAATATCACTTTCCAATCAATGAGCTATTGCGTATTCCATTCTTCCTTCTTTAATCCCTCAAGGAAATCAACCCCAAAGTGAACATAACCAAACACATCTAATTGTCCCATCACAAATTGATCAAGTTAATAGTCTCTGATGCATTAGAGGGCCTACATCATCACATCCCTTGGTTTGATTTTATAGAAATTGACAAAAAAGAATTCTTAGAGGTACATGCAGAACTTAGTAAACCAAAAAAAGGATCAACCAAGAAAAGCAAGGGGAAGGAAATTTCCAACCCTACAAATAAGAATAGGGAAAACACCCTAGAAGAAGAGGAAAAAGATATTAAAATAACACTCATCTTGGTTGAGGCATGAGGAAATCAAGGTAGAGGAACTGAAGAAAAAATTAGATGTGGAATTAAGAAAGCCAATGTGGATTAGGCCTGAGCATCCAAGCTCATTCATACGTGATCCTTGCAGAAGACCCCAATATAGTGGACATTTGTAAAAAGAGACAAGTGTGGGCCATCCTCCATTTCAAACACACTTTAAAACTATTGGGAGAGGAGAGCTCATAGGCTTGTCAAATAAGATGGCAAGGGTTTCCCCCTAACATGAAAATAAGAGAATACCACTCTACTGGTCGATTGCAAGAAACACTATCCAAAACTCCCTTATACAAAAGGATCATCCAAAGACTCAGAGTCTAGTGGATTGAGCTTAGGTTCAATTCACCCTTGCTACTGGGGCTCCAAGAACACCAAGATCAGGAGGAAGAATCGAAGGAATGGAAGTTTATAAAATAAAATGTAGGATTCCACCCAACAAGTACAAGCACCACTAGATCAGCTTGGGATATCAAACATGCATCATGGAGATGAATGAATAAGAGTAGACAAGAGAATAAGAGAAACTTGCTCAGGAGTGAGCAACAATTCTAATAGGGGGTATGATGGACCTTATAAATAGGTAAATCACAAGGCCCATCAATCCACTCTTGAGCACATCAAAACTATATTAAACCCACCCTTTTCACTTAGTGATACATTTTCCTAGCTTAATGGGTTCTTAGAAGAGTCATTGAGGTTTTTCATATTTTGTGTGCCTTAACATGTTTATCGTGCAAGATTTAAAGAGATATTGCACAAATTCAAGAGATCCACCATTAGATATATTCTTGGGACTTGTTCCATACTAAGTAAAGCCTTAACTAAGCTAGATGAGGGGTTTTAATGCCCCTTGTTGTTGTTGTGAGTTTGATTAGGAGAAAGATCCATTTTTCTTGGCTTTTGGAGGGAAAAATAGTCCTCCTCTGAAGGAAGTTGCTCCCCACTCATTATATAAATAAGAGGCTCAAGTAGCTCAATAGAGATGTAGAGTAGAGTGTGAGAATAGGAGGAAAGAATAAATTTGTATTTCCAGGCAATTTTTGTAATTCTATAATGTGAAAACATTTTCTCAGTTAATGGAAGTGGTATTCTATTTCATCGCCTAGTTTGGCTTTCCTCTAAGCAACTCTGAGCATTCTTTGGTTGGGCCCACCCAAGGATCTCTAGAACCCTCCTATAATTTTTGTTAGTATTATGCTTGTATTTGTCTTTGAAACATTTCTAAAAGTTACCTTTTCATAGCACTCATGCATGGTTAAAAGAAGGTTTTCATGAACAACTCTTTCTTATAAGTTATTTATGCATTTTATTGTGGGAGTAGCACTAATTAATCTCATTTCAAATCTTCTTGTACATTATTTCTCTTGGTGTATAACATTTATTGTTCAATGTTTTCTCATTTACCATTCATTGTTTTCTTTTATGGTGTAACCAATTTTGTAGCTAGAGGAAACACATAAAGTTTAGTTTTGCTACAGTAAATTTGCAATAGGTTGTCTTGAAGTTTTGATCAAGTTGATTTAATCATTGTATAACATTTCCATAGCTTCCTTACCTCTTAGACCTGCATTTTACTTGGTTACATGCTTGTTGGGTTGTCTCTCATAGCAAAATAGGGACTCCTCTAGCAATATGTAACCAACCCTCCATTCTAATTTGGCTTTGCAATAAATTCACGATTTGAATTCTTTAGCATATTACAACACACCTAGAACACTGGTAATGGAACTTGGAAGTATAGAGAGCTTGTAGATGCTTTTGTTGATTTGCTTATTTCTTTTTTTGCAAATTAGGGTTATGAATTCACATTCTTTCAATTCACAGGGGCTTCACCAGGGGATCAATAGCATACCACGTGAGTTCATATTGGGGGATATATATTGAGGAAAAAATGACATAATATATTGGGGGCTATATAGGGGGTAAAGGGTTTTTATATTGGTAGGTATAAAAAATGGAGCTCAAAGTTAATGGACAAATATAAAGGGGTATAAAAAATGTTAATGAAAAAAAGGATACCTACAATATCTAGTGAAAGTAGGGGGTTTTTTAATTGGGAAGGTGTATTGGGTTCGTATTGGTAAGCAGGGTTGGAATTTGGGTTCTTCTTTACCCGTCATACAATTTTTTTTGACGTTTTAGGTCTTTATGTTGCCCTTCAAGAAACGTTATGTTTAAAATTTTACCCTTCAAGGGTGATGTTTTGATAATAAATTAACCCTTCACTAATAAAGGTTTCATTAAACACACATATCTATCATAATAAAAAAATAAAATTGACCATAACACAGAAACAACTTATTGAATTCTCAATTTTGTTTGGAAATTGTATGGAACACTCAAAATAAAATCTCCATAATTCTGAAATCAAGTGTCCCTTACTCATACATGCCACAAAATTTGTATATATGAGATATTACTAAGGATATCTTATGGGACGTATAAGGTGACCAACAAAGTAAAACTATAAGATGGACTATCCTCTGTATCCTCCCCACGATCATAATCACATAGAATCAATGTGGGTGTCCACCATAGAGAGTTTGTAGTGAATAAAGTGCAATGTATTAAAGTGTTTTAATATTTCATAAGTGGCAATAGATGTCGTTCTTCATGAGCCTTATCTTTCACAACTTTTAAGTGATATGTTGAGAGGCTCGATATATGGTGTAGATTGTAGTTGGAGTGACACTTCAACTATTCCACAAATGACATTGTGACATATGATAACTTTCATAAGTGAGTGGTGAGTCAGTGACACTATGTCAGGCCTTTGGCCCAAATAATCCAATAAAGGTGGATGACCAATACACTCATGGAGAGCAAGTGGCAACAAGAAAGATGGTGGTCCAAATTTATTATGACAAGGAAGAGGGTTTTTTTTCTTTCAGCTAAGTAGATTCGGTATGAACTAACAGACTCATGGACTGGTTGTTTGTCTCATTCAAGTGGAATTTTAATGTTGTTTGCATAAGAGATATATGTGTATTCATTGGATTTCAAGGAAACTATTTGGACATGGATTCTAATCCAACTTCTCCTGATCAAATGAAAGAATTGTGAGTTATTGAATGACATTCCTTCTAAGGAGTATGAAATAGATATGTTTTCTACCCCTTGTCCCTTCTAGGTGACGCCTATGAGAATTCAATCATACTAGATTGAGAATCTGATGAGATCTCATCATGAACAAGACATTTCAAACCAAGCCAAATTTGTTGTTTTGTGAGCATATATATATATATATATATATGAATGCCATTATTTGATATAAAGTCTCTGTAGACTAGATGCTTATTGATCACTTAGTTTTGTAGATATATATTTAAGGAAACTAGGTAATAACCTTTGTTGAATGGTCTCATATCCATTTTCCATGGTTGTTTTTCCTTAGGCTATAGGTGCTTTTGTGGAAGTTGTAAGTATCTTAATTCCTACTTTAATACAAATATGTTTTTCTTTCTATGTGTGTGCATATCAGAATTCACTCGGGAGCTCTCTTTAGTTGGCATGGTCCACTCACATGCACCATCAACAAGAAAATAAATCAATCAAAGGTGATAAGGGGCCTAAATAGATTTACCCATGGAAAATTGAAAGCTTGCAATATTAATGTCACAAAAAGAAAATAGAGAAAGACTAAGAATGTGAAGCCTAGGAATAAAAATATGCAAAATTGTTATCTATAAGTCTATAGTTTCTATTTGTAATAATTCCTAAAACATAAAAGAGCCAAAGAAAGGTCGTTTCTAGATGGTTTTATCAAAAATGGTTTCCAAGGCAAGATATCTACATTATTTTCATGTTGACAATTGAGTTCTTCAACAACGTTTCTATATTTATTAATTTAATAAGTTAATAAATAGTTTCGAGTAATGTTTTAGATTCATTTCATTTTGATGGTCAAATTGTACAATTAACAAAATAGTTTTTGGTTTATTTGAATGTTTATGCCACTTAAAGTATTACAAGTATGTGTTTAAGTAACACCCGGTTGGTGATAGATAGAGTAAAACATAAACGACAATAATAGTTAAATATATACACATTTCTTACAAATTTTATAAAAGAATTGTGTTTATAAATTGGAATTGTTGACAATTTCTTTTTTTAGTTCTAGAGTATGTCTTAAAATTGCTTTTGTTTGGTTAAGAGTTTGATTTCATGGAATGTAAGGAAATAGGTTAATAGCCCAAATTTATACATTAAAAAAACTTAATTTAAACTATACAAAACTACAACTTCTTTAAAACATACAATATTTAATTCCAATCCAAAAAAATAAAAATTAATAATTATATATATATATATAACACTTTTCAAAATTTAAATTATATATAATAAACGTTTTTTAAATTTAAATTTTCTATATTCAATGTAAACAAAACAAAATAATAATAAATATATCTATTAATTAAAAAAACCAAAACTAATACTTTTTAATCAAAGTAAAATAAAATAAAAATAACACTTTTTCCAATATTAAATTAATAAAAAATTTAATTCTTTTAATAAATATTAAGTAAAATACATTACAAAAGGAGTGTTGTTTAAATTACATAAAATGCAAACGAATTGATTTAAATAGAAATTTATCACAGTGGTGTTTACTCTTCAAAATGTTGGAAGAGTTTATTTATCATAAAAACTGAGCTTCAACTTCAAATACTAGATTATCACTTCACTGAAGATGAAAAGCAACTCCTACTCAAAGTATAGAAACAATCATATCTCTATTTTTTCTTCAGGGTCGAGACTTATAATCTATTCGAAGATCGGGAAGTTGCCATGGGCTTATGCCAAAACGCACAGAGTTGTCTTCCATACTAAGAGTCCTCTGGCTATACGCATTATACAACTCCACAAATTTTATGGTTATAACCGCAAGACTAGAATAACTAGGAGTTCCTATACCTATATTTATGAAGATAAAATTACAATGCAAGTCACATCTGATAAGGAAAGCTTTTCAGATTTCAAAATTAAGTGTCTTAGTAGCACTTGGTTTGAATTCCAATGTTTTGTAGTAGGTATTTTAAGATTTTGAAATCTGCAGACCAAGATTCGAAATTAGAGTGTCTGTTCCAGGTTGAAGTGGAAAAATGTTAGTTCGTTAAATAAAATATTAATAACGTTTTCAAAAAAACGGTCATTTAAAAAATTTTAACGTATTTTACGGGCAAAATGACTTCTGACGGGCAAAATGCCCGTCAAATTCCAACTCTGTTGGTAGGGGGTTAAATAATATTATTAGGTAGATTTGGTTGGACAAGGATTGACATTGATGTTGATGTGAGTGGAGCTGACCATGGATAATCTATATTAAATATGTGTTAACTGATGTAATTAATTATTTATTGTTTCACAAAGCCCGGTCGTATCTGATTCCAATTAACTGCAAGTGCAAAATTTTCCAATACTACATGCTACTATAATCTCAAAAATTTTCCAAATTTTTTCTTTTCGCTCCGATAAAGAAAATCTCAATTGAAACAAATTAGAATATTACACTCTTACAATACCACTCCCTTATTGGACAAACAAACTACATGTTGTGGCCTAACACTCAAGGCGGCGTTACCAGAGGACCAACGTAAGGTAGCTATCTTGCCATTGTTATAAAGCCCAGCTTCAATGTTCGCAGCATAGGTAACCGTGAGTACTATTATATGAACATGGTAAACAGTGTACACAACTAACTTGGAGAAAGTACCGACAATTTAAAGGAAGTTTATCGCCCACGCCTGCATCTTCACTCAGAAAGTAAGGTGTCTCTGCCATTCAAGTTAAAAAAAATAAAATTATAATTCGTTACAGGTCTCCGAGTACCAATTGGATGCATCCAAGTAAAGAAGCTGACGAATATTTATTCTTACCAGTCTTATCAACCATGGCCATACCAGCCATAGATGCTGCTGCAACATTCATCATCAACATAAACGTAACGAGCAGAATCAAAAGGTGCCCGCGATGCCACTCCTGGAGGAACGTTGCCCGAACAACACCGTAATCGAACATGCCTCGCTTGCTGAGAATTCCGTAATCAAATTAGGCCAATAAAAACCGTTGTAGGGGTCCGGTAGAATTTATTTTTGGGGAACCACAAGATCTCCACGTGAGTGTGGGATCGACTAAAGAAACGACAATAAAATTCCCCCGAATCAGCGGCCTGAAACTAAAAACCCAATTAGACATGCCCGAGAAGAAGCTGAAATAGAAACATTATATAGAAGGGAAAGAAACGAAACATGGAAATTACATGGCAGTTCATGGGTAAAATGGAAATTACATGGCAACTGAGAGTTCACGCGGTATTTTACAGATTTGGTTTCTTGCGTTAGAAGCCAATCCATCATGATCTTTATGTCAATTATTACGCGGAAAGGCGTTCTAGGGAGGTTCCTCGCCCATTCCATATACTATTTAAAAAAAGGGCTCCATGCGTAGTCTAAAAAAGACCACCACCCGCTCATGTCAAAAGAGCTAGAAGGATCTATGCGCATGGCCTCTTACTCTTTTGGAGTCCATTGTTCCTCGGGTACAATTCGATCTTTCTACGGAAAAATCTCTGCATATCGCTACGAACGTTCCTCCCATGTTCTCATTGTTGCAAGCAAAACCAAGGCAAGATTGGCACGCGACTTCGCTGTGTGCCTTCCGGTTGGATAGGGGAGCCAACTTTTTTTTTCCAAATTTTGACTTTGCTGTGTGTTTTTTTGGATGGATTGGACTACATGACTTGTAAAGACTAAATCTCTCCACTCCCCCACTTGTATGTTTTTTTGGATGCATTGGACCACATGATCTGTATGTTTTTTTTGGATGCATTGGACCATATGACTTGTAAAAACTAAATCTTTCCACCTAACTATTAAACCATATGTATCCATGTGTCTTGCCACATAATTTGTGGATGTAATGATGTAATTATCAAATGAAAAATGACAAAATGTAATGTGTGGAATTCCAATAGTCACATGTGAAATATGAAAAGTCACAAGTGGAACAAATAATCATATATGGACAAAAGAGTCATTAGGAAAAGTCCAAAAGTCTTAAGGAAGTCAAAAGACCACATTGGAAGTCCAAGAGTCACGAGGGTATTTCAAGAGTTATGGGGATATGAAAAGTCATTCCTCTTATCGAAAAAAGAAACCTCATAACTCAAGCAAAGGGATTTTGGAGGTTGATACTTTGGAGATCTAGCCTTGGCTTCTTCAACTTGGCATAAGACAGAAAATCATTCTTTTGGAGAAGCAAGAAGTGACTTAATGTTCCACTATTTGAGCTAGTGGCTCACCACTGCAACTATATACTTGGATCTTTCACCTATATACTTGGATCTTTCACCTAATAATCAGAAGCTCATTGAGCCAACACATTTTCATGCATGTATCATGAATATTGTAAGATTATTCTTTGGATGTTTGTGTTATATGTTATGTTAATAAGTACTACATAAACTAAACTACTTCATTGGCTTTGGTGCTCATCTTATTGAATGTGTCTTGTATTTACTTTAATGATAATTGTGTATATGCAAACTATTAAAGCATCCAAAGCTCTACACTAGTCAATACTATGTGTAGGAGATCCACAAAACACACAAAAAATGGAATTAGGAACATTCAAATATTTTTGCAGTATGGGGCATAATCAAGGTGAATCCCCATGAGAATGACAAATTCCACAATATTCATTGGAGGACATACCTTATTGATTCAAGAAGGCATGATATTGAGTGTGTCCCTCAAAAGGAATAATTGAACATACTTGTGTAGCTTCGCCTAAAGGCCCTATCTGTGGAGGATGGGGTTCTAAAGCAACATTGGAAGATCTCGCACCTTGCAACCTTGGACACTATGTAACATGATGGCCTTTGGTGTAGCAACCTATGCACCAAATGTAAGGATGACTAGGTTTCATAGTATTCATCTCCTTCAATTTTTCAGTGGAAACAACAATTTGATTCTACACATCAGTTAGAGCAAGATCACTAGAAGCAACACTTTATTTGAGGTGGCTAGGATATCCTGTCGTAGCTTCAATTTTCATATCTTTCTCTAAGGCTTCTACTAGAGTGGTAATCTTTTATTGTGTCAAGGGTATTCTTGTTAATGGTAACAAAGCCTAAATAAACCACTTTTTCTAATGATATGGATGGATAGGATGGGAAAGTTTCCCTACAACATCTTTAAATCTTTGCATGCACTCCCGTATAGATTCCCCTTCCTTCTGTTTGATGTCTCGCAACTTTGTCATATCCTGTTGCTCAAAATGAGGCAGTTTAAATTCTTTAATGAACTTTTGTTTCAATATATCCAAAGTCAAATTTTGAAGGGTTGGTATAAACTTGATGTACCGTCGAAGAGCTCTTCCCCTCAATGTAGTTTGAAACTCAACTAAATTAGTTGCATCTAGAGTTTCTTTAGACCTCCAAATGGTCTCACATAGGTACCAGGGTTATTCAACGTCTTCATCTCCTCGCCCCCAAAACTCAAGGTGCCAAATGAAAGATCTCACCACATTACCAGCCGTTAGAGTAGGACTAGGTAAAACTAAAACAAACCCATTTGGATGAGGCTGTGAAATATTCACCAGATTTTGTTGATTACCACTAGAGGATCTACCAATTGTATCTACTTTGTGAATACCATGAAACTTCAATGTCTTAGAAAGCTTAGAAAATAAACTTACTAGATTATGATAAAGCATAAGGGGAAGGGATGGAAGAGAACCAACCATGTTGCTATCTTGTGGAGTACTGATTTTAGGGGACAAAGTGTCTTCTTGGAACAACCTTTGCATCACATAATGCATGTCTTCATCTATAGGGGTATTGGGGTCAATTGCCACAATCTTCTATTCTGGTGTCTAGGCTTCACTTGATCCCTAATGGGTGTCATCACCGCAACTTCGTTCAGCTCACTCACTTTCTATAGCTTCCTTTCCTCTGTTAGAACTCTCATCTCCTCTCAATCCTCTCTTCTACAACTCTGGGTTGGCCAACACTCTTCTATTTGCCTCAAATCCTCTCATCTCTTTCAAATCTCCCTCATCTTTCTCTTCCTCTCATCTCCTTCAAATCTCCGTCATCTTTCTCTCCCTCCATTTCTTGGATATATGAGTCCTTCATGTTGCCCTAAAATCTCTAGCACTCCATCTTTCTTTCCCCTCCATCACAACTCTTTCCTATATTCCGCAACAGGTCATCTCCCTCAAGATCCTGCCCCAACACGAGGGTTTTAAACTACCATATTAGTTGAAGGGAAATGTAGTAATATTTCTTCCACCAATAAGATCTTGATCCACAAAAGGATTTCCTTCAACAATCTTCCTCTTAACCCAAACATGAAAACTACTTATGCATTTGAGAAATACTAATGGTTTTCTGCAACAATTCAATAATGTACCCTTCCAATGTTGTTTTCACCCAAAAATCAACAACTTTAGTAAGTTTGTGATCTAGGAAATCTAATGCCGCTAGATTTGATGAAAAACCAATTCTGATAGATTCGACTAGAACTTTGATCTCTTAAAGAATCTCGCAACCGTCACAACCACTTATATAGATTTTTGGGGAATTCAGCTTTCGTACTGCTTACTCGCTGGCTCAAAGAAAAAGATCTCTTTGCTCAATGAGGCAACTTCTATCGTAATTCTGCTTTTTAATGAACAAAGACATCACATTTTTCCTCCCACCAGGTTTGAATATTGCTCTTTAAAATCCTACTCGCCCTTATCAGAAAAATGCTGGTTATTCCAAGGTCCTGGCAGCAAAACCATTTGTTAGTGAGAAATAATGTAAAATACCAAGCTGGTGCTTCCAAAGCCAACAAAAAGATTAGCTTGCGCTAAATTTTCAATCTTCTACCAAGGAAGAAGTTCTCTCACCCAAACAGCCCAGAATTAAATGTATTGACGGGGTTTTAAAAAGTGAGTGAATACATTTATTATTTATATAAGACAACCACCATTACAGAACAAACTAGAAAGTCATTGCACTTGAACTTAAACACGAATTAAAAAAATTTCAAGCAGATAAATGATCACATACTGCACAATAAATCTCCCTTGCAAAGTCCTCTTTTATTAACATTAGGCCCAACAGAGCTTACAATCATAGATCCACAGAGTTACAGCTAAATTTGATACATCAGTCCTGCTAAAGCCTCAATTTCCAAAATAACGGCTTGGTCTAACTATTATTTTCCCTTCCCACTTTTTCTTTCCGCCACCGCTTTCTGCTCAGAATGGACCAAAAAACGCGATCAAGCGAGCGTGCCTAGAGGAGAAGCTCGGCATAACCGAGCAGCACGGGGATTTTCCACTTGGGCGGGGACTATTGAGGCCAAGCGCCTCAACTAAACCTTTAGACGGAGGTTGGATAAGCGCGGGGTCGAACCTCAGCCTCAGGAGAACAAAGCAGGCTGGGCGTGATCTATGAAGATTAAGGATTGGGTGCTTAAGCGCTGTTTTGCGTGCACTTGGTGTAAGCGCTGATTGTGAGTATTGAGTCAAGGAGAACGGCTACTCTAGGGTTTAATACTGTAATCAGAAGGGCTGCGTATTATTTGTGCTGCCTGGATGCAATTGGGGACGCTCAAAAGTGCTATGTGTGCCGGAAAGACCAAACCCTGGTCTGTAGTCTTGATTCTGAAGAAAAGATTGTGGGATTGCCCCATACACGGAAATTAAAAGACGATCAAGCGAGCGTGAATAGAGGAGAAGCTTGGCATAACCGAGCAGCACAGGGATTTTCCAGAGCGGCTATGAATTTGAACAGATCAGTATCCAAGTCTGACAGCAATACAATTAATATAGATAAAATTTCTGGGAGGTAGGACTTGAATTAAATGTAGCCAATCACAATGGACCAAATGACTTCACGTTTTTGTTACCATACTTTTTAGTCTTCAGAGCCACCGACATTCTCGCATACTTCCGATTCCAAAAATGTATTTGACAGCCCGAAATGTATATTATGTTTCTCGTGTAAGGAGAAAAACCAATCATGAATAAAATGAGCCTGCACAAATTACCTCTTGTATACAGAATGGATGGAAGTTCAGCTTGAGCAGACTAAATAAAGATGCATGACAATTACCGCTAAAGTCATTTTTCTGCCTTACTCCACAGTGAGCTTTTAGGGAAATTCTTTAAAGGTTTCGAACTTATGGTTTCCAGGTTTTGAAGACGAGTATGCATGTAGGAAGTTATGGAGCATACAATTTCAAGGTTGAATATGGATTTAAAAAGAAACAATACCATTCTCTGTAGCTGTAGAATGTTAGTATCAGAGAGAATGCAAATGAAAAATATATTAGAATTCAAATACCTTAACTTAGTCATACATCTTTTTCTCTCTTAGAACTTGAAGAAGCGGCATTTTTCCTGAACCATGAAGACTCTGATTGCGAGCAACAAAACAGAGTCACCTTATCTCCTTTCATAATGTTTGTCACACTAATTCTTGTCAACAAACTTGTATCTTTCTGTTTGGATTTTTATTTTTACAAGTTTAATTATTTCAGAAACATGTTATAGGTAGGTTTCTTTCTAATTGACATCACCAATAAAATCGTTTCATAGTTGTTGTCACACACTCACTCTGTCCATATTCTATACACAGTTTTCAACAAAATAAGAAACAGTTGATATCACTTATATACTATCTAATATCTAACAAATAACAGTAGCTGGAGGAATGCAGCCTTGCATATTGGAAATGAACACTGAATGTTCAAAATTTACAAAACAAATATCATAGCAATGCCAAAGTACATTAAGTATGCTCTCATATCTTTCTCATTGATTTTAAACCCCAGTGAATCATTTGCAAAAAGAAATGGTGATAGACACACATTATACCCCATTATACCCTGTCAGGCCTTGGGCAATGTCTACTGTAATAAACTCAATCCACTTTCTCACCATCAAGATATAACCAATTTTAGGAAATTTCAAATCTTTGATTTGGAGATCTCAAGAAAAGATTGTGATTCAAATAAGGTTCTGGTATTATGAGTCATTTCAAAACCTTGTAGTATTTGTCAAAAGTCTCGTGAGGTCCCTCATTCTTCAAATTCATAAGCTTGACAGCAACAATTGTTTGTGGCACTGTTTCTAACTTCTTTGTACACTTTACTAAAACTACCAACTCTTAACAAGTTGGCCTTACTGAATACCTGTCATAGAGTGATGAGCACTCCATATGAAATACTTCGGTACCCACTTTCTTGCGATTTCTTGATCTCCATAGAATACCCAAAAATAAGCATCATACAACAAGTTGGCCTCACTCAATACATGTCATGGAATGATGAGCTCTCCATATGAAATACTCCAGTACCCACTTTATTGCTCTTTCTTGATCTCCATAGGATACCCAGAAACAAACACCACACAGCAATTATTGTAACTACGACAGCAGATATGATAACTCTTTTCAGCTCTGAATGCCTTTTATGTTTGATAGTAGAGCATGGTGGCAAACTTACCCAACTCCCACACAGACCGAGATTTCCTATAAAAGCAGTGGCACCAAGCTTTTTGAAAACACCACCTTGAGGGACTTCTCCTGAAAGCTTGTTGAAAGAGAAATTCAAGTGCTGGAGCATTTTGAGATTTTCCAATGACATGGGTATTCCACCTGACAAATGGTTGGTAGAGAAATCCATGTCTTGAAGATTTTGAAGTTCACACAGTGGTTCTGGAATTGTACCTTCAAGTGCATTGAATGAAAGATTAAGGTAATTCAATGCTTTGCAGCCTCCAAGTGAGCTTGGAATCTCACCAGTTAACTGATTTGCAGAAACATCTATAGCTTGGACCATAGTCATCTTGCTTAGTTCCGAAGGCAGGGGACCTTGTAAGAAATTATTTGAAAGATTGAAATAGAAAGCTATATTTTCAAGACCTGCGACCTCCGGAGGTATAGGCCCACTGAGCCTATTATATGACAGATCTAGCTGTAATAGCTTCAGACAATTCCCTAGACTTGCGGGGATATTCCCTGATAGTTGGTTCTGATTGAGATATAGAGATATTAGCTGCTGGAGGTGGGAAAGAGAATCAGGAATTCTTCCAGAGAGATTATTTCCATGGAGATCTAGGAGCCCTAAACTTCCAATTTGCCCAATTTCCATTGGGATGGTTCCTTGTAAATTGTTAGATCCTAAAAATAACCTCTCCATCTTTTGAAGCCTTTTAAGTGAAGAAGGGATTCTTCCTGTAAAAGAATTCTCGTTTAAATCAAGCAATGTTAAACCAGTTAGGTTTCCAATCTGTGGAGGTATTTCTCCAGCCAATTCATTGCTGCCCAAGTATATCACATCCATTTTTTTAGACAGTTGATCAATAGAAGACGGCAAACGTCCCCTGAGACGATTATGGGATAACGCTATTGCTTGCAGGGTGGAACAGTTACTAAGACCAGTAAGAATGGGCAAGCTTGCTGTGCTGCCGCTAATCAGTTGATTATTTTGTAAGTAAAGCTGCTCGAGTTGAGTCAACTTACCCAATTCCATAGGCACTACTCCGATGAGCTGGTTTCTCCCTAATTCAATCACTCGAAGCTTCGTGCAATTGAAGAGGGAAGCGGGAATGCTGCCACTCAACTGATTACCAAACAGATATAGTCCTGTCAACTGAGTGTTCTCGCTACATAAATCAGCGGGAATGTGTCCAGTTAATTGGTTGTCAGCCAGAGTCAATTGACGGAGACTTGAGCAGTTTGAAAAGGAGGAAGGAATTTGACCTGTCAGACTGTTGTTCCACATATTGATGACGCCGACTCGATTTAGGAGACCTAATTCAGAAGGAATGCGGCCACGAAGGTGGTTGCTATTCAATCTGATGTAGTCCAAAGAGGATAAGTTTCCCAAGCAGGCAGGAATTGTACCCGACAAATTGTTAAATCCTAAGTGAATGTATTGTAAGTTGGGGAGAGAACACAGTTGGGACGGAATGTTTCCTCTCAAATTGTTATAGGGCATAGACAAGTTCTGTAGACTTCGGCACCCACCAAGAGTGGGCGGAATAGAACCTTCGAGTTGATTCCAAGACAGGAGAAGCATCTTTAAGCGAAAAAGACTTCCCAGTTGATAGGGAATGTAGCCATGAAAACTGTTATTTCGAAGGTCGAGCATTCTAAGAAACGAGAGATTAGCGAGAAGAGGAGGGATTGTACCTTGTAATCCCATGCTGTCTACTCTGAGCGAAAGCACTCGCTGTGTGCGCGGACTGCAAATGACTCCTTTCCACTCGCAGAAGGAAACATTGGGTTTCCAAATAGTGCGCAATGATTGGGATGGATAATTGGTAGTCACCGCAGACATGAATCCGAGCAGAGCCTCGTGATCAGAAGCATTGGAGAGATAAGGATGACTACGATTAGATAGTTGAGGTGTGGAAAAGCCAAAAGGAATGACGAATACAATCAAATAGAAGAAGAACAGAGGTGGCGTTCTAATGGAAGGAGAAGGAACGGAACATATCTCCATCTCCCGCTGCCCGTTGCAGTACAATAATCTCTGCAAGTATAACAGCGACGAAAGGTCAGAAAATCACACACATTAGTTGAAATTTCTGCATCTATTTATAGGAGAAATAGGAAGTATATGCTAATTCAAACTTTGAAAAGAAACAGACTATGACACAATATTAAATCACAAGTCACAGTGCATAATAATTTGTCACCACCAATAGACTCATTACTGAGAAAAGAACCAGGTGCTCGCCTAATTTTTCGAGCCACACTCAGATTTTGTTAAAATGGAGTGTTTGTACTTGTTATAACCGTAGTCTCCCTGTTTTAGGTTGGAACGTTTTTTTTTTCAAATTTGTTAGAAATTTGGTTGAATTACATATGACCTATGAAATCTATATCATTCAAATGCTCGAAAACTTTTTCAGAATACTAAAGTTATTTATCTATTCAAAAATAAAATATTATATAATTAAAAATTATATATATTCAAAAAATAAAATATTATATAATTAAAAACCATGTAAAATTCCAACAAATGCTTTAAAACATAGAATAATTATACAAAACCTTTAGTCTGTAATTGCCATGACTGGACTTTTAAAAGTCTGTAATTTCCATGATTTGAATTTTAAAAGTAAAACATACAATAATTATACAACACCCTTAGTCTGTAATTGCCATGACTTGACTTTTAATAGTCTGTAATTTCCATGAAATAAATTTTAAAAGTTTCTTGTGGTCGTGACTTGATTTCCAAGTAATTTCGTCCCTGCTGCACTAACAACCCATGGCAATGTTATTATATTCGCACTAAATTTAACCAATTTATTAGTTATTTTAAATTGCGAACGATTAGGTAATTCTTCATTAGGGCAAGGAGAAATATTATCGAATGGGACTCTATTTATGCAAAATCTAATAAGTATATTATGTTTAATTTTCTATTTACGTGGTGGGGTTATGTGTGAGTAAGGATGGGTTTAGAAAGAAAGTTCTCTCGTCTATAAAAATATTTGGTTTAGTTGAGAATTGTTGGTTTAATTGGTTAAGAATGGTTCATATAATTAGTTAAGAATGGATGAATCAATTGATTAGGCTATATTAATTGGTTTATTTACAAAGTATTGTATTTAATGGTTTACTTTCAAAGAGTTAGAGATGAATTGTATGTGAAAATATGTTTCTTAGCTTTTTATATATGAGTGTGTGAGTTGCAAATAAAAACATATTTCTTAGCATTATACAAATGCAAGTGAAAACATGTTTCGTAGCTTTTATACATCTGGGTGTGTGAGTTGCAACTAAAAACATATATCTTAGCTTTATACATAGGATGTGACAACTTTACCATGATAGTACGATGATCCTCTTTTATAGAGAGTTAATAGTTTAGTTAGTTGAGCTATAGTGCTTTGTCCATTCAAAAAATATCAGTTCCATTGTTTTATTTCTAGGAAGACCTCTTAACCAAATTGGAGTGTGGCTAAATAGTTTGAGTAGGTTTATGAGTCTCTTGGCCTCATGCATAGGAGGTGACAACGTAATCATGTTAGTCTGGTGATCCATTTTTAGAGGGAGTCATTAGCTCACTTTATCAAAGCTATAACATATGGTCTATTCACAAGGTATTATGTTCAATGTTTTCCTCCCAACAAGGTCTCTCAATGACTAAAGTGGGATGTGACTAGATAGTTAATGTAGGTAATGGGTGTGTGCATTGCGAGAGAAAAATGTATCTCTTGGCCTCATACATTCGATGTGACAACCTTATTGTGTTGTTCCAATGATCACCATTTAGAGGGAGTTATTGGCTTGGATGAATTGTAGTGCTTAGTTCATTTACAAAGTATAATGTTCAATGTTTTAGGAGGGATCTTGATGAAAGTGTGTTGTGGATGGATAGCCTATGTATAGATAGGAGGGCTTTTGACGAAAGTGTGTTATAGACATTGGGTGTGTGTTGCAACTAAAAAAAACATCTCTCAACCTTACACATAGACATGTAATAGGTTAATATTATTTTTTTCCCCGGAAAAAGAAAGAAAGAAAGAAAATGATCTATATTTACTATTTCAAATGAAATTGAACTATACATTTAAGAATTTATCTTCTTTTTTTTATTATCATTTTCCCCATAAATATTAGACCAACCCTAGAACCAGTAATATTAATGTATCTACTCAATATTTTCTTACATCCAATCATATAAAAACTTACTATTAGAAAAGTAAAAAAAAAACAAAATCCCAAAACTTCAAAATAAAGATTTTTGTACTTTGAAAAGCACTACCTCACTTTGAAATAATTGTCATTCCAAAATCACTACTTCTTTAGTATTTGTTTAATGATCTTATATATATATATATATATATATATATATATATATTATCATTATTATTATTATTATTTTTTCATTTAAATTTTCTAAATAACATATTATAATATTCCAACAAAATCAGATTTAAATAAGTCAAATCATAATAAATGGTAATATAAGTATTGTTTAAGTATACTTCTTAGTTATAATTTAAGTCATGATAATACATGATATTGGTTTTTAATGCTTATGTTTCTCTTTTATATTATGAAGGACAATTTTCTATTTCTTCAAATCATTGTTATACATCAAGATGCTTTGAAATAAGTTTTGGTTTACCACTAAGGAAACCAAACTAGACCTAGAATTTCAATTTCACTAGGAACCATAAAAAAAGTTTACTAACAGAACCAAAATTCTAGCAAATTTGTTTGAAATACATGGCCTCTAAGGCTACTATTTAATAGAAAAACAAAAAACTAAGACTAAGGTGTGAAAAACCAGATGACATATAAAACATTCAGGATATTCTGAAATCTAACTCTTCAACAGGGACAAGGTCCTCATTACCTCCTAGAGAATAACCAATTTTTAGGGGGGTAGGAAGAGGTGGTTTTTGATTTTCCTAACACTATTGTCCATTGTGCGTATTAGTATTTGAAAGTCATCTAGTTGGAGGAGAATCTCCTCCTTGGAAGTGTTATTTTCCATCAACACTCGACCCACCAATAATTTTAGATGTAAGTGGAAATCTATCGTGTCCATGTACAGTGATTATGATGACCTTGGGAGTCATCGGTACCCAACCCGCTACCGTACAAGCACCATGGAGTTTGTTAAGCATTGATACTCATCCATTATGTCTCACTTCTCCTAAGTGATTTCTTCCTAGATGCTTGGAGGAGTGAATTCCCTGTATTGGGAAGCCAAGCTCTTTGTTTGTTGCTAGGCTCTAGAACCTCCAAGCTCATGATAATAGGCTACACGTCAACATATTTAGGCCTACTATCTCAACATGGTGGCCACCGGAAAAGGAAAAATTTCATGACCAGGGAGAAAGGTTGACGAAGAGCTAACAACCATTAAGGAGAGGTCAGTGGGGGGAGAAATATAGGAGTAGATGAGGCTGGCTAAATTGAAAGGTGAGTCGATGCGCTAGTGGAGAAATGAAGGCTCATGATAAAGAGGAGTCAACAAGGGAGGGCTAGTAATAAAAGTAGGCAAGAATTAGGTGATGACAAAGGAAGAGGCCTAGATAAAACATGGAGACTAGCTTGTCAACGTAGAACTAGTAGGAAAGTCCAGTTCCCCCACTGGAAAGGATGCAACGACGAATAATAAAGGCTCAAACTAGCCAAAAATATTCCTTTACCCCATTGAAATACTTGTAGCCAAGTTGGTGGTGTCGAGCCAGTTCCTATCACCATAAACCAAGGAATACAATAAACTTTAGCATGCAAAACATATTCTTCCATCCTCATACGCTAGGAGGTGGCTATATGTGTCATAATGATTTTCCACCTCCAGATATAAGTAATGTGCAACATGATATATGGCTTTCTTATGGCATCGAGTAGCCAAGTACAAGAGGAGTTGACTAAGCAGTGCCCTTGTAAGTGCTAAGGGAGAGAACATTAATATATGCCAAAGAGACATGACCGATGCAATGGAGGCAAAGTAATTGCCCATTAAACTCAAGATTGATGTGATATGCAATGTGAAGTCATGGGGGGTGGTGATGTCACATCTCCCACTTCTTGTAGTTGGTGGGATGGTAGCATCATGGACTTTCGCTTGTCTTGGACAAATCACCCCATCCAAGGCTCCTTCATGTATGTTATCTAGGCTATAATTGTGTCATATTTTTCTAGTAAAACTTAAAACTATTTTTAATTGGATACGAGTTCATATTCTTTGGACATAGAAAACTGAGTAATGGCCCAAGACTTGGAAGCATTTGGAAAAAGTGGAAATCTACCATCTTATGAATTACTAACAAGTTAGGTACATTAACTACCAAATTTAATAATTTTTTCCATTTAAAAAAGCAATATTTAAATATGGAGAGAACTTTTCAGATGAATGTGTAGAGGATTTTATATCATGTCCAACTTTTTTGGTGGACTCTCCACCCATCATGAACTGAGAGTTTGAGTGGTAAGTCTCTAACGATGGGTGGAGAGAGTCCACCCAAAAAATTGGACGAGATGTAAAATCATCTCTACAAATTTTCATCAAAAAAAATTTCTCAATATAAATAATTGTGAAAACATACATTCTCTCAATATTTAAATATATCCATCTTTAATTTTCTTATATTTTAAGAAAATTATATATTATAATTTTATTCAGATAAATTATTTAAATTTAAACCAATTAAAAAAAACAAATATATATTAATCACTTAAAAACAATAATATTAAAAATAATAAGTATTTCTTTTTCTTTTATAAAATGACATTTTCAATTAAAACTGAGCCCTTTTTATCTAATGTCTTATTATGATAAATTTAAATTTAAATAAATTAAATTACGATAAAATAGGTTTGAAAATAATGCTGGAATATATTAATCTTTTATATTATTTATATTATATATTTTTAAAATTTATAAATTTTATTTAATACGAAGATTGTTTTAATTAAAATAAAAAAAATAATAATAATTATCCCAAATAATTTTATTCTCAAAGTTCACATTTGTTATTCCAAAAAAACTTAGTATTTTGACCCTAGGGAAGTGGCGCAATACATGCATTTTTCAGAACATCAAGAGGCCCCTCGATTCCGTCCTCATCTCAATCACGGGCCATATGCCCTCCTCTGATTAACCATGGTCTGATCTGTTTTCTATACTTCGTCTTCTTGGTCCTCATTCGCACAATGTGGGTGTTTCTATAGGTTTTTGGCATGCTGTTCTGTCTAAGTGATTCAATAGTTTCCAATACAGTTTTTGATCCATCCCCTGGATGCGTAATATGCAGTTTTTGATCCATCCCCTGGATGCGTAATATGCCCTGTTAAGTTGTTGATGGTCTTCAGACGTTTTGATCCATCCCCTGGATGCGTAATATGCAGTTTTTGATCCATCCCCTGGATGCGTAATATGTCCGCTTCCCCTTATGAAGCGCCCTGTTAAGTTGTTGATGGTCTTCAGACGTTTTAGTTTCACTCAGTTCGGCGATGGGTGGTTTATCATTTTTGCTGGTTTATCATGTTTGGATGCAGGGGTTTATTTGCTGCCGCAACAGCCAGTCATGCTGGTTATGTTTTAGTTGTTTATTTCTGAGCTTCATATCATTATATATTTTGATTTTTCGTCTTGGAAAAAAAATCTTCTGAATAAAAGTATTATTGTCATAAGTTATTTAGTGTTTTGATAATTATAAATCCTTCTCAATAAAAATATTGGAGTATCTTAATGTGCCTTGACGTGACTTTAAATTATATATTTCATGGTAGAAAAATAAATATTAATATTTGTAATCAATTTTACGTGCGTTGTCGTGAGCTTTAAATAGCTTTAAATTATAATATTTCAGGTTGGAAAAATAAATAATAATTGCTGGAAAAGAAATTAGGATATTCTTAACTCAGTGTTTATTATTTTACTTCATATTGCATTATACAATATTATTTAATTTATGATATATTAATAATAATTTATAAAATATTTTAAATTTAATAAGTTTAATTTGAAAAATAAAGTTAAAAAATTAATTATTTTTTATTTAATTTATGCGGATTTGAATTTCTAATTTCATATTTTACATATTATTTTTTGAGAAGACAAAATCATCATAGATTATATTAAGAGAATATAACAATCATATTATATATTACTTTATACATTGGCCAATTAAACTATATTTTATGAGCAAACATTAACTAATTTTTATTTATTTAGATTTTAATAAAATAAAATTTGTGATTAGAAATTTTTGTGGTTATTCATGTTGTTAAGAATTTTTGAAAGAGCAATATCTATAAAATTAAGTTAATCCGACATTTTAAATGGACACTTTATCTATTAAGTTTTGAATGATAGTTAGAGTGTCAACCCAAAATGTTAAATAAATTTAATTCTTTACACCATTCTCTTCCAAAAGTTCAATTTTCTTCTAAAAATCTTTAAATATTCATTAATTAAATATAGTTAAATATTATTGACGAGTAAAATTGAAACTTCAACGAGGCACTATTAAAAGTCTTTGATAAATTCAAGCCATTTGGAAATAGAACCAAGTCAAAAAAATAATTATAATTACGACAGTCAAAAGCAAAGCAAAGCAAAGAATCAGGGCGCTTTGTTCGGTGGTGTTGGTATGATAAGGGGAAATGCAGTATGGCGATATTAGCATAACCAAGTTTCAGTTTCTACAGTGTAACCAAGTTTCATTTTAACATTTTTTTATAATTGAATTAAGTTATATACTTATCTATTAAATAATTATATATTTATTAGAATTTGATTTAAAATTAATATATCATGTATATGGTAAGTGTTATAAAAAAGTTGTGCATTTTGTGGAAAAGTTTTATTAAGTGATTAAGAGAGAGTAATATGGGATAGTCGCTATTATCACTTTAGCAATTATTACTTTTGTTTTAGTGATGGACACAATCCAATAGAAGGGAGGTTTTTCTCGTAGATCTTAGGGATCTGATGACCTAGTTAAACCAAGTCAAGAATCTTGTAAGGCTTCTACTTGTATCACCACCAATCAAGAAGATCAAACAATTAGGATTTATGGTGGATCTTGAAGGTAATTTCGGTATTTGAATTCAAAGGGTCCTATGGCTATTCAAATGGCTTTAGGTAAACTAGGTTGAGCTCAAGGAAACTCCTCAAACACACAAGATCTAAAAATCACACAATGTTTTAGTAAAATAGCTTGTAAAATAGAAAATTGCGACAATAAATTGGTTTATAGAAACAATAAATAATAGCCCCAAGATCCATGATAATAAAATGAAAAATGAAGGGGTATAACATGAGTAAAATAGAGATTGAATTACAACAAATTTTTGCAATAAAAGAGCACACAACAACACCTAAAACCATAGATGCTAGCTAAAATATGGCTAGAAAACGAAATAAAAATGACATTTCGTATTTTGTAAAATATTACAAAAATATTTTTTTACATCAATGACTAAGATGCCTAAGTGATCCATAAATTGTCATGGATATTCCACTCGACAGTTTGTCATAACAAATATGATAAAATTATATTTAAAATTTGAAATTCTACACTATTACAATTTTATTTCTTTTAAGATTTTTGGATCTATAAATTAATGTTAATAGTGTATGCATGTGAATTAAAATTATGCAGAAAATAGAGAACATCAAAATAAAAGCTCACAAACACATTTGACACAAGATATGACCTAGGAAAACCTTTCAGGAGAAAAAACTAGCTAGAAAGTGAGGTTGCTCTACTATATTTCTTTGAATAGAAAATGGTTGTGAGTACAAAGAAGTATGGCCTATGATCCTTGGGTTACTACAATGCACAAATTCTCTCTATGTGCTCTATCACTTATCCCTCTTAGTGAATTTTTTCTCAACTATGGAACAAATACACTTGAAAGAATGGAACCCCTTTTCCTCCTAGTGGCCTGGTTATAACACAACCTGATATCCTACTAGTGGTTAGGTTTGACTACCTCGACTCTTAACCAAAGTTACAATATAGACCTTTCTAGAGTCTTCTTCATCATAATCATGTGGCTAGCCCCTTTTCCATGAATTATGGGGGCTAAAGTGGCATCCTCTCGAATTATGGTGGTGAAAATATGAAGGTCAACTTTTGAGTGGCATAAATTGTGCACATGGACTTTGATTGACACGATCCATGTGCCACTAGAAATATCTCTATGTTGTGGAAAAGGAAAAGAATGTGTGACACTAAAATGGAATTTTTTTCCCCAAAAAACATCGTTTGATGCCTCAAATGCTCCTGTAAGGTTTCAGACCCCAATTTGCCAAATTGGGCCCCGCTGGTAATAAGGGTCCCATGAGTTGATTCCTCCACTTTTTCCACTTTGAAAGCATCAAGATGGATGAAAAAAAAATAATGATCCAATTTGGATCACACCTCTCCGTTTTGGGAGGCTAATGGTCCCCAAATTGTTTTACTGAATGAGGTGAGGAAATTTTTCCTCCACCTTCTCTCGGGTGTACCATTTAGCTTTGCCTAAAAGTTTTACTTTCAACCCAATTTTCCAAACTTCATGCTTTCCATGTCTTATAGTTCTGTACCTCCTTTGCAAAAATGTATCTTTTTTCAACTCTTCCTAAGCATCTAGTACCAAATCCTCCATAGAAGCTAGGATTTGTTCCTCTTCCTAATCTAGCATGGAAAGCTCACAGGGTTTTAGATTATTTACATTCACAACTAAGTAAATGTACATATATGGTGGTAAACTGAGTTGATAGGAATTATCACCCACCTTTTCTTGTATCTCAAAGGGACCATACGGCAAAGCCTTAATTCTATTACTAAGACCCTGTAGTTCAACTGTAGCCTTACTCTATCTCCCACCTTGAATGCTTTCTTTGTTTTGTGTTGATCACGTCTGACCTTCAATTTATCCTATGACTTTTGTAGCACATCTCTTGTACTTATATATGGATCTGCTTGGTATTTTCTACAAACTTTTAAGCCCTCAAGGCATCCCTTGTAATATCCTCCCTCTCTCTTCCTTCTTTCCCATATGCGATATCCAGTGGTGAAGGTAACAAATATCCAAAATAAGTTTCAAATGGGGACTTACGAGTAGAAGTGTGAATTACTCTGTTGTAAGAGTGTTGTATATATACTATATTTTTGTAACACCCCACCCTACATTTACCCACTTTTACAAGCTTACTGGGGTAAACATGAGATGAGAGTTACTACACATGACCCAACCTCCAAGATTCAGTTATGGAAATGAGGTATACTTATCTAGACTTACTGCAACACTCAAAGACACATGATCACGCAAATGTCAGACAATTTTCATTGGTGACCTTTTCCCTAAGTTGGAATCACTTTCTGACCTAGCTTACAACCCAACCGCATGCATGTAAGCTTGTCAGAGCAGCCAGAGGCCTCCAGCCGTAGGCATAACCCATCCTCCATGTGACTATTGCTGAAATTTCCTCTTTTTGTGCATGCGACCACAAACTTGGTTCCATAATTTTAGGCCTAGCCTACAGGCCAACTACCCATAATTCTCCAGAAATATGTCAATGATAAGTACAAATTTCATGCTTTGTTTCTAAGTCTTGTTCTTATTCAAGATTTCCAAGCACATATTAATCATTTAGACAAACACATTGTAAACATAGTATTTGTAGTCATGAATGCATAATTTTTTCACTGTCTATCTTAGTTTCATAAGATGTTCATCAAGAAGGCTTACTTCCCTCTCATACTGGTTGTAGAAAACCCATATTAGCTCATGCACTCATACAAACAATTAAAGAGCCTATCAAACCATGAGAAAGATCAATAACAAGAGAAATTCATATAATAAGAAATATACCATGCATGTAACCAACATTTAACCATAATGAAGCCATGACAAACTAGTCATATATTCACACAATAAACCAAAACTTGTGCTCATTGATCTCATTAAATAATAACACAGAATAACATATGTATAGTTCCAACCAAGTCAGGGACTTCCACATACCACCCAACCATATATTTGGGTTGTACCAATTCTCTCTTCCAGCCCAATCACCCCCGTGCCATATTACAAGCATGAATGTGGGATCACATGGGATAAACCAAAACATAACCATACAAGAAATCCAAAGGAAGCCAACTCTACCCTCATACCACAGTGATTTCATCCAATACCAGGTCCAGAAATTACCAAAACCAATACAAGCTTGGATGCCTCATAATTTCTTCACCATACCCAAATGAATTTTCCTATCTTCACCCACATTTCAAGAGCTTCCTGAAGAAAATCATATCCACATTCACCCTTGGGATTTTCCTGAGACCACCTTAACTAGGATCCAAAATCTACTGGTAATCCAAAGCTCAGCCAAATAGGGAACTCACTACATCATGGCTATCGAGGAAATGACATAAGGAAAGGTTGTACATGACTTTCAATCCAGAAAAATCCCATGCAAATGAAAACAAAATAACCAACAAACCAATGCATGAACCATGCATTCGAATTCCAACAAGATAATCAAACATGCACATTGTTACCTACAATTCCACAACTATTGTATACCCTTGCTTGCTGCTATCCAAATCTTCTTCTTGGCTGTCCACAAATTCCTCTCATGCTCCTTTCATTCCTTACTCATTAATTACTTGTGTCCAAGTGCTCTTCTCTCTCTCTTTTGTTGTAGTGTTCTGTCTTGATTTTCTCCCCAAAGTGAAAGAATGAATTTCCTCTCTCCCATTTCTTTTCTTTTCCTTTTATTTTTCTTCATTTTCCCTTGCATGCATATTTTTCATTTTTCCCTTGCATGGAATTTATTTCATTTTCCTTAATTTCTTTTGCATCCATGCCACATGTTATTTGCTAGCCTGTAATAAATAATTTGTATTTTATTGTCTTTTTTCTCTTGCAAATTCCAATGCCAATTTCCATAACCAATAATAAATAATTAACCACAAGTGGATCCAAATGTGATGTTTTTCCCCTCATTCAGCCTAGAATACATGTCCCATGACCTTGGTTTTATTTTACCATTATAATGTCCTTTTATTTACATGGAACCTAGGGTTGCTACAATTTCATCCTAGTTCTTCTAATTATATCCCGTATTAGCTGCAATAAAGTCCTATTGACTACCTTTTTCTATCTATCTGTTTGTGGATGGAATTTTGTAGACCTCTTAAACTTTGTGTTCATCTTGTCCCATAATGTATTCCAATATGCACTAATAAATCTTGTGTCCGTATCTGAAATGATGCTCCTCGGTATGCCAAAGTGTACCCAGAGATGTACAAAGAACACTTTTGTTATTTCTTGCCCACTGATGGTATTTTTATAGGGCAACAGAACACGCATCTTGTTGAACTGACTAAGTACCATGAATAGGTAGTCACGTTCCTTCCTGATTGTTGGTAAACCTCCCAAAAAGTCCATGGAAATTCTTTCCCAAGGATGAGTGGGTACAACTAAGGGATGGTATAGACCATGTTTCTTGTTGCTAGGCTTGATGGTACAACAAATCATGCATCCTCTTATGAATCTAGCTACCTACTCTTGCATCTTGGGCCAATACGTATACCTATGCAAGTTGGCCATTATATTCCCTACACCAAAGTGCCTTGCAACCTTAGAGGTGTGAGCCTCTCTAATAAGATACAATCACTCACCTTTAGGAGAACATAGTTTATCTAGCCTGTAGAGCAACCCATCCTCTAGATGGTATTCAATGGTGTAATTGGCATCATGCATGTGACTATGAATTTGCAACTCCTAAAACACCTCCCTGAAGTCCCCATCCTCTGAATATGCCTCTCTATATGAATCATAGGTGAATGGCTCTATGTGCATCAGAGTTCTCAAAGCTAATATTTGGTGTGGGTGGCCTTGAAATCATGTTGGCCAACTTGTTTGTAATACCATTCTTGAACTTAATCACTAAATGAAACTAATGTAGAAATTACACACACTCATAATTCTTAGTCTGTTGTAGCTTGCACTATGCCTACATGTATTTTAGAGGATGGTAATATGTGTAGATCATTGTCTCCTTTCCCATAAGATAACGCTTCCACTTCTTCACAACTTACACCAGGACATAGAGATCCTTTTCATATGTAGGTTAGTTAAGAACTACCCCATTAAATACTTCAGAATGGTAGCATACAAGCCTTCATCCCTGCACCAAGATTTCTTCCATAACAGACCCACTTGTTTAGTCAATTTAGTATCCTGAACTGCTTTGCATAAATTATCAACCGAGGCTCATAAGCTGATGAAGTGTAGTGCATTGTATGTGCTAGTTAACCCTTCTTACTTCGTTGTTTTGTATTTTATATTGTTTTGGGGGTTTCTGTTCTTTGATCCCTAATGATGTATAATTTGAACTATGAGAAACTGAATCTAAATTTGTTAAAGGTGAACCAAGAGCTCAAAAGCTAGTCAAAATATAAGTTAAAAGAAGGAAAAAAAACAGACATCTATCCCATCTTCTCATCTAATCCTAATTCATGAATAATTCTTAAAACTAGAAGGTAAAGTTGTAAGTCAAGTTGAAATAAATACAGAGAATGAAATTAACTGAAGTACTTCTAGTTACCTTAACCTTTAATTTTGAAGGATAACCTCCTTAAGATGGAATTCAAGCAACTTCTGTACTTCATGATCTAGAAAATAAACTAAATAAAAACATGCAGAAGGTAACTGATTGGTTTCAACCCTTATGTAAAGTGAATGCTTAACCATTTAGTTTAGGATGGATATTAGCTTGAAATGGTGACCAAAACATTCATTAGTACAGTGCATTAACAACCTGAACTAGGAAGTAAATAACAAAAACAGTGAGTAAACTAATCAACAACACATCCTCATTACTTTCAACCTTACTCTGTTTAGAAACAAATTCGTTTCCTTTATGAAATGAATGGAGAAACGAGACTACATAATTGAATTCTAACATTATGATACTGATTAAAACTAAAAGGAATCAAACTATAAGAAATCCACCTAAGTTATAAACACTGCTAAAAGCAAATGAAGAATTTAAAACTGAATAGAAATAAGAAAACAAATGAAAAGAAAACCTCCTTCAGCGCAGGGGCCCTCTGCAACTGACTAGGTTGAGCTGCTAACTTAATTCAAAATTCTCCTTCCAATGATCATCAGTCAACACACAGCTTTGTATTATAAAATAGGAACAAAAGTCCAAAATTACAGAGCTGATAAGTTTAAACTTAATACATCAAAAACTTTCCACACCCTCCGGTCCTGTTCAATTGGTATTTAAAAGAAAATATTCATAACTATCTTTTGAGGAAAATTAGCTACAGGTGGTCTACACGTATTACAACCAATTTGCGTAAATGTTTGATCAGATACAGGTGACTTGAATTCGAATGAGGTGGTTGCACAGAACCGTTGACATAGGTGGCTGATCCAAGTTAATGCTTCAACAGATCTATTGGATTCATTAATTAACCACGAAAGAGTAGACAAAGAGTCCTATTGCTTCCAGGTTTCATACATTTGACTCCACCTTTGACTGTGGTCTTGAGCTGGCTTTTTTGTCGATCTGGGTTGGGTGACTAGGATAGGATCCATGTCGAGACGATTCCAAAGATTCCCATGTGGCTGGTTTCTTCGTTTGACACCTGTAACCTATTCAACCATGGAAGTAGCTACGGAACACACAGTTAGCTACAACATAGGCTGCGTTCCATAGCTAACTTGCAAAAACTTATTTCAAATAGCAAAAACATAAAAGTATAACATGTCAATCATTTAATGTCTTCCTTGAGACAAAATATATCATTTATTAGTGATGGGGATCTATCTTTTATGGAAAACAAGAGAAATGAGTGAGAAAAGTTGTCAAAGAGAGAGTAATTCTGAGATCCAGCACACCCCCACTACGAAATCATTGCATGTCCCCATGCAATTTTGCCAAAACTGTGAACTCTTATTTCTTATTGCATTTGATCAGATAAATCTGCTAGTACATCTAACTTTCTTCTCTTCTCCTCTTTGAAGTGATTGCCATCCTGGGTTTCTTCATGAGAAGTCTGTATTTAAGGTTGATGAATATTTTGTTCAAGTTTCTATTCTTCTTCTTCAACTTCCTATTCTTCTTGTACCATAGCCCTAGGTGCAGTATTGTATTATCATGAATGGCTTTATCCAATTTGCTTTGTTCCTTCAGGGTTTCATTTTCTTTCTTGATATGCCTGTTCAATATCTGTAACTCATAGGGCAGGTGGCTTGTTTTGGGTCATAGCTTTTCAGCCCAACAGCTAGCGAGAGAAGCCATAGGGATGACCAGATGGCTTGAGATACTTCCCTTTATATACTTCTCAATAAAGACGTTAGGTGCTGAGGATGCCCGTGACAGGGTGAGGTACGAACGCTCGACTGTTAAGGAGAGGGCTCGACCATCGCCCCCCACCCAATAAGCATCAAGGAAGCATGGCTCAACTAAAAGGCCGCCATCGTGCATTAGCACACTCGACTGTCAAGGAGAGGGATACAACTGCGGCTCACCTGGGTAGCGGGAAGGGGGAATAGCGGTGGGGTTGGCGGTTTTTCACTGTTGGTTGGGTTGGCGGAAGCCAATGTAATGGGAACTTTGGAATATGCTTGAGAGAGTCAGTTAGAGATTCTTGTGGATTGACAGGTTGTTCTGGATTGGCTGAGGATCCTGGATTAATTGAGGCACATTTCTTTTCTAGTGATTCTATGTAATCATAAATTTGTTGCTGCACTGGGTCTATGCCTGGGGATCCTCTATTGGGGCTGCCTTCAAAATATTGTTTAGGAGAGTTTTGAGGACTGTATGTAAATGGAACATTTTCAGGAGATGGTACTGGGGTTTCTTCTTCTAGATTTATGAACTCTGTTCCCTTTGATGATACCTTCTTTACCATACCTCGGAGTCTAGAGCTCCTTCTAAGTTGTAGGGGGTTTATGTTCTCCTCCTTTGTACCCTTTTTCTCCTTTCCTATCTTTTCCTTCCTCTTGATTTGTTTCCTAATCTCTATCAAATTTTCAGAGATTAATTTTTCATCATCTTGTTGTAATCAAGATTTAGGTTTGTTCTCAGTAATTCCACCAGCTTTCTTTTTTATCTTTCCTTTTTGCTTGATCTGCTCCCTGATCTCTATCTCAGAGATTGGCTCTTCATCATTTTTCTGTGTGAAGGATTCAGGTTTTCTTTGAATGGTCATATTTGTCTTTTTCTTCTTACTCCTTCTGACATTACCCTCTTCAGGTGATTTTGGTGTCTCTTGGAAATAGTTTCTTATCAAGAAGTTTTCCCAAGTATCTCCTATTCTTTTTAGATGATACTCAACTAGTATTTTTACCAACCCATGATGGTACATAGTTGTGTCTATGAATTCCATTTTCTTCTATACATTTGAAGCCATCCTCCTTAGACTATTTAGAAGGAAGAAATGGAGGTTGATGTTTCCATTTTCTAGAAAGTTCATCAATAAACATATATGATAAACATACATGCATCCGAATTTTCCCTCACAGGTAATAAATTTTTCTAATATCAAAAGCATGCTTCTCCATTTATTTTTAAGTGCTGAGATAGGAATTCATTTTCTAAACACAGTGACATCCATACCTAGGTTCCTAAGGATTACCTTCCATGATTGACTATGAAATTCTTTGTTTTTGAACCATCTCTCACCAAGTCTTGGCAGTTCTGTAGCATCTACTATGTAAGATTCTGTTACTGCAAACTTAATGTCTCCAATATCTACTTCTATACCATCGAATGATCTAGAAAAAGATTTTGTGATCTCCTTGTGATATCCGTCAAAATTTTTAATGAAATTGAGCCATCCAGTCTTCTGCAACATCTCCTTGAGTTATGGGTACCCTTCCATAAACTTTGCCCCTACGGGCTCTGCCCTGAGAATGAGTCCCATGGTCTCTGTTTCGTAGAATTTTCTAACCTTCAAAATTACTCTCTTGGTCTATGAAATGGACTAACTGCAGGTATGGTGAAAAAGAATTATGGGTTTGCATGGAATAAGTAGACGGTGAGGGTTTGGAGAGACGTGAATACATTGGTCACATTGTAGTTTTGATCGTTAATAGATGGAGTTATTAGAGACCGTTTAAGTACAGAGTAGTGGAGGTGTGGTATGATGAAATCATTATAGACCGTTTGGTATCGAATGTGGAAGATGTGGCGGAGATGTGGTATCATGAAGTGGTAGTCAAATCAAATGATGACTGGTTAAGGAGACATATGATCATTCATATTATACATGACTTATGTTTATGACTTGCTATTTGAAATAAATTTGCATTTTACCTTTAGAAGTTAACCTTTTGCTTGATAATTCTTTTGGTGTTGATCCATAGGTACTTTGAGCATGGTTGATCTCCAAAACTTGATTCTTCAATTTCCCTGCATTCATTATTTATTTGTAAGTTGTACAATTGTGCCAGAGCTGATAAGTAAGTTGTAGCTGCAGA
The DNA here is from genome assembly GCA_031772625.1 of Pinus tabuliformis. Taxonomy (NCBI): domain Eukaryota; kingdom Viridiplantae; phylum Streptophyta; class Pinopsida; order Pinales; family Pinaceae; genus Pinus; species Pinus tabuliformis. Next base: position 545,084,841 of record CM062812.1, on the reverse strand, counting down.
ATCATATTAGCTGCGGAATGGAATTACTTGCAGAATGTGAAAAGAAGGAAAAGTGAAATATGGCTTATGAATATGGATGTAAAATAAAATATAAATGAGTTATGACAGTGAGTTGGAATGAGATGTAATATAAAATGAAAAATAGGGTGAAATGGGGTAAAACTGGAAGAAGATAAAATGTAAATGAAATATGACAGTGAGATGAAGTGGAACTGTAGAAAAAAAATGAAGACAGAATGAGATGATGAATTTGCAGACTCTAAACTGTAAATGAATGTAGCTTTTTGTCACTACTTATTACAGAAAGGAAATGGAAAATATAGGATGTCAGAAATATCTGATTTTCACCCTATATTTTCTGTATAAGGATGCCCATCAATGATTGGTTTTCAACCTATATATATATATATATATATATCATATATATATATATATATATATATATATATATATATATATATAGGAAAATTAGACTAAGTTAGTGGAGAAGAAGAATTCTTCTTCACTAGCTTCATTTCAGAGTTATCCTGGAAAATCTTAATGAAATCCTCTCTTGAAACTGGTTTTTGATATATCTTCAACCGATGACCATTCACAGGAAGAGGTAGTTTGATTCCATCTATTGTCCTTATCTTTACTGTTCCATTATTAAAGACTTCTTCATTCTCATATGGTCCAAGCCAATGAATTTGAAACTTCCCTTGAAAATCTTTGAACTTTGAATCGAACAACAGTGCCCAATCTCTTGCTTGAAACTTCTTCTCCTTAATATATTTATCATGCTATTTAGCCCTCTATTGTTGGAGTATACGGGTCCTTTGGACTGCATCTTTCCTGATTTCATCAAGTTCATTGAGTTGCTCCAATCTATGTTTCTGTGCCTCTGATAAATCCAATCCCAATTGGACTGCCATCTTGAAGGTTTTGATTTGAAACTCTATAGGGAACATGGCTTGTTTCCCATAAACAAGTTCATAGGGCGTATGTCCCGTTTTGTTCCTCCATGTAGTTCTATAGGCCCATAAAGCTTCAGGAAGCCTCTCTTCCCAATCTCTTCTATGTAGATGCACAGTATTAGTGAGAATTCCTTCAATCACCTTATTTGTAGATTCAACTTGACCATTTGCTTGTGGATGATAGGGAGTAGATTTCCTATGTTTGATCTTGTAATCTTCCACAAGGCCCTTCAACAACCGTGTTTTGTTTTCCAGGTCTATCTAGCATAGTAATATTGAATTCTTGCAAGAGTAAAAGCAATCTTGTAACTCTGACATTAGTAATAGGTTTATTCATTAAATATCTAATTGCAGAGTGATCTGTATGAAAAACGTTTTCATAACCTGTTATATAATGTATGAACTTGTTGATTGCATGAACAACAACTAAAAATTCCTTTTCAGTTACATTATAGTTCAACTTAGTGGGAGTCAAATTCTTACTTGTGTAGTAGATGGCATAGGGAATCAAGTATTTTTGTCCTAATACAGCTCCCAGGGCTGTATCTGAAGCATCTGTTGAAATTTGAAAAGGCAGTTTACAATTTGGACCTCTCAATATGGGTGCTTCAGAAATTTTTGTTTTTAAAGTCTCAAATGCTAACTGGTAGTCAGGATTCCAATTGAATTCACAATCCTTGGCGAGTAATTTGAAGAGTGTGGATGCTATTTTAGTGAAATTTTCTATAAATTTTCTATAGCATCCTGTGAATCCTATAAAACTTCGAACATCCTTTTGGCAATTTGGAATTGATAATTTAGAGATGACTTCAACTTTAGATTTATCAACTTTAATCCCATCTCCTGAAATGTGATGCCCTAAAACAATACCTTCTATAAACATCATAAAACATTTTTCATGGATTAGTGAAAGGTTTACTTCCTTACATATTTTAAGAACTCTTTTCAAATTTTCCAAAGCTTCTTCAAATGTATTCCCATAGACTATAAAATCATCCATATATACCTCTACACAATCATGTATTAGATCAGAAAAAATTCCTAGTACTGCTCTTTGGAATGTTGCAGATGCATTACATAACCCAAAAGGAAGTACTCGGTAGGCATAAGTTCCCCATGGACAAGTAAATGTGGTTTTATCTTGATCTTCAGGTGCCACCTGAATCTGATTATAACCACTAAAACCATCCAAGAATGAGAAATACTTCTTCCCTGCTGATGTATCTAACACTTGATCTATAAAGAGCAAAGGAAAATGATCTTTAATGGTAGCTTTATTCAATTCTCGGTAATCGATGCACACCCTCCATTTACCATTCTTTTTAGGCACAATTACTAAAGGGGAAACCCATTGGCTGTCTGAAATTGGGTAAATGAAGTTGACATTCAGCAGTTTTTGCAGCCCTTCTTACACAATTTTCCTAAGATTTGGATTCATTCTTCTCTGAGGTTGTCTGATAGGTCTACAATTTTCCTCAACGTAGATGTGATGTATACAAATATTAGGACTAATTCCTTTCATGTCAGTATATTCCCATGCATATGCAGCAGAATGTTGTTGTAATGTCTTGATTAGCTTCTGGTGTTGTAATTTCTCCAAGTTATTGTTTATGTTCAATGTTCTCCCTAGAAAGATTTCAATTGTAGAGCTACCAAATTATTCCATAGAATAAAGAGACATCTGCCTAGATGACAAATATTTAATATTGGATTTTTCTTGAAATTGATCATGTTCATATTCTGGAGATGATTCAAAATTTCCCATTGTATTTAAGATTTGACTATCTTCACTAATATCTAAAATAGTAAAGAGAGGATGAATATCATTTTCATCATCAATCCATTCTTTGTCATCTATTTCTGTGATTGTTCTTGCTGGAGGATATAGAGTGAATTTCTTTGTTGAATTCCCATCAGAAATATACATATCACCAGATCTACAACAAATGAAAGCATCAGCTGTGGCCAGCCAAGGTCTTCCTAATATGAGTGGATGTCCTCCTAGATTTTTCTTCGGAGTTAAGATCATAAAACAAACATGATATTCCCAAGAATCTAAGGATACTAAAATATCTTCTAACACTCCATCTGGTTTGATTATAGATCTGTCCACTAATTGCAGTAATGTAGGGGTGTAAAGAAGATTAGGAAGCTTGAGCTGTTCCATGGTTTGTTTGCTCATGATGTTTATTGCTGCCCCTAAATCAATCATTGTATTTGGAATTTCAACTCCATTGATATGTGTTTTCACAATTGGACGTCCTGGATTTACATATTTTTATATGGCCATTTTTCCCATCATTATATCTGCTATTTTTCCTACCAAGTGAATTCTTTTTGTTTCTTTTGCTTTTCTTCTTGTTTTCTTTATGCTCAACTCCTTTATTGTTTTAGCTAGGATTGAAATCTCCTTAATGGCTTGTAACAAAGGAATTTTGATACAGACATTTTTTAATTCATCTAGAAAATCACAATTAGGCAACATGATCTACTTTTCTACTCCTCTATCAACTTGTAATCTTTCAGGAAAAGGAGCTGCAAAAGTAGATACTGGCTGCTCAATGATAGGAGTTGAGTTCACTGGTTCTTTCTATTTTTCATTTTTAGTATTTTGGTTTGGGAGATATGTTCCCTCAAAAATTTTATGGGGCTGTAGAAAATCTTCCTCAGAATGATCTTGTTCCTCAATAACTACAGAAGTTATTTCCTTTTCTAATATCCTACCAGATCTTAGTTGAACATCATTGAGATCTAGAGGAGTGATCATATAAGTTGGAAATTGTTGTCCTTCCACCATGTAAGTATTCTGAGGGTTTTTATTGTTGGGGTTTGGTAATGGTTGGGCAGGTGGTTGATTTGGTCTCTGCTGGAATGGTAGTAGGAGTTGAGGACTTTGGTTTTGTTGTGGAATTTTTTGTGGAAATGGTAATGAAAGTTGAGGGTTCTGATTTTGAAGTTGTGGCTGCTGATTTTGTTATGGAATGTGTGGGGGAGGATAATTTTGATATGATGGAGGATATTGATAATATTGAGAAAATCTCCCATAAGGATTTTGTACTCCTTGTGCCCAAGGTTGAGATTGAGATTGAGGTTGAGGCCAAGGTTGCTGCCAAGAATTCCAATTTGGTGGGGGCTGAAAATACATTTGATTGTTAAATCCCTGATTTTGTGGCCCTTGCCAAGGTTTTCTAGAGACAAAGCAAAGAGGTTCTGCTGAATTTGGAATTGTTTCTTCTTGAAAAACAACCTTAAAACCTGGAATCGAAGGACAACCCTTGGTTTCATGATTCTCTGAGAAAATCATACAAGTCTCTATAATTTTTTCATCTAAAGGGCATTCTCTTAGAGCATGTTTTTTTTCTGCATTTTGGACAGAAAATAGCTAAAGCATCAGCCTCGGTTTTCTGCTTGTTTTGCAACTTAAGGGTGTCTATTTGCTCACTAAGACTCCCTAGAATATTTGTTTTGAATTCATCAAGCATATTACCAATTTTTTCCCTACTCACTGATCCAGTTGCAGATTTATTTACTCTAACAAGAGAAGGATCTCTTGGACCTTTCCCAGTTTTGGATTTCCCTCTTGAGAGATGAACACATAATTCTCCTATATCATTTAATGGGAGTTGAGAGATATCTCCCTTCCCCATCATGTTAAGGATATCTATCCACTCATCTCTAGTGGCTTTTAATAAAAGAGCTTTTAAGGTATCTTCATCTAAATTTTCCATCTTCACTCTTTTCAAATTATAGTTGAATCTCTCAATCAAATCCTCTAAATTTTCATCCTCTCTTTGCATCATTTTGAACACTTCATCTTTGTGATTGGTAGGCATGCAATAATCCAAAGACCTATCCAAAAACACTTTTTTCATGTCATTCCATGTTCTAATGGACTGAGTGACTAACCCCATGAACCACTTCAAAGCAGCTCCTTTCAGTGTTGAAGGGAACAACTTAAGTTTTTAAGAGTCTTCTAGATAATCATAGGTTCTGCACAAGACTTCAAACTCAAATAAAAATGTTTCAGGATCCTCACCTTTTAACCCATGGAAATTTGGGAGGACATAAGGTGAGATATTTTTCATTGTGGCATTTGTTTCTTCATCCACTATAGGGAATCCAAAAGAATTATTTATTGCCCTATTTCCTCCGCCTCCTCCATTATTTCCTCTACCCCCTCCTCCAAACAATGTGAATTCTCCATCCTCTCCTTCTTCTGCCTTTATAGTTTCTTCGGGTTCAACCTGCAAGGTTACTTTCTCCTCCTCTAGTTCTTCTATTAATGGGATATGGGAGAGAGGTTCTACTTCTTCTTCTTCACCAGGTATTCCTAATTCTTCAACTAAAATGTGCTCCCCTGTAGAGGTGAAAAAAGCTACTCATGCTGTTGGAGATCCAAGATTTTTCTCCTCTAGGACTGACTTGGTAGATGAAGTAGGAGATTCTTTTGATTGGATTTCTACCCCTGGAATTTCAGGAGTTTTATGGCTGGGAGTATGATTTTGGGATGGAGGTGTATCACCTCTTGTTCTTGGTGGAGTAGGTGGTGTTGTAGGAATTGAACTCCTGCCTCTAGCTATAAATATACCCCTAGAGTCTCTTTCTCTATGCATATCATTTTTCTTTTTGAATGTAAGAGATAAGGTTACCTAGTTACACTTCCCCGGCAATGGTGCCAAAATGTTTAGTCAATTTAGTATCCTAAATTGCGTTGCATAAATTATCAACCGAGGCTCGTAATTTGATGAAGTGTAGTGCACTGTATGTGCTAGTTAACCCTTCTTACTTCATTGTTTTGTATTTTATATTATTTTGGGGGTCTCTGTTCTTTGATCCCTAATGATGTATAATTTGAACTATGAGAAACCAAATCTAAATTTCTTAAAGGTGAACCAAGAGCTCAAAAGCTAGTCAAAATCTAAGTCAGAAGAAGGAAAAAAAATAGAGCATCTATCCCATCTTCTCATCTAATCCTAATTCATGAATAATTCTTAAAACTAGAAGGTGAAGTTGTAAGTCATGTTGAAATAAATACAGAGAATGAAATTAACTGAAGTACTTCTAGTTACCTTAACCTTTAATTTTGAAGGATAACCTCCTTAAGATGGAATTCAAACAACTTCTATACTTCATGATCTAGAAAAGAAACTAAATAAAAACATGCGGAAGGTAACTGATTGGTTTCAACCCTTATGTAAAGTGAATGCTTAACCATTTCTTTTAGGATGGATATTAGCTTGAAATGGTGACCAAAACATTTATTGGTACAGTGCATTGACAACCTGAACTAGGAAGTAAATAACAAAAACAATGAGTAAACTAATCAACAACGCATCCTCATTACTTTCAACCTTACTCTGTTTAGAAACAAAGTCGTTTCCTTTATGAAATGGATTGGAGAAACAAGACTGCATAATTGAATTCTAACATTATGCTACTAATTAAAACTAAAAGGAATCAAACTATAAGAAATTCACCTAAGTTATAAACACTGCTAAAAGCAAATGAAGAATTTAAAACTGAACAGAAAGAAGAAAACAAATGAAAAGAAAACCTCCTTCAGCGCAGGGGCCCTCTGCAATTGACTAGGTTGAGTTGCTAACTTAATTCAAAATGCTCCTTCCAATGATCATCAGTCAACACACGACTTTGTATTATAAAATAGGAACAAAAGTCCAAAATTACAGAGCTGATAAGTTTAAACTTAATACATAAAAAACTTTCCACACCCTCTGGTCCTGTTCAACTGGTATTTAAAAGAAAATATTCATAACTGTCTTTTGAGGAAAATTAGCTACAGGTGGTCTACACATATTACAACCAATATGCGTAAATGTTTGATCAGCTACAGGTGACTTGAATTCGAATAATTTGGTTGCATAGAACCATTGACACACGTGGTTGATCTGAGTTAATGCTTCAATAGATCTGTTGGATTTATTAATTAACCACGAAAGGGTAGACAAAGAGTCTTATTGCTTCCGAGTTTCATACGTTTGACTCCACCTTTGACTGTGGTCTTGAGATGGCTTTTTTGTCGATCTGGGCCGGGTGACTAGGATAGGATCCATGTCGAGACGATTCTAGAGATGCCCATGTGGCTGGTTTCTTCGTTTGACACCTGTAACCTGTTAAACCATGGAAGTAGCTACGAAACACATGGTTAGCTGCAGAATAGGTTGTGTTCTGTAGCTAATTTGAAAAAACTTATTTCAAATATCAAAAACATAAAAGTATAACATGTAAATCAATTAATGTCTTCCTTGAGACAAAATCTATCATTTATCAGTGATGGGGATCTGTCTTTTATGGAAAACAAGAGAAAGAAGTGAGAAAAATTGTTAAAGAGAGAGTAATTCTGAGGTCCAACACCACTCACGTCTATCTCTACTTCAAAAGGATGTTGCAAGTCCAGTAGTGTTAGAACTGGAGCTTGGTTGATCTTCTTTAGCTCCACAAAGGCCTTTCCTGGACCCTTTCCCCACTAGAAACTCTTGCCATTTGTTGTTATAGTGTGGAGTGGTGCTACTACTGTTTAAAATGAGGCTATAAATTTTCTCAACTACTGTACTACCCTAATGAAACTCGTCACTTCAGAAACATTAGTAGGAACCATCCATTTCATGGTGGCCTCCATCTTTATAGGATTTGTCTTCATTTCTCCTCCACCTATCACATACCAATAAGATACCAAAGACTGCTTTGTAAACTCACAATTCTTGATATTTGCTAGTAATTGGTGCTTCTTTAATGTCTTTAGTGCCTACGTTAAATGTGAGATGTGATCCTCTCAAGTAGCATTGTATACCAAAATATCATCCAAATAAATAATAACAAATGAGTCTATAAAGGGTGAAATACAACATTCATTAATCTCATAAATGTAGTTGGTGCATTACATAGGCCAAATGGCATGAATAACCACTCATACAAACCTTGTCTAGTTTTGAAGGCGGTAGTCCAAGTATCTTCATATCTAACTCGAACTTGGTGATATTTAGAATTTATGTCCATAATGGTGAAGGAATTTTCTTGTTATAAATGATCTAGTAGATCATCTATCCTAGGCAGGGGCTACGTGTTCTTGAGCGTATCTTGTTCAACACCCTGTAATCTATATACACCTTCCAAGTCCCATCCTTATTTGGCACAATGATGACGGGTGACCCACATGGTGATGTACTCGTCAGATGAAACCCTATTCCAATAACTGTTGCAACTATTTCTTCATCTCACTTTCTTCTATAACAAATTTCGTATACAACCTAATGTTTGGCAATGGGGAGTCCAACAAGAGCTAGATCTCGTGCTCCACTTCCCTCTTAGGTGGTAACACTTTAGGCTCCTGGAACACATCCATGTATGCATGTAGCAACTCTTCCAGTTGTTTTTGTTTCTTAGTACACCTCCCCAAGGATGTGTTGCCTCTTATTGACTCTTCTAAACACTGATTTTCTCTTAAAAGAAATAAAATGTACTTCTTGCTAGAATTGATTAATTTATTGGTTTGGTCGGCACTTACCAATGAAACTTTTGACTTGCCTTTATGCACATTGATGGTGAACAAATTTCCATCCCTGATGAAATGATATTGGATGTCTCTCAGCATGAATATTGCATATCACATGTACATGTAGGGACTCCCAAACATGACTCCACATGCACATAAGGGAATCACATATAGTTTTACTTCATCAATAAAATCAACACTAATAACAAAACTGATTTTGCATTGTTTTGTTACTTTCAAATCTACATATTTATTTACCCATCCTAATGGATATGGGCTTAGATGATCATGAATTTCCAACCCCAACTCTTTGACTAGCTCTGTTGCAATGAAATTCACCTACGATCCTAAGTCAAATAGAGCATCACTACAAGGAAAATACCTTCTAGTGGAGGTTATAACGAAGGTTTTTAGTGCTATAAAATTGGCAAAAAATGTCAGAAAAACATTTGCTAAAACATTTATTTATGATAGAAGATGTTTTAGCAGAGATTATAACTAAACTTCATCACAATTGAAAAAATCTGCGCAGTCGGAGGTTTTAGCGAATGTTTGTTTTGAGGTGTGCTTCATAGAACAAGTAGCACCGGTGCGCTACGTATATAAAAGTTTTGCGGTTGCATACATAACTAAAATAACTAAGGCATTGAATGCAAAGAACACCAGTTCTTGAAATGTATACTTCCCCGGTGCACAAATATCAAAAAATGCCTCAGGGCATTATTTAAGGAACAACATTGGGGCACGCAAAAAAAATTGCAAACCTAGTGCTTTTATTTAAACTCGCAGTGTTGATGCGTATTTTTTGTATAAATGAAGAGGTGTGCTAAGGATATAAAAGAACTCGTGCTTTTAATTTTAATGATGTACCAGGGCTAGAAACAATATTTTGTAGGACCGGGGTGTTAGTTCTATGAAAGCACTAGTGTGTTAACAATTACAATGCACTAGGGTGTTAATTGCAAACAAAACTAGTGCTTGAAGAACTAAATGCCACGGTGCTATCGTTTTCCGAAAAGGCACCGATCATGCAAAAAAAAATGTCATCATGGTGCTTTTATATAACATAATGCACTGGTGCATTCTTATGTTACGGATGCACCATTTTTTGTGTGATATTTTCTCTTTTTTGGAAACATCGACCTGTCAGAATGCAATTATTGTAAAATTTTAAAACTGTTATTCATAAAAAAATTGGCATATATCTTATAACACTATTCATATATAAATTAAAATTTTGTTAGTGCATTTGTATAAGATGTTTGGATTAATTTATTATATTATCAGATTTCACATCTCTTCATTATAATATTTAATCTTCCATATATTTAATCAGTGGTGTAACATTTCACAGTGACATTGGATAACACAATAGAATAAATTAAAATGTATTTTACTATATATCAATAGGAGGCTCTTTGTCATACAAAATTGGATTGTTATTGGTAACCCTTTGTCTTTCAATTGGGACATTATGTCCATTACATTAAACAAAACAATTTATTTTCACAGAAAATTATTTCAAAAAATACAACATGTTGCATTGGTATCCAGATAGATCATCACTCTTCGTTGGAACTGTTGTCAATGCTCGAGTTACTTCCATGACTTGGGTTATTTGGATGAATTTTTTGTTGATTGCATCGATTGTTTTCATCTTTTTGATCTTGTTTTATCTGCAAACATAAAAATAAAGTGTAATGAGTGTATCTACATTGGTGAAAATAATGAAATTTGAATAAATAATAAACATCAATGTAAATCAAAACCAAATCTCATGCCTTGTTGCAATAAGTATTCTACTGGCATAGTTCCATACTTTGTTTCTTGCATGTTTTAAACCTCATTATAAATCATAGATTTAATATGAAGGATTTTTTAGTTCTATTAATTATAAACTTAGAGAAGTAAAACATCATAGATGCTTACAAATTCCACAATTAATATTTGATAAGCCATCATATACTCACAACCCATATTTAACCCAATGTCAATCAATTATTTCAATGGCTCTTATTTGTATGTTAGCACCTATTTGAAGATATTCAAGGATGATTTTTGTAAAACAACTTAAAATATACAAAAATGAAACCTTGATTTGTTATGAACAAATATTAACAATTACTCACAAACTTTGATATTAATCATTTTCTTCCTTGTTGTCATGTTTTTGTTTTGAATGAGTTCCATTTTATTTTATTTTCTGCAAGAAAATACTTGAAAATTAATATTTAATGCTAGATTATTTTTTTATGTGTATACATTCAATCTTGATTACATACATTTGAAGCAAGTTGTTGTTGAGATGGGTCCTCCCATGATTCAATTATTTCCATTTCTTTGACCATATCCTTGTACATTTTTTTGGACATTCCTATTGGCATGTTTCACATATATGCTCGTTGATCATTTGGGATTTTCATAATTGTTGTGAAAAAAAGTAATAAAATATTTTTATATGAATATTTCATCTCACATACACCAAGGGGAATCATATCTAGTTCTACCTCATCAATAAAATCAACACTAATAGAAAATCTAATTTTGCACTATTTTGTTAACTTCAATTTGACATCTTTATTTACCCATCACAATGGATATGGGATTTTATGATCATGAAATTCCAACACCAACTTCCTGACTAGATATGTTTCAATGAGACTCACCTATGATCTTAAGTCAAGCAGAGCATCACTACAAGGAAAATACCTTCTAATGAAGGTTTCTAGTGTTATAAAATTGGCAAAAATGGTAAAAAAACATCTATTAAAACATTTGTTTGTGGTAGAAGATGTTTTAGTGGAGACTATAACAAAACTTCATCACAACTAAAAAAATATGGGCGGTCGGAGGTTTTAGCGAATGTTTTTTTTGCGGTGCGCTTCACGGAACAAGTAGCACTGGTGTTATATATATATATATATATATATATATATATATATATATATATATATATATATATATATATATATATATATATATATATATATATATATATATATATATATATATATATATATATATATATAGCATTAGGGCTGCATACATAACTAAAAGCACTGAGGCGTTGAATGAAAATAACATCGGTGCTTGAAATGTATATTGTCCCAGTGCGTATATATCAAAGAATTCACAGGGGCATTCTTTAAGAAAGAACACTGGGGCACGCAAAAAATATTGTAGACCCAGTGCTTTTATTTAAACTCATAGTGTCGATGCATATTGTTTGTATAAACATAGAAGTGCGTTATGGATATAAAAGTACTTATTCTTTTAATTTTAATAATGCACCAGGGCCGAAAATAATATTTTGTAGGTCCGAGACGTTAGTTCTATGAAAGCACTAGTGCATTAGGAATTACAATGCACCAGTGCTTAAAGAACTAAATGCCCCAACGTTGTCATTTTACGAAAAGGCATCGATCATGTAGAAAATATGTCATCAAGGTCCTTTTATAGAACATAACACACTAGTGCATTTTTATGTTATGGACATACCAATTTTTTGTATGAGATTTTCTCTTTTTTGGAAACATCGACCTGTGATAGTGCAATTATTGTAATGTTTTAAATCTGTTATTCATCGCAAATTTTACGTATATCTTATAACACTATTCATATAAATTAAAATTTAATTAGCGCATTTGTATATGATATTTGGATTAATTTGTTATATTATCAAATTCCACATCTCTTCATTATAATATTTAATCATCCATATATTTAATCAATGGTGTAACATTTCACAACAACATCGAATAGCACAATATAATAAATTAAAATGTATTTTATTATATATTAATAAGAGACTCTTTTTCATACAAACTGGGATTGTTATTGGCAATCCCTTTTCTTTCAATTGGGAAACTATGTCCATTACATTAAACAAAATGTTTAATTTTCATAGACAATTATTTCAAAAAATATAATAGATTGCATTGATATCCAAATAGATCATCATTCTTCGTTGGAATTGTTGTAAGTTTTTAAGCTACTTCCATGACTTGGATTACTTGGAAATTTTTTTTTGATTACATGGATTTTTTTTTTTCGTTTTCTTGATCTTGTTCCATATCCAAACATAAAAATAAAGTGTAATGAGTGTATCTACATTGGCGAGAATAATGAAAATTGAAATAAATAATATACATCAATGTAAATCGAATAACAACCTACTGTAGCAATAAGTGACTCATAAACTGTACATATGGTTTCAAAACCAAGTCCCATGCCTTGTTGCAACAAGTCTTTTGCTGGCGTAGTTCCGTACTTTGTTTCTTGTATGTTTTAAACCATATTATAAATCATAGATTTAATATAAAGGATTTTTTTGTTCTATTAATCATAAACTCAGAGAAGTAAAACAACATACATACTTACAAATTCCACAATTAATTTTTGATATGACAACATATACTCACAACCAATATTTAACCCAATGTCAATGAGTTCTTCTGATGGCTCTTTTATGTATGTTAGCACCTATTTGAAGACACTCAAGGATGGTTGTGGTAAAATGAGTTAAAATGTACAAAAATGAAACCTTTAGTTGTTATAGGGAAATATTAACAATTACTCACAAACTTTGATATTAACCCTTTTCTTCTTTGTCGTCCTATTTTATGTGCTGAATGAGTTCCATTTTTTTTTTTTTTTTTTTTCTGCAAGAAAACACCTTTTTTTTGTAAGCTTGGTAGGACTACATATTCATCATGTCCAGCTTATCACCCCGTTTGGGGGGGATAACATAATATTTGAACCCAAGATTTTCGGTTCTGTGAGACTTGATTTCCACGGCCATTTCCAATTGAGCTACCCAAAGCGGAATGCAAGAAAATACTTGAAAATTAATATTTAATGCTATTTTTTTTATATGTACAAAGTCAATCATGATTACATACATTTGAAGCGCATTGTTGTTGATATGGCTCCTCCTGTTATGCAATTATGTCCATTTTTTTGACCATCTCCTTGTACATTTTTTTGGACGTTCCTATTTGCATGTTTCGCATATCATCTCGTTGATCATTTGGGATTTTCATAATCTTCCTGAAAAAAGTAATGAACTGTTTTTATATTGATATATGAAAACAAAATATAACAAAATTGATATTAATAAATGAATGGTTTGTAGCAATATATACATATAATTCTAGAAAATCATTTTAATTATGAATATTACCTTTTGAATTTTTTTTTTTGTTGTTGTATGTTTTTGCCATTGCAAGTCTGACACGTCTCATTAACCATTTCTCTAGAAACACTTCTTGTAGTTTAAATATAATTTGGTTCTTGTAATTATTGGATTGATTTTTGTATTGTAATTGTAAAGTACGTATATACGTTCGTTCCACTAGATTCCTCATATTTTTGTAAAAAAATCCCCCTTTCATTAACCTCCAACACCACTCTAGATGAGCTAAGGACCAATTCATCGTCATTTATATGTTTTATAAAATTTCTTTTCTTAGAATGACATTGATATTTTCCTTCGTTGTTGCTCCCTGTAGAACATTAAAGATATATGAATTAATAAATTGTTTGAAACATGTTATCTAATATTCTTTAGTATATTATTAATGAAAATTCACAAAAAAAAACTCATATTGAATAGTATTTTTTTAATTCACTTGATTCATCCTTCTGTAATTTGTCTATTAGGGTTTTACGCTCTTTTTCACTTAGATTATAAATATTCTTATCAACCTTATTCATTTTGTGGCTATACACGACACACACTAACTAATACATATTACTGAAACTTACATATATTTCAAACATATTAATTTTGTAAAGTATTTACAAAGAACTTGCCTTCTTTGCTTTTTTTGATGTGTTATTATTGTGTCGATCATTATTTTTGTTACTTTAGCCCCTGAGACAAGTTTCCCCCCCTTTTGTTCCACACAATCTTCTTAAAAACATGGAAATGGGAGACTAATGCTCTGTTTCTTTGTAAACAGAGAGTTAGTTTGGCCACTAACGCTCCCTGTGCACAATCAAAGAGCTTTATAAAGCTCTGTGTAGACTAGCAACCTGTGTTAGTGAGGGAAATAACACAAAAAGAGGGCTTTTAGGATCAATTTTTGAGGAGAATGCAACTTTGCAGGATGCAACAAGATAGATGGTGGATCAGAAAAGGATTTGAAGAAGCAGGAAGCTCATAGAAGAAAGAGAAAATATGAGAGGAGTCCGGGTAACCGAGAACTAGATGTATAGTCCCCAGCGGAGTCGCCAATTCTGTTGTGGGGTAAAATGCACGGGATGAAAACTACCCTCAAGGACCTTCCCAAGACCTTCGACAGACTGTAAGATTATCTGTAAAAGCTACCAGTTACACATGTGTTCATCTATCAAACATAAATTGACAGGGTATGGAAAGAGGATCACCTTTGGTTCCTTCTAGATTCACTTGGGGATCTCCGTGCGGTAAGAAGAACTCCTTCTAAGCCGGCTTCAAGACAATTCTTACACAAAAGACAAGGCAAACCAATCATAGCATATGCTTCTTAAAACTAATGTAAGAATCCATAACAAACATGTATAAATGTATAACTTAACTACTCAACTCGACAAGCATCAGAATGAACAAATAAATGCACAATATCACCAACACTTTGGAGTAGGGAACACAACTGCAGTTCTATATTCAAAATGGAAGAGTGATTACAACAATCCGTTGTATCAGACTTCCTTACCCCTTCTTCCTCTCTCTCTCTCCTTCTTTCAGCTAGCTCCTTCAAGAATATGACAGTTCACAACAGCTCTATCGGCTATCCTTCCAAATACTTTGACCGCTTTTGCACTGCGCTCTCGTTGCTTATATAGCAATTGAATTAGGGCTGCCAAGCTCCATCTAGAGTTCATTAGGGAAAAAACCATGAACCTGCCCTATTTACAAGCTTTTTCCCATTTGCATTCATTCTCAGAATAGAATTTCTCCAAATATCTTGATTTTTGGAGTTTCCTTTCTTTTCTTGCGCAAATTTAGGGATTTAATATCTAGATATTTATGAGCAGATTCGTTGGCATGACCTTCTGAACATCACTTAAGTTCACTAACGCTCCCCCTAGTCTAACAACAAGAGTTAGTAGGGTGACTAACACTCCTTTATGCTTGTTAACAAGCTTTATAAAGTAGGTTTTCAGTGTATAGAGAGCGTTAGTGTGGATTCTGGGCCTGTAATTGTGGTCATTGCTTCAGTCATCTTGTCTTTCACCTTTGAGTTGATTAGGAGGTCAATTTGTCCTATAACACCCGTAACAATTAGCAGATAACAATATATCTTATATTTCTTCGTAGAATTCAGTAAAAGGAATGCATAACAATGTATATAACAATAAATATAGAACACAAAAATATATATAACACTTCGCCGAAACTTATTCTTTATTAAGATAATCTTCAATACATTCCCTTCTCTGACCTGCACACCTAGTTGCAGTCTGCACACTCAGCTGCAGACTCTTCTAGGCCTCCGCGCAATCAGCTATGGAGCCTTTCCCAAAATACAAACTAAGACAGAAAGAAAGAATAGTTTATTGATATCCTCTTCGATTATCCTCTCTAGATCTCAAGTATTACATCTTTATATAAACTTATTACTACAATACCATGGTCCACATACCATGGATTTGACAAAACAAGAGCTAATATCTGGTACATTTTACAAAATAAGGGGATTTGACCCACCTAGAAACCCCAAAACACTGTGCAATGAAATATATCTTTGCCAACTCCGCACAGTCTGCTCCTCAAAATGCGGAGTCCTTAGCCAAAACTTGGACCAAGTTGGGTTGTGCCCAACAATCCCAACTAAATTGTAGAAGGGCACATAATTTCACCTTAGATCTAGACTCCTTGAAGCTAGTTCTATTGCAAGGAGCCATGGAAGATCTAATGGAAACACATAACTTTCTAGCCAATAGATTTATATACTAGCTCAATTATGATGACATTAAACAAGTATTCAAAAATCATTCAAGAGATACTAGAAAGAGAGGTAGTGTAAACAAAATCTTGGTAAGCCATTCATCCTCCTCCTTGATTACTAAGAATAAAATAGGAGGTATATTGGATGACATGAATACTAAGATATTATATACGTTTTCCATGTAGATGGACACCTCACAAATCAGAAGAAAATAGGAGGAAGCAGAAAAAGCATCAACCATATTTTTCCCTCAATGCACTAAAAGAGATCCTAGGAATGAATTCCATTTAAATATCATAGAAGTATGTTATGTATGTGAGGATAACCATTCTATTGATAAATTCCTATATTTTCCAGGTCTGAGGGTTGTGTACCAACGAGCAAAAGGGAGCATGGAGTAGTTGTGCTATGTCAACCGAAATAGGCCACAAGCTCCAAATCAATTACAACAAGGTATGAACTTCCCTTCTCCTTTTAATACTAATTACAATATCCACTATCAACCATGGTGCCCTCCTAACCCTTCACCCTAGTATATTCCCACTTCTTGGCCATATCGTCCTAAAACTATTTCTCCTTCCTCGGTGGCCCAACCAGCTGTGTCGATGCCTCCTCCTAAGCAAAAAAAAATAACCTAGAATGTTCCTCAAAATAAATCCTAGATTCCTACCCAACCAAATCCAAATCCCAATAATAAGTAGGTTCAACCAGTCTACAATGAATAAATTTCCTACCAAACTTATGCTTTAGAAATCCAAGAAATCAACCTTAGGTTAGGGAAGGTTCTTCCAGATTTCCATCCTCCTTGTCCAATAGAAAATAACAAGGAAGAGAAGGATAATTATGTAGTCTAGGTCACCCAACATAAACCATCCTATATTGAAAGGTTGACAACCAAAATATATCACACCCCCAAAAAAGCTAAACTTATAGGAGAATTAAAGAATATATATATCAAAATTCCTCTCCTCCAATCCATTAAATATGTTCCTATCTATAAAAATTGCATTAAAGAGGAATACCTTAGAAGGCTAAGAGGAAATAAAAGGGATATCCCCTACTATTAATGTCATAGGGTAGCTATCCATGAGGCTCTCTCAAATTTGAGCAAGGTATTACAAAGGCGTGGGGAGATGAACCACTCCTTAAGCCATGAAAAGTGTCTATTCCTAATGAATGAGGAAATTGATCTAGGACATTTACTCTCCTGAAAAGGAATCCAAGCGAGCCCTATTAAAATAGCCATCACTAAAAATGTTCTTGTTCCTCAAAGAAAATAGATTTTAGAAGATTCTTATTCCTTGCAGGATATTACTAGATATTTATAAAAAAAATAAGAAAAAATGCTTCTCATTTATTTTCATTACTAACCAAAGATTCTGAGTTTTGTTGGATAGATCCATGTCAAGAAGCATTGGAGAGTATTAAAGAAAAAATAATAATTACACATGTCCTTAGAGGTCCAAATTAGACCTTTTCCTTCCACATTCATACAGATGCATCATACATGGAAATTGGGATAGCTCTAGGACACTTTGGAGGTAAACTCCCCTATGCAATTTATTTCATTAGTAAAAATTTGCCCTAAGGCTGAATTAAATTATATAGTAATTAAAAAAGAGTTCCTCGCAATTTTACATTATTTAAATAAATTTAGACATTACACCATTGGTTCTCAAGTCTTCCTGCATACTTACCATGCATCAATCAAGTATTTAATGAATAAACCAAATGTGAATGCTCGCATAATTAGGTGGTTATTGTTGTTGGAAGAGAATGTTGTGGTAGATTTCCTATCAAGACTAACCTTGTCTGCATAATATGAGGAAGTGGTAGATGACCAGATCCTAGATGAACATATTTTTTTCCATATGAATTATTTCTCCATGGTTTACATACATAGTGAACCATCTAGCTACCATCCATTTCCCTCCTCACCTATCTTCAAAGGAGAAGAGTAATATTGTTAGAAAAAGTGCCTCCAATAATTGGATTGGGGGGAACCTCTTCAATTTGGACCTAATCTAGGTGGATATTGGTGGCCACCCACCTATTCCACTTGGACCCCCAACAATGTCTCTTTTAGTTTTTCAGTTTCCTTAATTGTGGCACAATTTACTAATTTTGGGCAATTTTTCGGGTCCTAAACTTTTGGAGTCGTTTTGAGGCCCTAAACGACATTTTTTGGGAAAAAAGAGAGACCAATAAAGGCCTACCTAAGTTTGTTGATTTTGTTTTCGCCTTCTCTTCGAGATCTTTGAAACGAGGCCTTATGATAGCCAAACAGAGATCGTATGCCAAAGTTACGACCCTGGGAAGTTGATGTACCAATTTACCCAAACAGGGCCCACAGTTTTGGTTCTTCATCTCATAGGGTTAGGTTTTTGGATGTTTAGGGTTTTCCATTGTTTCTCAATAATAAATAGACCTTTGATCCTCATTGCAGCACAGTCTAGAGGCATGTAGCCACCTCATCTCTTATCAGAGATAAGCTACCATCGTCCAAGCTAGTCTATTTCCATTTATGTTTATAACCATATTTGAGTTCTTGATATTAATGAAATGAAGTGTTATTTTTGCTGCACCTTTGTATTTATGGTTATATCTATGATTTTTTGCGGTCCTGTTTAATTTCAAATCAGTGGTATCAGAGCGGTCTACTCTTTCTCTGTTTTTCTTTTCATGTCCCCAGCAAGGTCGGGATATAAGGAGTTAGGGCTTGACTTGGTCGAACCTTTGCAAGAACAACCTTGCAACTACCAACGACCTCCCATGGAAGAAGAGAAGAAATACAGGGGGGGAAGGAGATCCTTTCAAAATCTTGCTCGAAGAAGCCCTCGAGAAATAGAGGAATGCGATGATGGACAATTTTGCCCATATCCTTCAACAACTACCCAAAGGCGACACATATTCTTCCAGTAGCCACTTTGGAAGCACCACACCCTTTAAGGTACAAGTTAACTTCGACATCCCCATATTTGAAGGGCAAATAGATGCCAACATCATAGATAAATGGTTAAATCTGCTAGAAAGATATTTTTTGTTCATGATTTTTCTAGCCGGGAAAAGATTACTTTTTCACTTATTAAAGCCGCCCCCCATGTTAAGGACTGGCGAGAAACCTATTGTGAGTAGAAGGAAGAAAGTACACTTTCACTATTTTTAGCCACACACACTTGGGATTCATTCCAGGATGCTATCAAGGATCAGTACAATCCTATTGGGAGCTATGAGGATAAGTACATAAAGTGGACCACGCTGCGGTAGGGAAGGGACCAAGACATGCCAGAGTTTACCAATGTCTTTCATAACATTTGCATGAAGTTCGGTATCAAGGATTTTGAGAGACATTTTGTACTCAAGTATCATGGCTATCTACACAGATACATTCAGGATGTGATGGAGTTCCTGGACATCTCCTCACTCGGCATAACATACTAATATGTTGTCAAGACTGATTACACATTTAAACAGAAGAAGCGAGACTTTGGATTTGCAAGTCTGAAGCAAGGGAAAGGCACCACCAAACTGTAGAGAAAAGGACAAAGCTAAGGAAGGGTGACCTAGGACAACCCTCTGAAGTCGCAAGAAAAGAACAACACCCTAAAGACAAACGAGGACACAGGAAAATGTTGTGAGTTCCCTAAGAGCTCCACTCACAACACAAGTCAGTTTCGGGCCAAGCAGTCACTGGTGGCTGATATGAAGGCTTCAGAATCAAACACATGTTCTGACCCTGAGTTAGAATCCGACAAGAGAAATGACAAAGGGAAGTAGATCGTTGACACGGAGGCTAGTGCCACCGTAGCCACCACCAAGATCCAAAGAATGAGCCTGAAAATCTAGAGGAGTGGGAACACCTCTTCCACTCACAGATGTGGGTGAAGGGTTCTTTGCTGTAGTTCCTTGTCGACAATGGGAGCCAAAAGAAATTCATTTCAGTAGAGTTCATGAAGTGGTTGGGTCTATCGACTACAACACATCTGCAACCATACACCATCAGGTGGCTTCACCAAGGACAAGATCTCCGCATTAGCCAATAGTGAAACCTTCCCTACAACATCAAGCCATTCACGGATGAGGTATTGTGTGATGTTTCTCCTCTTGAAGTTTGTGATGTATTGTTAGGACAACCATACTTGTGGAAGAAATATGGTGTATATGAGTCTATACCTCGCTCTTTGATTATTATTTTGTTCAGGCTTGTCGTCAATGGAAGCATTACATTATGGGGAAGGAAATGGTCATCCACACAGATCACCGACCCTTACTGTTCATTAAGACACAAGGGAAGTTGTAGAATGATTGCCATAAGAAATGGTCCACATACTTGCAACAATTCCATTTGAACATTAAGTACAAGAAGGAAAAAAACAATAATGTTTCTCATTGTCTCAATCGACCACCAGTTATGGCGTTGATCATTGTACTCAACTCCTCTGAGCACGAGACTTTGGGGTGGCTGCATATTTACGAGAGCAATCTAGAATTCGACAACACATACCAGACACTCCTGGATGGTAAGAAAGTTCTAAATTTTCACCTCTAGGATGCACTATTATGCCACCTTGGACACATCTATGTTCATTCAAGCGAGCGTGGCAAGATCATTTGGGAGGTGCACTATAGTCGAGTCGTTGGACATTTTGGAGTAGAGAAAACAGTGGTAGTATGCAAAAATATTTTTATTGGCCGAACCTTCATCAGGATGTTGGGAGGTACATTAAATACTGCATTGCATGCTCCATTGCCAAACTAACCATCAAGAAGCAAGGCCTATATACTCCTCTTCCTACTCCTAGTCAAACTTGGGAATCCATCTCCATGGATTACATGTCAGGCCTTCCTCCATCCAAGCATGCCAACAACTGCGTTTTCGTGATTGTCGGCATATTCTCTAAGATGGCCTTTATGGTGGCCTACAATAAGAGTATCACAACAGAGGTCATTGTTAAGCTCTTCTTTGAGTGAGTGTGGGTACACTTTGGGATCCCACAGTCCATTGTCTCAGATCGTGACATCAGATTCCTAAGTGGCTTTTGGTCAAGTCTCTGGTTGATGCTGGATACAAAACTTACAAAGTCCACGACTTTCCATCCCCAAATTGATGGCCAAATAGAGGTCGCCAATAGGACAATCGTACACATTTTGTGCATGTACAACTCGAAGCATCCACACACATGGGATGAAATCCTACCCTATGTCCAACACATCTACAATAGAGCTATCCATAACTCAACGAGCCACAGACCCTTTCAAGTAGGATTGGCATTTCAGCCTTTATGCCCCATTGATGTGGCCATACCATTTGCAGTTACTCAGGAAGATTAAGCTCATGCCTAGTCTGAAGCTGACAGGGCTAACAACTTCATTGAGCGTATTCAACACATCTACCAACAAGTTCACGACATCTTGGAGAAGTCAAATTCCAAGTACAAACAATGCCATGATCAACATTGGTTTTCGCACAAGTTCCAGGTGGGCAACAAATTTTGGCTACATTTACAGAAGGAGTGCCTTGCTAGACCCCACCGCAAGTTTCGTCCACTCTGATATGGGACATACACCATCACCAAGGTTGTAGGGGACAATTCTTTCAAGCTCAGCATTCCACCATTCCTTGGTCTACACCCAATGTTCAATGTAGACTACCTTCAGTCATACTTTCCACCATTGTAGGACACATCCGACGTTGCAAAACAACTCACACCAATAGAGCTAAACCCAGACTACATGGAGGAGGCCACAACTGATCGAATCATGGACACACAAATTAAGAACACTCGATAGAAGAATATTCAACTATATTTGGTTTTGAGAGATGGCCAACTCCTGCACCAAGGCAAGTGGCTCACCAGGGATCAAGTTCAGCAGAAGTTTCCCCATCTCATGGAGGCACTCAACGCAATGGGCACTAGCTTACTTACTATTGCTTCATCAATTGCATAACTATCTCACTTGGAAATCGGTGCGAGTCTAGATATGGAACCTTTTGAAGGTAAGATGGGTCTATTGCTTCAACTACTGGATATGCTTATGGTGTTTCTCCTTCTTCTTATGCTTATGGATTTTTATTTGTATCTGGAACAAGATATGCTGCTACTGGAGCTACTAGTGCTCCTGGATATGGATAATTGACTTAACCACCCATCTGCTTACTCAGTTGTTGGATATGTTACTGGATAAGAAGCTAGTCCAACTAAATTGACTTCTTAACCTATTTCTTAATCAATGGGATCAACCACTACAACTATTGGTACTTCACCGACGGCGGAGAGACTAGATAGACCGAGTCAACTGAAAAATATACATATACTAGCTTGGATGATGTTGATGGTTCAAGGTCAACTATTGGTAGTGCTGATTCAAGCTCTTGATCTGGTCCTTATTATAGGTATGCTTAAATATGTGCTATACCTTGTGCTGCTACTTGTGCTTATAGGTATGGGTATGGGTATGAGTCAATAGTTGCTACTAATAATGCCTACACCTTTGCTCTATATAATCATGCTTACTTTGGATAAGGGTCTCGATATTCTATATTCGTACCTAGAACTGCTTCTTATGATGGATCTACTGAGTCCACTAGAAGGTTAGGTCTTCTAATAATGGAACTACTATATGGATTTCTAGGTAAGCCATTTTAATTAGTTTCAAGAGCCTAGTATATTTCAAAGGGGGCCATCGTATATTTCTAAAGGGGGCCTAGTATAGTTTCAAGTGCCTAGTGGATTTCTAAGGGGGCAGGAATAATCTATGTGGATATTGATGGCCACCTGCCTATTCCACTTGGACCCCCAACATTGTCTCTTTCAGTTTTTCAGTTTCTTTAATTGTAGCACAATTTACTATTTCTTGAGGTTTTTCGGGTCCTAAACTTCCGAAGCCATTTTGAGACCCTAAACAAAGTTTTTAGGGGAAATAAAGAGAATGAATTTCTCTTCGTGATCTTTGAAACAAGGTATTATGATAGCCAAACGGAGATCTTATGGCAAAGTTACGACCCCAGGAATTTGATGTACCAATTTACCCAAACGGGGCCCACATTTTTGGTGTTTCATCTCTTAGGGTTAGGTTTTTGGATGTTTATGGTTTTCCATTGTTTCTCAATAATAAATAGGCCTTTTAACCTCATTGCAACATAGTCTAGAGGCATGTAGCCACCACATCTCTTCTCAGAGATAAGCTACCATCACCTGAGCTAGTCTATTTCCATTTTTGTTTGTAAGCATATTTCAGTATTTGATATTAATGAAATGAAGTGTTATTTTTGTTGCATCTCTATATTTATGTTTATATCTATGATTTGTTGCATTCCCGTTTAAGTTAGATTAGTGGTATCAGAGCGGTCTGCTCTTTCCCTGTTTTTCTTTTCATGTCCCCAATGAGGTCGGGACATAAGGAGTTAGGGCTCGGATTGGTTGAACCTTTACAAGACTAGCCTTGCAAATACAACTAACATCCCATGGCGTAAGAGAAGAAAGACAAGGGGAAGGAGATCCTTTCAAAATCTTTCTCAAAAAATCCTTCGAGTAACAGAGGTATACGATGATGGACAATTTTTCCTAGATACTTCAACAGCTATCCAAAGGTGACACATATTCTTCCAGTGGCCACTCTGGAAGTGCCACACCCTTTAAGTACAAGTTAACTTTGACATCCACATATTTGAAGGGAATATAGATGCAGAATCCATAGATAAATGGTTAAATCTGTTAGAAGGATTTTTTTTGTTCATGATTTTCCAGACGGGAAAAAATTACTTTTGCACTTCTCAAAGTCGCCCCCCATGTCAAGGACTGGTGGGAAACCTATTATGAGAAGAAGGATGAAAGTACACCTTCACTATTTTCAATCGCACCCACTTTTGATTCATTTTGGGACTCCATCAAGGAGCAGTAATAACATGTTGGGCACTATGAGGATAAGTATATAAAGTGGACCACACTACGACAGGGAAGGGACCAAGATATGCCAGAGTTACCAATGTCTTTCATACCCTTCACATGAAGTTGGGTATCAAGGATTTTGAGTGAAATTTGGTACTCAAGTACCGCAACTGTCTACACATATACATTCAGGACGAGATGGAGTTCTTGGACATCTCCTCACTCGGTACAGTGTACCGATACACTGTCAAGATTGAGCGGAAGTTTAAACAGAAGAAGCAAGACTAGGGATTTGCGAGACCGAATCAAGGGAAAGGCGCCCCCAAACCATAGAGAAAAGGAAAAAGCCAAGGCAAGGTGACCTAGGACAACACGCCGAAGTTGTAAGAAAAGAACAACACCCCAAAGACAAAGAAGGATGTGAGAAAATGGTGTGAGTTCCATAAGAGCTCCAATCACAACATAAGTGAGTGTAGGGCCAAGTAGTCACTGATGGCTGAGCTAAGGGCTTCAGAATCATATGCATGTTCTGACCCTGAGTTAGAATCCAACAAGAGAAATGATAAAGGGAAGCAGATCATTGATGCGGAGCCCAGTGCCATTGTATCCACCAACAAGATCCAAAATAACAAGCCTGAAGATCTAGAGGAGGGGGAACACCTCTTCCACTCACAGATTTGGGTGAAGGGTTCTCTGCTGCAGTTCCTTGTCGAAAACAGGAGCCAAAAGAACCTCATTTTAGCAGAGGTCATGAAGTTCCTGGGTCTACCGACTACAACACATCTGCAGTCATACACCATCAGTTGGCTTCACCAAGTACGAGATTTTTGCGCCAGCAAGCAATGTTGCCTTCCCTATAGCATCAAACCTTTCACGAATGAGGTATTGTGTGATATTGCTCCTCTTGAAGTTTGTTATGTATTGTTAGGACAACCATACTTGTGGAAGTGACATGTTGTATATGAGTCTAGACCTCCCTCTGTGATTATTACTTTGGAAAACAAGTTGTACATGATACCAAAGGTAGCCATGCCTATTTTCATTTTTTTGATCTCTAAAAAGAAATGTAGCAAGATCATTTCACAGACTAGGAAATTTGTTTTCCTTATTATTCACCCTCACGGCAAGAAGAATAGTGTGGCCACGACTTCCAAACAGGGTTTCTCAGCACAACAGCAACAGATGGACAAGGTCGTTGAGGAGTACAGGGACATTTTCGCCTCTCCTACGGGGGTACCTCTGCACTATCAGGTCAAGAACTCCATCAATATGACCTTGGGCACGTCGCTACCTAGCGGATCAATCTATTGATGCTCTGTTATGGAGAACGATT
The DNA here is from genome assembly GCA_031772625.1 of Pinus tabuliformis. Taxonomy (NCBI): domain Eukaryota; kingdom Viridiplantae; phylum Streptophyta; class Pinopsida; order Pinales; family Pinaceae; genus Pinus; species Pinus tabuliformis. The sequence continues at coordinate 545,059,219 of CM062812.1, read as the reverse complement.
ATATCAAGAGAAAGATTCAGGAGCTCTTGCAGAAAGGGCACATCAGAACAAGCTCATCACCCTGTGGGAGCCTGATTGTATTGGCATAGAAGAAGGATGGGACCTATAGACTTGGTATTTAATATCGAGCCCTGAACTAGATCGCTGTCCGAAATAGGTACCTAATCCCACAGATTGTTGACCTTCTAGATGAGCTCAAGGGGGAAAAATATTTTATCAAGATTGACTTGAAGTCCTGTTATCACCAGGTGTCCCCACAACCTTCATGTGGTTGATGGACGACATCTTGCGACCCTTCGCCAATGCATTCATGGTGGTGTATTTAGATGAAATTTTGATCTTCAGTTAGAGTTGGGAAGAGAACCTTCACCATATTTGACAGGTCCTCCAAACCCTATGACAACAAAATTTGTTTGCCAATTTGGAGAAAAGCACTTTTGGCATGACCCAAGTTCAATATCTGGGGTACATCATTGATGAGCAAGGTGTGCATGTGGACTCAAAAAAGATACAAGTCATTCAAGATTGGCCAACCGAAACCACTCTAACAGAGCTTCGCAGGTTTCTGGGCCTTGCCAATTTATACTGGAGGTTCGTGTTGAGGTTCTCTCATATCACTTGGCCTTTACGTCAGATCACCAAGGGTGGAGCGAAAGAAAAGTTCTTTTGGTCCGAGACCCAACATAAATCATTTGTTGAGTTGAAGCAGCACCTCTGATCTGCACTAATGCTCACATTGCTAGACCTGCAACAACCATTTGAGATTGCGACAACTTCCTCTGACTATGCTATTGGGGAAATTCTTACTCAGGAAGGGAATCTAGTGGCTTACCACAGTGAGACACTTTCAGACATAGTCCGAAAGTATCCCACCTATGACAAAGAAATGTATTCCATTGTGTAGGCCTACCATCAATGGAAGCATTACATTTTGGGGTAGGAAACGTCATCCACACAGACCACCGACCCTTGCAATTCATATAGACACAAGGGAAGTTGCAGAATGATCGCCATTAGAAATGGTACACATATATGCAACAATTTCATTTGAACATTAAGTACAAGAAGGGAAACACCAATAATGTTGCAGACTACCTCAGCCGACCACAAGTCATGGCGCCAATCACTGTACTCGACTCCTGTGGGCACGAAACTTCGAGGTCACTACATCTTTACCAGAGCGATCCAGAATTCGGCAACACGTACTAGACACTCTTGGATGGTAAGAAAGTTCCAAATTTTCACCCCTAGAATGCACTGTTATGCCACCTGGGACACATATGTGTTCCTTCAAGTGAGCATGCCAAGTTGATTTGGGAGGCGCACTATAGTCGGGTCACTCGACATTTCGGAGCAGAGAAAACAGTGGCAATATTGCAGAAGTATTTTATTGGCCGAACATTTGTCAATATGTTGGGAGGTACATTAAATCCTGCACTGCCTGCGCTATTGCCAAAACAACCATCAAGAAGAAAGTCCCATATACTCCTCTTCCTGCTCCTAGTCGACCATGGGAATCCATCTCCATGGATTACATGTCAGGCCTTCTTCCAAGCATGACAATGATTGTTTTTTCATGGTCATCAACAAATTCTCTAAGATGGCCATTATGGTGACCTGCAAGCAAAGTATCACAGCAGAGGCCACTGCTAACCTCTTCTTTGAGCGATTGTGGGTACACTTTGGGATCCCAAAGTCCATTATCTCAGATCGAGATTGAAGATTCCTAAATGCCTTTTGGTCAACTCTCTAGTCAATGTTGAATACAAAACTTGCTAATTTCACGGCTTGCCATCCCAAAACTGATGGCCAAACGTAGGTCGTCAACAGGACAATCGTACACATTTTGTGCATGTACAACTCGAAGCATCCACACACATGGGATGAAAGCCTACCATATGTCCAGCATAGCTACAACAGAGCTCTGCATAGCTCAATGGGCCACAGCCCCTTTCTTGTAGGACTCGAATTTCAACCATTATGCCCCATTGATGTGGTCATACCATTTGCAGCTACTCAGGCAAATTCCGATTACATCCAGTTTGAAGCTGATAGGGCTAACAACTTCATTGAGAAAATTCAATAAATCTACCAGCAGGTTCACAACATCTTGGAGAAGTCAAATGTCAAGTAAAAGAAGCGTCATGATCAACATCGGGTTCCGCACAAGTTCCAGGTGGGCGACAAAGTTTGGCTACATTTGCAGAAGGCGCGCCTTGCTGGACCCCACTACAAGCTTCGCCCACTCTAATATGGGCCATACACCATCACCAATGTTGTAGGGGACAATTCCTTCGAGCTTAGCATTCCACCATTCCTCGATCTACATCTAGTGTTCAATGTAGACCGCCTTTGGTCATAATCTCTACCATTGTTGGACACATCCGACATTACAGAACAAATCACACCAACAGAGTTAAATCGAGACTGCATAGAACATGACACAACCAATTGGAACATGGAAATTCAGATCAAGAAAACTCGTCAGCAGAAGATCCAACTATATCGGGTTGTCAAAGCTGGCCAACTCTTGCACCAAGGCAATTGGTTCACCAGGGACCAAGTTTATCAGAAGTTTCCCGATCTCATGGAGCCACTCAATGCAATAGGGATCATTACTTCCTAAGGGAGGAGGAATGATCCAGGTGGATATTGGTGGTCGCCTGCCTATTCCACTTAGACCCCAACAATGTCTCTTTCAATTTTTCAGTTTCCTTAATTGTAGCACAATTTACTATTTTTGGCAATTTTTCAAGTCCTAAACTTCTGGAGTTGTTTTGCGGCCCTAAATGACGTTTTTAGGGAAAAAAAAAAAAAGATAGAGTAGAAAATCCCCAAATGGTTTTGCTAGTATTTTTCGACCTTCTCTTTGAGATCTTCAAAACGAGGTATTATGATAGCCAAACGGAGATCGTATGCGAAAGTTATGACCCCGGGAAGTTGATGTACCAATTTACCCAAATGGGGTTGACAATTTTGGCACTTCATCTCCTAGGGTTAAGTTTTTGGATGTTTAGGGTTTTCCATTGTTTCTTAATAATAAATAGGCCTTTGAGCCTCATTGCAACATAGTCCAAAGGCATGTAGGTGCCACATCTCTTCTCAGAGATAAGCTACCATCACACGAGCTAGTCTATTTCCATTTATGTTTGTAAGTATATTTCAACATTTGATATTAATGAAAATGAAGTGTTATTTCTGCCACATCTCTGTATTTATGGTTATATATGTGATTTTTTGTGTTCTTGTTTAAGTTCATACTAGTGGTATCAGAGCGGTCTGCACTTTCCCTTTTTGTCTTTACATGTCCCCAACGAGGTCGGGATATAAGGAGTTCCGACTCTAATTGGTCAAATCTTTGCAAGACTAGCCTCACAAATCCAAACGACCTCCCTTGGTGGAAGAGAATAAAGATGAGGGGGTAGGAGATCCTTTCAAAATCTTACTTGAAGAAGCCCTCGAGCGACAGAGGAACACAATGATGGAAAATTTTTCCTAGATCCTTTAGTGGCTACCCAAAGATGACGCATCTTCTTCCAACAACAACTCTAGAAGCACCACACCCTTTAAGGTACAAGTTAACTTCGACATCCCCATATTGGAAGGGAAGATAGATGCAGAAGTCGTAGATAAATGGTTAAATCTGCTAGAAGGATATTTTTCTGTTCATGATTTTTCCAGCCAGGAAAACATTACTTTTTCACTTATCAAAGCCACCCCCCACGTCAAATACTGGTGGGAAACCTATTGTGAACAAAATGATGAAAGTACACCTTCACTATTTTCAGCTGCACCCACTTGGGATTCATTCTGGGATGCCATCAAGGAGTAGTACTACCTTATCGAGAGCTATGAGGATAAGTACATAAAGTGGACCACACTAGTGCAGGGAAGCGACCAAGACGTGTCAGAGTTTACCAATATATTTCATACCCTTCGCACGAAGTTGGGTATTAAGGATTCTGAGTGACATTTGGTACTCATGTACCATGGTTGTATACACAGATACATTATGAACGAGATGGAGTTACAGGACATCTCCTCGTTCGGCACAACGTACTGATACACTGTCAAGATTGAGAAAAAGTTTAAACAGAAGAAGCGAAACTTTTGATCTGCGTGTCTGAAGCAAGGGAAAGGCATTCCCAGAATGCAGAGCAAAGGTCAAAGGTAAGGTGGGGCAACCTAGGACAACCCGCCAAAGCCGCAAGTAAAGAAAAATAGCCCGAAGATAAAGAAGGGCACGAGAAAATGTTGTGAGTTCCATAAGAGCTCCACTCACAACACAAGTGAGTGTTGGAAAAAGCAGTCACAGGTGGCCAAGCTGAAGGCTTCAGAAACAAACTCACATTCTAACCCAGAGTTAACACTCGACAAGGGAAATGATGAAGGGAAGAAGATCATTGATGCAGAGCTTAGTGCCACCATAGCCACCAACAAGATCCAGAAGAACATGCCTGAAGATCCAGAGGAGGGGGGACGTCTCTTCCACTCACAGATGTGGATGAAGGGTTCTCCATTGCAATTCATTGTCAACAGTGGGAGCCAAAAGAACCTCATTTCATCAGAGGTCATGAAGCGACTGGGTCTACTGACTACAACACATCCATAGCCATACACGATCGGGTGGCTTCACCAAGGATGAGATCTTCACGTCAACCAATAGTGTCGCCTTCCCTACAACATCAAGCCCTTCATAGATGAGGTACTATGCAATGTTTCTCATCTTGAAGTCTGTGATGTATTATTAGAAGAACCATACTTATGTAAGCAACATGATGTATATGAATTTAGACCTCGCTATGTGATTATTACTTTGGGAAACAAGTTGTATAGGATACTCAAGGTAGCCCCACCTACTGCCATTTCATTGATCTCTGCAAATAAATGTAGTAAGATCATTTCACAGACCAAGAAATATGTTTTCCTTATTATTCACCCTTAGGGAAAGGATAATATTGTGGCCATGACTTCCAAACAGGGCTCCTCCGCATAGTAACAATAGATGGACAAGGTCATGGAGGAGTACAGGGAGATTTTTGCCTCACCTATGGGGTTCCTCTACACTGTCAGGTCAAGCACTCCATCGATCTGACCCCGGGCACGCCGCTACCCAACAAACTAATCTATCAATGCTCTGTTTTGGAGAACAAGGAGATCAAGAGTCAGATTCAAGAGCTATGTAGAAAGGGCATATCAGGCCAAGCTCATCACCCAGTGGGAGCCCGATTGTATTGGTATAGGAGAAGGATGGGACCTGGAGACTCTATTTTGACTATCAGACGCTGAACAAGATCACTATCTAGAATAGGTACCCAATCCCATAGATTGATGACCTTCTCGAACAACTCAAGAGGGGGAAATATTTCAGCAAGATTGACTTAAAGTCCAGTTATCACCAGGTGTCTATCGAACCCTTTGATGTGTGGAAGACCACCTTCAAATCTAAGGAGGGACCTTTCGAATGGTTGGTCATGCCTTTCAGGTTGATGAATGCCCCTGCAACTTTCATGCGGTTGATGGAAGACATCTTCTGACCCTTCGCCAATGCATTCATGGTGGTGTATTTAGATGACATCTTTGATGAGCCTCAGCATTGCAACAAGAATTTTGCAACTCCCAAGGCTACCAACTTTAATTATCAACTCAGGGTTCATACAAATTTAAGAGGTATCGACACTATATGTGCAGAAAAGAATATGTCCTTCTTTCGTTGTGATGATGTAATAGAGTGAATGTAATGAAATCAAATCCTAATCTGATTGCATAAATGGAAATGTTACTTTGGAAAATAAACTAATCTTGGGCAAGAACAACAAACTGTAATTGAAATCCTAAGAGCATGAATTCAAATAAATAGCCCTAATCTACATTATATAAAGGCATGTCCTAATTGGTGTTTATTCTTTCTAAACCATTGATTTAGAGCCTAGGGGTCATTATTCAAGCCTAAGAGACAAAAACCAATATTTTTGATCAAATCTGGGCAAGTATATACGTGCTAGAAGAGTGCTACAGGAAGTTACAGGTTGCTACAAGAAGTTATGGGATTTTCTACAGGAAGATATAATTCACCGAATGACCAAGTGAATCAAATACAAATTGGATGGGATTTTTTTTTTTTTTTTTTTTAATTGAATAGGATGTCTTGGGTCTCCACTCCAAGTGGAATCACTCAAGAATACCCCTGTTAACACATGCTAAAAAATAACAGAAAATTATTAGTCCAAAATCTAGAAATTCGAGAACTAGTGAGCTAGTTAATCTATCAAATTCCTAAACTAATAAAGTGAAAATTCAATTGGGTAAATTTTGCTATTAACTTGAATTTTTTTATGATATAATTCAAGTGTAATTAATTCAATTTAAACTCATTAGCACATTCTAAAAAATAGCATAAAATTACTACTATTTTCCATAAGGGACTTCCATAAATTTAGCTTTTGGAATAAGAAAACTAATCCAAGTATCTAAATGATTACTATGACCCTCCAAATATGTTTCAAGGATTAAATCATGCTTGTGATCCTGTAAAAGAACTTACTTCAACCATTTAACCCAATTCTACAACAAGAAATCACCAATACTAAATGCAAAAATAGGAAAAACATGAACAAGTGGTGCATGTGAATAAGAAGTGAAAAGAAGAAAAGTAAATTATACAAAAGGGCTATGAGACTCCTGGGATGGCCAAGCCCAAGGAAAGTTAGAGTCATATGAATAAGACCAATCTTTAGAAGCTAAAAATGGCATCAAACTTCATTATTTCCATCAATACATTTACATCCCTATAAGAAATGAAAGTGGAGCTGCTAAAATAAAAGCTTTCTCCACAAGAAGGCTAATAAAAACCAACCCCTAGAGGCAAATTCGAATTGGTACTTATAAAAAATGATGAGGAGGCATTATTCTTGAAAGGAGGAGGCTTTCCCCTCTAAAATCCCTCAAATAGTGGATCGGGTTCTCATCACTAGGAATCTGCATTAAATGACAATGAACACATTCCTAGATATTCTCAATCATTGGAGCTCCAGAATTTGTGCAATAATTTCATAATATATTATTGATTTATTATCCATTATTTATACTCCTATAGTAGGGAGAAAGTCTCTAAATTATCTCCTCCTCCAAATATATTTATACTCCTATAGTAGGGAGAAAGTCTCTAAATTATCTCCTCCTCCAAATCTTCATAATTTGCCCAATATTCTCACAATATTCTATAAAAATAAATAATATTAGGCAAAAATATGAAACTATCCATAAACCTTCCTAATTAACATATTAAAGTTAAAAATGTGTCATCTAATGCAAAAAGAGAGGTTTAATGTGTTGAAGGATGGTCATATGGGCCTTAATTTATGTCTAATTTGGAGGCCCATCATATCCTCCTGCTAAAAGTATTGCTCACCCTTTGAGAAACTTAGTGACCTAATTGTGCATCCTTCCTGGCCCTAGTGGCCTCTCTCTTGTGCATTCCTCAATCCTTTCTCTTAAGAATCTTGGCTGCAAGTTCTATAAGGGCAAGCATAAAAATGTAGTTGTTCTTTTCATGTTTGTTTAGCAGTCTTTCAAGCACAAAACATAAATTTTCTATTTGCAAGTGAACTCTGTTGGCTTGTAGATCCATTTCATTCACATCATCTCCCTTGAAACCTTCATTCCATTTTCACTCATTTTTCCAAAAGTGTTTGTGCATAAAAATAATAGTGTTTCTAGAGACCATTCGCTTGCCTTCTTCCCCTTAATCAAGATGGGTTCTTGAATATTTTTCGGTTTGGCAAGGTATTCCACAACCTTTTCCAACCTCCTTGTTGATGGTGTTGGACCTGCCAACATGTTAGGGGATCTCTCTGGTAAGAAGTCCTAACTAGACCTCAGACCATTTGGGGTAGGAGTCTTAGTAGTGGGTAGTAAAGTTATGCCTTGACTGTGATAGTGCACAGAGGTAAGCAAGATATCCTTGTGGGAATCAAGTTACGTGACCTTGTAGCGAGTAAAAAGAGATGCATGGGGAGGTTCTAACACACGAAGGGGGAAAATAAGTGTATCACTTAGAATCCTGTAATAGTACATTGCCTGAAAGGAACACACGAGCTGAATGACATCACAAGCTGGAAAGAAGAATAGTCGACAATCTAAAGTGATGGGTTAAACCAACAACATAGCTTCAACAAGATTCATATAGTCGCATACGAAATAGTTCATACACAAATGCATAAGGTAAACAACATACATTGCTAAAGTAACCAGAATAGTTGAACTACAGTAAAAACATATGCATGAAGACGTGTTGGTTCTGTTATATTATATAAAGTGAAAGTTCCATCCATACACAACCATGATAGCTTCTAGCCCCAATAGTGGAATGTTACAATCAACATTGCCTACTCCTCCAAAGAGATGTATTTGCTTTGCATTGTGGAGAAGCCAAGGCTTGTCACAATACTCTCCAAACCCTATCTAAGCAATACCTAGCAAAATCTTGTTTGATGAGTTATGAGGTTCTATATATAGCAAAGGGTGGGGTGACCCTTGACATTCCCCTTTGACTCTTGGAATACCCTCATGACTCTTCAACTTCATTACATATAACTTTTTACATTACATATGACTATTTTCATTCCACTAATGACACTTGGAATTTCACTTTACATTACATTGGATTACCACAATTATGGCTCATAGTAGTGAGGTGGCCGAGACAACTCAAAACACAACTCGACATGACACTATTGACATGTACTCATTGACTGTGGTGTCCATGTCAAGTTTTTGTGTTGTTAAGTGATGGATGTGTCCTTGAATGTACTTTGTCTTCATCTCCGCATAGCTTGGTGCTCCAGGGTCTTCAATGGTCTTGGTATTTGCAATATGGTTCCATGCATGCATTTCGTACGCTTTCTACTTGATGTGCTTCGTTAGTTCGTTCAAATGCGAACAAGTCTTCTAGAATGTGCTCCTTCTTCAACCCATTCATTGTCGTGCCATGTTCCATCAATGTACCTATTCCTGCAATCACTCATGACAAGACGACAATAAATCCAGAACCTCCTAGTCTAGAAAGATACATTTTTCTCGAGTTCTGGGTGACAAGGAGGGAGAAAAACCCATTGAGACAGCACAGAGCACGGCTCAGACCAGAATGAGGCATTCCAGGAGGAAAAACTACACTACAGAGAAAAATTGTGCAGAGGTAACTGGGAGACATATTTGCGTAATTCAAGATGACAGTGACAGCTACAAGGTGGAATTTGGCTGGGTAGAACTGCACAGTTCTTGGGAGGAAGACAGGGCAAGGTGTCGGGAGGAAATGATGGGCAATTTCTATGTAGTTTTCAGGATGAGGACTAGGCAGGTCATTTGTATGTTCAGTTGGGAATCTACAGAGTTTCTTTTAGGAGGAAAAACCGGGCAGTAGGAAGCACTGTCATGTATTTCTGCTCAGTTTTCTAGGGCAAGGTTGAATCAGGTTGCAGGGAGCTGTTGGTCACAACTGCACAGTTTTGAGGGATAGCCCAGGACAGGAGGCAGGGGCCTTCTTGACACAGCTGCACAGTTTCTGGGATGAGTGTAGAGAGGGGCAGTAGGGAGAGTGCTAGTCAAAACTGCGCAATTTTCAAAGGCAGGTCAGAGCAAGCTAGCAGGGGGCCTACCAGTCAGATCTACGCAATTTCTTGGAACAATGCAGTGCAAAGAAGCAGAGGCCTAAATCATATGTGTACATATTTTTGGAGAGTAGTGCAGACCCGGTCATACTGCAATTTGTATTTTCTGGTAGACTAGAGGGAGGCTTGATGAGTGGTCTCACGGGAAGCACAGATTCGATCAAACTTGGGGACAACTTCTGCATAGTTCTGGGAGACTATCAGCTTGCTCACTTCCAAGATTGCACAGTGCGGGCTACCCCCAAGGAAAACCTAAATATTTGCACAGTTCTAGGAAACATAGCAACACCGCTAAGGGCTGAGACTACACAGAGCAGCTCAGTAGAAGTCCAGGGAAGTGAAGTTGTCCCGTCAAGAGATTTTCAGGAAAATGGCTAAGTGTGAGAGGCAAGTGAACTTGTGATGACTTTGACATTATGATCACACACTTAGCATGCTTTGACAACGATGTGACACAAACCACCAGGACAACATAGCAGAGCATGACCCTCTATGGGACTGTCTATAGGTGGAAACGACAAGTCTAATACTTGGGATAGACCTTCGGACGACTGTGACAACACTTGCGCAACATTTCTTACAACTTTGTGTGTGAGTGAGACAAGTGTTCACATAGCAAAGACAACCCAAACACACAAAGACAAACCTTCAACATCACTAGAACAAGGTTGAAAGCATGGCACAAAAATCAATATGCCAAAGATGAGAGTTGGTTCAACAAGTTAAAAGGAAGCAAGACATGTAGAGGAAACACATTGAATTACTTTTAGTGCTTGCAAAGGTGCATGTTATTGAAGACTGAATGATATTACCATGACAAGTAGTCCTTCAAGCTACACTAAGAGATGTACTTCAAAAGATATACTTTACTTACCATACTTACCCTCCAGATGGTTATGCATCCAATGGAGTATGTATGCAGTCCTGATCTTTTATCATAACTCAGTTTCTTAGTCCTCAACTCCTTGAGAGTGATATAACATGTCATCTTTTCCTATAGTCACTAAGATATAGATCTGCACAGTTTCAACAGGCAGTGACTGCTGCTAGGATGAGGCCCATCTGCATAGTTTTTGAATGCAACACAAATTGGACAACTTGGAAAACACTGTGCAGTTTTGAGATGCATGACACTGGGAGGACACCTCTGCATAGTTTCTAAATGCAAGACAGACTGAGAAGATGTGGGACAATATTGTGTAGTTTTTGAATGCAAGGCATTTTTGCGGGATGGGGTCCCTGGAGGACACCTCAGCGCAGTTTCAAGTTGCAAGTCAGACTCGGCAGTTGAGGGATAACAATGCACAGTTTCTGAAGATAGTGGGTTTCGTCTAGGGAAGGGCACTGGAGGAAACCACAACGTGGTTTTGGATGCCAAGGGAGGAAATGCATAGTCCCAACTTGCAAGGAAAAAATCTTGAGGGTTGCAGAAGAAAAGTGTATAGTTCTGGAAAGATGGATGAGGCTAGGTTTCTCGGGAAGCTGTTTAAGTGTGATATCAGTGAAACTGATATAAACAGTGATAGGAATTGATTATGATCACACACTTTAACACTTAGTGATACAACATAGACCATCTAGAACGTAAAATACATACTCTGCTTGATGCAACAATCTTTGTGACAAGAGTGTGTGAATTGAGTGTGAAACATGTCTATGTAATGAGAACAACCCACACGCACAAGATTCTCTCTTGAAGAAGAAAAACATTCCCTTTTTATGACAAATAATAATTCCGATGCCCAAAGATAACACATACTGCATAAATATGAGAACATGAACAAAGCTTAAGATCAAGGAGGGGGCTTGAGATCATCAGCTTACCAATAAGTGACCAAGGAACGATTGATCACAGGATCCATAGTAGAAATGCGAGCCAAAATTTTGGAGGATGGTTGTAGCCGCTACAACATTGGCGACACACTGGTAGAACTCCAGCTCTTTGTATGGATCTTGTCTCGTGAAAGCAAGCCTATCCTTTCTAGAAGTATTTTTTTATTTTTTGATCGTCATGGATTCCTCACTAGCTTGAGTGAAAGATGTAGTCTCTACCATTCTCTTGACTAGTCAACACACATACCAAGCCAAGTCAATTGAGTTGTTTCGATTAGGGATGAGGGGTATATTGATGCACAATTAATATGACTGTCAGAGTTTTAGTTTCATCTCTGGTGTTTCTTCGCTACCAGCAGGCTTGGACAATACCCCAGCGGAGTCACGTAGGAACACAAGCATCTCTCTGTTGTCAGTGAGCCTGGTTAGTACCCTGATGGAGCTACTTGCATCACCTATCTATGTAGGAAGCCTTTCTCTTCTTTTGCTTTTATTTTATTTTTCATTTTCATTTTTTCATTTTTTCATTTTTCAAAGAACTGTGCATAGGAACTTATTTATTCCAGAGGTGGAAGAGGGATCCCAACTTATTAAGAGCATAAGAGGTTGTCCCTTCAGATAAGTATGTTATATATACCTCTAACATACTTGTTAAGGTTTTCCCCATCACCTTACTCTACTTGACTGATCTGACAAGGGTTAACCAAAAAACTGATTAAAGTAGGTGGTACTAGTTAAAAGTGCAAGCGTTGTGACTTCAACAAGACTCACTCTGAATAGAACGTATTTTCCATCAGGGTATCATCAACTGAAGACAACAAAATCTTCATAAAAAGAGGGAATAGATAGATAAACAAATGTTGATAGTTGTACAAGTCCTCTTATATTTTCCCGGCTTGTCTCAAGAGCCAAACATGGTTTCATGTGAAGCTAACCTACGGGTGCAAACAAGCAAACAAACAATAAAGAAAAATGCAGAAGTAAAGCGAAAGAAAAACAAGCACGCAAAGAAAAATAGAGCTAGAAAGAATGCAAAGAAAATCAAGAAAGAAAACACTACTCCTACTCCTACGCTAAACAATGCATTGGCCTACTCACGGGAAATGATATTTCCAATGTAGCCACTGATGCACTAGTTGGCCCATGTTGGTGAAGGCATGCTAGACAAGAAAGATAAGTAGGTAAACCAGCAAACAAAAAAGATAAGATAGTGAAACCCGACACACTCTAAGTTTAAATGCGTCCACAACAAAGAAAAGAGTAAATGTGTAAGACAAACATTCTATGAACGTACCATGGTGTTGTGACACACTATGCACAAATGATAATCATATACACTCTTTTGACCGTGACTGATGAGAAAACGAGAAAAAGAAAGACAACTTATGTTTCGCATGAGTGCTCGTATTGTAAGACTCCTACAGTGCATGGGCAATAGGATCATGTGATGTTGGTGGAGGGAGTGAAATATGTGGATAAGATTGATCTTCAATGCACACATGAGAGTGATGAGGAGCCTTGGGTGTTTCAATAGATTTATGATCAGAAGTGGAACTGACCTCAGGACTGGAAGGGCTTGACATAACCATCAGCGCAGGCTGAAGTGCCTTGACAACCTGAGGGGTTTCCACTTCATCAACAGATAGACCATCAAAGACCAGTGGCTTAGAAAGATCAACATCGAGTGGATCAACATCGTGATTGAATGAAGGAGACAAGATATCATGACAACCATGATCATAAAATTAGAGATGTTCATCGACATCCTCATGATCTGACGGATCGTGCAGAGGGGTTGATGCGATGCAAGAATTTTCACCCTCTGCATTTCCGAAAAAGACTGATGAAAGATTGAATGTATTTTCAGACAAACTGACATCTGGTGTGACCTATGAATGATCAAAAGTGGAAACATCCGGTAATGATTTTTCACAAGGAAAATCAAGAGTGGCAGAATCACACGATATGTCAAGATAGAGTAGATGAGGTGTGGATGGAAGGAATTCAACCTTCACCATGGGTTCTTCTTCAGATTCCCACACACACTCATTATGATTGAAAGTGTAGGTTGGCTGCACAACGTCAACTCTGTCGACAAATTGATCCTCGTGAACACAAGATGTTAAGTTTGGAATGGGAGAACAAAACACAGTACAATCCATAGGATCAATGGATCCAGAAGATGGAGGTCGATAAGACAAGACAACATGACAACCAACAGGCTTGCAAGCCAATATGCGAAGATATCCAGAGCAGGTGGGGGGGGGGGGGGGGGGGAGGATGTGATAGTTAAATAGATTTATGCGCACCTTCTCCCCCCTCACACTGCGGAGCTAGAGCTGCTTGATGAGAAGAGGACAAACGATCACTTGTGACAACAACCTTGTCTGTCTTAGATTTGGAAGCTCCAACACCGCGGTATGTTGGAAGGGGTTTGAATGATTCTAAGTTTTACAAATTTTCCCATATGTAAAGAAGATACTTAAATCTTCCATTGAGAAATTCTCAATCAATTTCATCTTCAGGAAATCAAAATGTAAAATTATGAAAAAATAAGTTAAATTGTTGAATGGATTCATCAGGTGATTTTCGTAATTTCATAATTTCTTTATTGAGTGTTTTATGGTCAAAATGATGGAAAGCATAGTCTATCTCTACAACCAACTGATGAAGAGAGTGAATAGATTTATCGGGCAATGTGACACACCATTGCAATCGGTGCCCTCGAAGCGTGAATGCGAATAGTGAGCAAGTCATGTAATCCACATCGATTCCATACATGTAACAAAGAGTTGCAAAGACAACTCTGTTATAGCACCATTTACCACTCTTGGTATATGTGATGCTTTGTTTATGGCCTAAGGCAACCCCTCCTTCCAGACTTGGTCCAAATATATAAAAAACAATGTTTTATTCCATATACGCTACTTTTCCCTGAGTTAAAATCTTGTACATGCGGGTCAGTCAATACCCAACCTGCGTATATGTATTAAAACACTTAAAAATATAAATTTCCTTAATTTTGGGCATAGTTCACGGGTTTTACCTGTTGATTATCTCCTACTTCCTGTGGCCCAACTATTTCCCAACTAAAAAACTAATTCGGAGAGGTATAAATAGACCTCTATGAGAAGGCCTTAAGGAGGGGAAGAGATATAGTTATTATATTGAGATTATCCTTGACTGAATGTGATGAATCCCTGTGCCTCATGCACTTCCCCAAGCTTTAGGAAACCCTTGTTTCCTTGATTATAGATATTCTTCCTTTTCCTTGAGATATCATGGTGTTGGTGATGGAAGAAGATTGTTGAAGGCTGGGATAGGACGCATACGAAGGACGTTCCGCTTGGAGCCAAAGAAAGTCTCAAGTGAATTCTCTCCATGTTATTTATAGCTTACTGCAATAAAAGAAATGTTGTCTTGTTTCCGAAATTAACTATGTCTATGCATCAAATTATGTTTTAATTCATATATGAATGTCGTTTTGATGTATGATCAATCATTTGTTTATATGATATAAAGTCAATTTTGTGAACATGCTTTACTTCTATACTACTATGTATGTTCGAATTGAATTGTTTTCAGGTTTGAAGAACATTGGGAGTTGCAGAGGGTCTAAACCCTACGGGACCTACTGAAACGAAGGAAATCCGGGTATAGTCACTCTTACGTATTTTGATAATATAAGCATCTTGCCTGAGCTGTTTAAGTATTTCTTGTTGTATTTTTCTTCTGCTTTGTTGGGGTTCTAAACCAAAGCCCTAGGGTGCTTTCACCCGAAACACAATTGGCGACTCTACTGGGGATAACAATCTTGTTATTCCTGGATTGGGTTGTTCATTATCAATCAAGGCTCAGTCTTTGGTTTGCTTGTGGTTACTGTCTTATTTGGTCTACTAGACTCCCAGACCTCAAGTCTGATCTTTTGGATCAGACTTTGTTTTTTATTTTGTCTTGCAAAGCTTTGTATACACTTTTTACTTTGTTTACAGTCGCATATATATGATTGTTTCTGTAAAGTGAAATCGTGTATACGCGAGTTTCCTGTGTCAAGAGTGCGTGTGCATGCTATTGTGTTTGAACACAGTCGCGTATGCAAATTTTTGCATTGTTTTTTCAAATCTTTCAGCCCAGATAGATTTGTTGCCCGATCTTTTTAGTCTCTATGTGGTCAATTACTGTCTGAAGAATTTAATTATTCTGCAAGCTTACTATTTCGAAGTCTCTTCCTCATTGAAAACATTTGGCCTAAGTTTTCTTCTTTAGCGAGTTTGTAATTTGTGTTTTGGCACACAAGGCTTCATCCTAAAGTTCTTGATTGTTCTGATCCTCTAGAACACTAGATTGTTTTCAGTTTCAGTGTCAAGCCCGGATTTCAAATCTACTTTCTTTGCTCTCCTTTGTTTTGTGGACTCATAGCTTTTCTTGCTTTTTGAAAGTCTTTTTGACAAATTTGGAAGTATTTCTTTCCTAGCTTCTTGGTCAATTTGTCAAACTCTTTGCTGCTATTTAGGTCATTTTGTACAAGTTGAAGTCTTTTTGCTCAAGTTTTCGTTCATTTTCGAGTTTGTAATTTGCAAAGGTTCCTTGTGCTCTTTTTTCAATCTTTTGAGTTTTAATAGCATTTTGGTGATTTCAAAAAGTTGTTTTGGTTGCTTCTTTAAAAAAAAGGATCTCAAAAAACTTTGTTTTTGTTTTTTCTTTTGCCAAGTTTGGTTTATGGTTTCTTTTTGTTGTTGAAAGTGAATTGCGATCTTTTACAATTTGTCCTTCTTGTTTGGAGAGAATTTTGTGTTCAAAATTTGTATCCTCTTCAGTACTTAAGTTGGCTCATTGTTAGTTATAAAAAAATTCTTTTGCTTTTTGAGTGTTATTTAGGATCTTGCATCTCCATTATATCTTGCATTAGGGTAGTTTGCATTGTTAAAGCATTCATAGTATTTTAGTTTTTGAGTGTGTGAAGTGTTTTTCAAGAAAAGAAGAGAAAAAGTACTTTGATTTGTAGAAGTTTCGTAGAACCCGTATAGAGATCTCTTTTCATCGAAGAAAAAATGATTGCATTCATGTAGTTAGTTTTTCATTGATTTCTGTTGCGCCATACAAACATCATTGGTTTCACTCCCATCTTTACCCTTGACTTAAAGAACAACCATTAAAATCAAGTGATTAATTATAATTAACTAGAACTTTTATGTTGTCATCAGAATACACTAACAAGTTTAGGTTTATTAGGGCCTTGGAGTAGGCGAGAGGAGAGTTAACTCTCCAAGGCCGCTCAAAATTACAAAACATAGAAGTTTGATTAATGAGCAAAATCCAATAGCGTTAGGGAGACTGGTAAAGCTCCGTAACTGGGAGTAAAGCACGAGGGAGAGTGAAGATAAGGATGAGAGATACCCCCTCTCTTACTTGTCGGATCCCACCTCACGACTATTCCACCCGGCTTCTAATACAAGTTGGTGACCATAGTTGCCTATCCTAGGGATCTCACAAGTGGCTGCAAAGGGGAATCCCATGGCACCTAAGGCTAACATTGTATCATGTTCAGTAGTACTTCTGGAGGCTACCCTAGCGAAGCTTGGGTGCTTGCACCGGCAAAGGTTGTTGTTTGGAGGTCAGCGTAACTGCCTCTGATACCTTTGCTAGTAGACCAGGGGCGTAATTACCCAAGTCTATTTTTGGAAGGCCATTTTTATTAACTTTCTTTTATTTTGGTGTCCAGTCCTAATCACCCAAAGTAGAAATAGTCGAGAGTTGTTTGATTGCTGATATCTTTAGGGACATTTTAGTGTGTGTTCTTTGCTCCTAGTCAACCTAGCTTTATAATTTTTTGAGTCTTTAAGTAGATCTTTTAAATAATTCAAAGTTTCTGATCGACCATCTTAATGGTCTAGGAGACTTCATGGGCTATCACCTACGAGTCCTGAGCCTTCTCCTAGAAGGCGTAGGAGTAATACTGTCAGTGGTTTTCAACCAGTGGTAGCAGGCGCATCGGAGATTGATCCTCCGCTTGGGGTCATTAGTTCACAAGATAGACCTGGCACTAGTAGAGAGTTAGAGAGGAACACACTAGTTCTTTCTTGAGTACTATTTCAGTTAGAAGATAAGATCGAAGTGGAAGAGCTTTCAGAGTCGGTTGCAGCTCTAAATTCTCCTCTTCCTCCTGATCATCCAGACGTTCTATTGTATGTCAGAACCCCGACTCATAGGCCTTCAAGCCCAGGTTTACACCCATCTATCCCTTCGATGACCACTGCTGGAAGCATGGCATCTACGACGAGTGTTGAGAGTGTGCAGACTCCCATATCTATACAAGGAGGAGGAACTATTTCCATCCCTTCTATTACTCCTAGCACGACTATATTTGGGTCTACTTCCATTCCGTCAATGAGTGGAAGTTCTCAGGCTACTGCATCTGGTTTTGGATTTATCCCTTATGGAATGTCGTCTCACCAGATTCCTTTAGTTCCTTTGAACATACCATCAACCGCCTCCACATCCATGATGAGTGGATCGGCTTCTTTTCAGCGTTTCCCATTTGGAAGTGGTCATATACCACACTCCAATCCAACAGTAGGGTCAATGACTTTTTCCTTTACAGGCCAAGGTAATAACGCATTCCAGAATTGGACAAACCTTGTGGTTAGTGGGATAGGAGCTGGGAATCAATTTTATTCCAGCCAACAAGGTGTTGGCTTGTTGGGGCCTGACCCAGGTTCAGAAGTGATTTAGCCAAAAAAATCCTGAAACTACCGACCCTTTTGGAAATAGTCCGCGGTGGGCGGACTGAGGTCTCACCCAAGGTAGTATGGGAGGGTGTTGGAACCAGGTTTCTGCACCCTAGGTATGTCTTGATGAAGTCTAGGATGTTTCGCAAACCGAACCCGCGTGCTTGCGTTGCTTTGAGCAGCTGTCTGTCCTTCGCAACTTGTGCAATTGCTTCCATGCAGCTCTTTAAAGAGCACGGAGAGGTGTTGTCTAGATCCTTTATCCTTACTGTGTTGTTATTATAGATCTTAACTTAATTGTGTGTACCCAATATTCTCATTAATCATTCAACATTCATAGCAAGTGCACACAATCATAAAACTGTAAAGAGATGCATAAACATAACAGAAGCCTAAAACCACAATATTTCAGAATCAACTTATCTTTTATTAATCCTCCGTTCAGATACAATCCCAACTCCACCCTACGCACTCAGCTGCAGGGGTCCTCGCACACAGCTACAGAGCCTCTTCCTAGTACTGCAACCCAAGACTCAGACTTTACAGAATCGGAGCGAATTCATCATCCAAGAACATCATAAGACTTAAGACCAAGACTCTCTTTACACCTAGAGCCTTGCCCTATTTATACACTCCCATGGTCTGTGGACCATGGGTAGGCCGACACACTTTACATTAAATTATATTATTTTAGGGCAGACAACCCTAGACTCTCGCACTCCGCGCCTGCATTTCGCGAGCTCTTTACATTACACTTGACCAAAATCCCGGCTGTAAGCCCTAAAAACTTGTTATGGGGGGATCCGCTGCTCAACAGACCCCCAACACAATCATCGTGACTTGTCCTGAGTCACTCTGTTGGCACGGTGATCTTCGTGCGAAGCCCATCCAGCTGTGCCTATGCTACACGAAGTTCCGCAACTTACCATCCTTCCGTCATCTGGATCTGCTCCATTTCTGCTTTTGAATCATCTGCGTCTAACCTGATTCTCTACTTTGCTTCCGGCTTCTAGTACCTGTGTTTATAGTCCCGCAACTCTGTCTGGCTTGTCGGATCACAAAGACTGTACTTTGGTTGATTAGTCAGAAAGCTGACCCACCCATGTAGAGCTTCAAGTGATTGCCATTTACTCTTCCGGGGAAGGGTTCTCCATTAAGTTTGACTAGCTGGACCACGCCTCCATTTGTAACCTCTTTTACCACATATGATCCTAACCAATGCATTCTGAGTTTCCCCAGAATTTTTTTGAAATTGTTGTCATATAGCAACACTAAATCGTTTACCTTGAATGTGCACATCTTGATATGGCGATCGTGCCAGGCTTTCTCGCACTATTACTATACCTGCTGATGGAATCCTACCAGAAACCGTTCCTCCTCGAGTTCTTCCAGTTGCGCGAGTCTCTCTTCTAAGGCTTCGCGTTCTGACATGCCTGTAAGTACTGCTATTCGCAAACTGGGTATGATGTATTCCATTGGCATGACTGCTTCCATGCCATAGACCAACCTAAAAGGTGTCTGACTCTTCAATTTCTTGCACGTGGTTCTGTATGCCCATAATACAGCAAGGATGCGCAGGTCCCAGTCGTTTCGTTGTGTGTTACATACCTTGGTCAGCGCAATCTCCAGAATTTTGTTGAATGCTTCTACTATCCCGTTGGCTTGTGGATGGTATGGTGTACTCTACCGATGATACACCTGGAACTCTTCGGTGAGTTCGCTGATGGTTTCGTTCAGGAAGTGCATCCCGCAGTCACTCATTAAAATTTTCGGACAACCAAACCATGTCAACACATTGTCGAACAAAAATTTCATAGTTGTAGCAGCCGTGCAGTCCTTAACCGGTTGTGCATCCAGTTTCAGAGTGATCTTCATCATCCCTAAGTCGCCAATGATCCCCTTTAAGTCCGTAATTTTGGTCAGGAACAAATCTTGATATTCACGGAGTAACTCGGCGACCTTATCTACCGTAGCATCATCCTAATAGTCCCCAAGTGTCGCATACTTCGGCTCCGCTTCTGTGCCAATGTTTACCTGCTTTGTTTTAGCAGTGTAGTGATGTCGGGATACTCAATTGATGGTCCTCGAACCTCATGAAATCCTTCAGTTTCTGGAATATTAATATTTTGGGGTCATCATCATCCTCCTCTACTTGCATGTTATAACATTCTATGGCCCTGCTTAATTGGGTCACCTATGCTGGTTGAATTACTTGTCGTGGTTCTTGTGGTATTTTGAAGATGGCGGCTTTTACGGCTTGCAGCACGTTTTCAACAGTGTCCGACCATCGATCTTCAAATGTGAATGTTAACAAAAATCCCTCGCACAAGACATCCCATTCGCCCGTACCATGTCAAAGTTCCGTCTCAGTATACCAATTCATGGGTATGACATCCAAGGTATGGTAGAATAAGTCTACCCATTCAGGCTGAGGTTCTTCTCCATAGGCCTTGCTCCATTTTGTGAGGTGCGCACGCGGGTCATCTCATCCATCATATTTATCTTCTATCCATAGTTGCGGTTTCCCAAATCGTAGGCGCATCATCCTTCTACATCCATGCCAGTTTTCGAAATTTCTTTGATGTGTTCCCCACCAGCGCGTAGGTGTCGCGCACAGCGCCCACTTCAACGCATCGAACCACTGTTGTTCCGGTACTGCGCTTTCAAACTTGCTCAAGAATTCATCCACCGCTGTCAATCCATCATATCTTGGCAGATCGCGGGCCTGGGTTTTTATGCAACACAGTGATCTAATCATCATGTTGCAATTCAGCGCTGTCACTTCGTTCAACCGATTGTGCCAACATTCGTCTTCTTCGTCTGAATCCGCATTGCAGGAACTTGCACGCTCCCACGAGATCCTTCCTTCTACAGTCGGATTCACCCAATCCTAATTTCACGTAGTTATCTTGTAGATACAATCCATCTCATTGTCACTTCCATCATTACACACAGGTTCATTATAGCGTGCTCCTTTGGCTGGATCTAACGGAACTACTATACATAGGGACTTTTTATCGAATATCATCTTCCACTTCTTCAGGTTGATGACCCCATTCATATCAGTGGTCCAGTCTATTCCTAGAAATGCGGGATAAGGATTGCTGTCATCAACAGTCTCTATTACTTCAAAGTCCTTTTGTGTGCTTGCGCCTTCGATATCAACTATTACCCCTTGCAACCTTCCCATGGGCAAAATCTTCGGTTGGTTCGCCATTCATAATTGAATAAGGGACCACTATAACGCAGGCCTGCCTATACATTCCCATGTCTGCTTCGGTAAAACATTCATGTCCGAACCCAAGTCTAGGATTACCTTATCCATTTCATATTCGCCAATCTGCACCATCAATCTCAGCTCCCTCCCGGTGCACAATGTATGCTTTCCTAGCTTTCGGACTAAACGTGGTTCTCCCGACCCCGCGCACCGAGTGATCAACTCTTGTAGTCCTTTAACTGCCTTATTGTCTCGCAACAGCTTCATGCATGTCTCCAGAAAGGTAGTAAGCATATAAGGATCCATCCCTGGCTCTGGTTGATCCTTACTATCTAAAGTGGAGGCCTCCATGAAGCTCTTCTTAGCTTCCATAAACGTATCCTTTGCGTGTTCCAAGTCAAACTCGGGTTCCTTTGTAGGAGCCTTGCGAACCCATGTATCTTCCTCAGGCTGCTTCCCCTTATCTTCCCCTATGGTCACACCACTTTTGAGCATCATGTTCACATTGGGGTCTTCTTCGTGAGGTTCAAATCTCATCATTTGGATATTCTAAGTCGGAGTAGGTTGGAGTACCCCTTTCTCGCGCATTTGTGCGATCAATGTAGGACAATCTACCATTTCATGATCAAAATGAGCACAGTATGAATATGATACTCTCATTGGGTTGGTACAACCACGAGCATTGTGCCCTGGTCCTCCGCAATTGTAATAGATTAATTGTCAGCGGCCCCTTCCTGGCCCCATTCCTCCTCGTCCTCGACCTCGGCCCTAAAATCCAGCATATGCCATCCCTGCGGCTGGGTCAAGGCCTCGCATTTCTATCTACATTCAATAGGCTGGGGTCTGATCCATCATTAACTCGTAGCTGTGACAAGTATGCTCATCGTGGCCCAATGATCTACAAAAACTACAAAATAGTTGTTGGGAAGTCTGTGTATACTTTTGCAACAAATGACAGTTATCCATCGTGTGTTTTCCCCCTATCTGACAGATCGTGCACCATAGTGCAGGTGCCGCGAATGGACCTACCTGTGCCTCTGGTCTCAATGGCATTGGTCCTCCTCCTGCTAAGTAGTTCGTGAATACTGGACAATGGTCTTTGTCATGGCCCTGGCCTTTACATTTTATGCACCACACTTCCTCACGTGCCTCCGGTCATGGTGCCCTATCTTGCTTCAAGCTCTGCATTTCCAGGCAGAGATTTTGTAGCTGCGCATGGATTTGTTGAACTCCCAGCCTCGGATCCTGTATCGGTGTTTCATGCAACCTCATCGCCATTCCCAACGCTTCGGCCTGGTTTGAAAGCTTCCGTTGTGACAATGCCGTCCTCAAGTGTGGTGTCAAAGATGCCACAAACCATGTGCATTGCTACGCATCTGTTAGTGTCATATTAGCCTCACAGATCATACTCTTCAGCCTTTGATCCAGATCCTAGGGGGTCTCACCTGGAAGCATCTCAATTTCTTTAAATCTAATGATTGACTGTGTCTCTGATTTCGGCCAGCTAAATTCTCTGTTCATCGCATTCTATATCTTCGTTATTCATGCATTTGGGTGACCACTAGAGTGCTTGATATACCATGTCAATGTGTGATCCTGCAGCGCGCTCACCAATGTGGCCTTCTTAATGTTATCGTCTGTGACCCCTTGTGTTTCCCACACTGCTCTTACCACAAACTAGAACTGATCCGGACCCTCATTTCCTACTCCTCTGAATACGAGTAGCTTGATCGCGCTCACCATGCTGAACTGCAGGTTTGGTGGAAGTGGGGTGGGTGAAGATGGAGGTGAAGGAGGTGAAGCGGGTGGTGGCGTAAGTGGATGTGGTAACTGAGGAATGCGCTGCCTTATCAAACTGACCGCACTTCTCAAAGAGAGCCGAGCGAACTCTTTCTCACTCTCTAGCGAAGGTGAAATCAAGGGATTGTTTCCTAATTCCCCGCTACCTTTGTAGATCCTTCTGCTTCACATCGTTCCAAACATTAATGTATTCGCATCACCGGTTTTCACATAACAACATCTTAATCTAGGTATTCAGGGATTTAATGTACCTACATCATGGTCCCTTGAGAAAACGTCGCTCTGCTTCGTTGTAGCTCACGGTCATGTCTATCGCAAACTCAATGATAAATCCCCCTATTATCTGGTCGAGCCAATGGTCCACGGCTCGTGTGATCTTATCTTCTGATGTCTCTAGTCTGTGCACTAATTCTGGCATCCACACTATTGGTTGATCGAGCTTATACCTTCCCTAGCTATTGGCTAACCTCGCGATCCACTCATATAGTTCAGAAGGAAAGGACGTGAATAAGATCTCATGGATTTCCATATATACGTAGCGATCTAGCCACCTCTTCTCAGATATCTGCGGAGTTCTGTTTTCCTGTGTCACAAACTCGTGAAGCTTCTTGTCCAACCACTCTTCAATTTCCTCCTTTATAGGGTTCCAATGGCATGACATCAGACATCCCTTAGGTAGATCCCGGTCCTGGCGACGGAACCATTTGTTGGCTTGTTGGGGCCTGACCTAGCTTAAGAAGTGATTTAGCCAAACAAATCCCGAAACTACTGGCCCTTTCAGAAACAGTCTGCGGTGCGCGGACTGAGGTCTCACCCGAGGTAGTATGGGAGGGTGCTGGAACCAGGTTTCCACACCCTAGGGATGTCTTAATGAAGTCTAGGAAGTTTCGCGAACTGAACCCGCGCACTTGCGCTGCTTCATGCAGTTGTCTGTCCTTTGAAACTTGTGCAATTGCTTCTGCACAGCTCTGTAAAGAGCGCGAAGAGGTGTTGTCTAGATCCTTTATCCTTACTGTGCTATTATTATAGATCTTACCTTAATTGTGTGTACCCAATATTCTCATTAATCATTCAACATTCATAGCAAGTGCGCACAATCATAAAATTCTAAAGAGATGGATAAACATAATAGAAGCCTAAACCCACAATATTTCGGAATCAACTTATCTTTTATTAATCCTCTGTTCAGATACAATCCCAACTCCGCCCTATGCACTCAGCTACAGGGGTCCACGCACACAGCTGTGGACTCTACCAGGCCTCTGCGCACACAGTTGTAGAGCCTCTTCCTACTACTACAACTCAAGACTCGAACTTTACAGACTCAGAGCGAATTCATCATCCAAGAACATCATAAGACTTAAGACCAAGACTCTCTTGAAACTTAGAGCCTCGCTCTATTTATATGCTCCCATGGTCCATGGACCATGGGTAGGCCGACACACTTTACATTAAATTATATTATTTTAGGGTGGACAACCCTAGACTCTCGTGCTCCGCGCCCACATTTTGCAGGGTCTTTACATTACACTTGACCAAAACCCGGGCTGTAAGCCCTAAAAACTTGCTATGGGGGGATCCGCTGTCCAACACAAGGGAATGTGCCGTATTCTTCAGTTAATTCGTTTCAGAATTTTCCACCCTTTTCTAATGCATGGAATCCTTATCAAGGGCTATCAGCTCCTTTTAACACTTCGTTAGGGCATAACTTCATTGGTTACTGAGGATTTTCGGCAGGAGTTGGTCAAACTCCGAATTTTGCTGGACCACAAGGAGAAACTTTTGGTTCGGTAGGCTCTACGAGTTACATTGGGCAACTTGGTGTTTTTCAAAATCCAGGTCATTCTTCTCAGACCTTTGGCAACCTTGCCCACACTAGATGAAATTCCCAATGTTCGCCACGACTCCCTTTTCTGGCCACGCTGAACTTCCCAGAATTAACTAAAGTGAAAAATGATCCCCTTCAGTACAATCCAGCTTGGCCTCTGATCCCAACTAAACTTCCCTCGAATATCCCAAAATTCGAAGGGAAGAGTGGTGAAGATCCGGAAGACCACGTAACCACATTACACTTATGGTGCTCATCCAACGCCCTGTAGATGATTCGATCAGGTTGAGGTATTGGAAATGCAGCCAAATAGTATATAGAGTTGTCGGGGGGCACCTATACTTCTTTTTGTGATTTTGCTAATGTCTTTTTGAACCATTTTCAGTTGCCTGTCCAATATGAAGCCGGAACTGAACTTCTGGCTAACTTTCAGCAAGACACTGCAACTCACATTTCGGATCACATTCAAGAATGGAGGAGTAGGAAAAAGCTTATCAAAGTTGAAATCCCACCAGAGTTCCTTCTCGAATGGTTTCTTAAATCATTACAACCTAAGATCTGAAAGGATGTGTCTCTCTCTAGTGTTTATACAGAAGAGCAAGCCATTTTCAGAGCCCAGCAATTGGAACTGATATATTCTCAGTCTGGGGTTCTTCAGAAAATTCTACCTGATGTTCCTAGATCTAAGATCGATTTAGCCAAACCGAAACGAGGTCCCCATGCCGATGATATAGTCGGATCGATTGATATTAACACGGTGAACCTATTGAATCAATTACAACAGTTGTCTCTATAAACTTCTTCTTCTACCCAAGCAGCACCGTCTGTACCTACACCTTCCCAACCTACCTCTATAAACACCATCCAAACTATTAACCCCAAAGGAAATCAACAATCTGATGGGAAGAGGAAGGGACGAGGTAAGAAGAAGAACCAGGAAAGGAAAGGCAATGAAAACAAACTCGACAATGATGTTGGAGAGGGTAGGAAAGAGTCCAAGAAAAAGGTAAAATTTCCATGCAAGTTATGCAATGGAGATCATCTGACTCACCTCTACCCTAAGATGCAAGACTCTCAGTGCTTATTAATATAGAAAGGTTCCTCTAGCTCCCAAGCTGTTATGACTAACCCTTTTCCTCAAGGGCAGCAATTACCTGCTGGCGCGAATTCTAATGCTGGTACCTCCACTGGGGGCAACCAGGAAGCGGAAAATTTGTCAAATGTCTATATGATGAGCTCTCATATCGACATTTCTATGTGAGCATGCGATTATGGTGAATCAAAAACATCTAAGGCTAAATCTGTTTCCGAAGCCACAAAACCACTTCATATTGAGCGACCCTTTGTTGAGTCTATACCTTGGATACCAAAAGGCTCCGCAAAGCACTCGACTATTAACCCTAATGATAGGGCAGCCCAAAACTACTCAATTGTAGAAGATCTGGTTCAAAGCCCTTATGCTATGTCAGCATTGGAGGTACTCCAGTCGTGCCCTGCTCAGAGAAGTGCTTTGCTTTCGGCAATCGGCGCAGTAGATCCAAAGAATTCTTTAGTGCTCACTTTTGATATGTTGAATGTCAAAAAGAGACTTCCTCACCATACAGATTTCCAGATAAAGTCCACATACTGAAAGACCAATACTTTTCAGACTGTTATAGATGAGGGATCTTCCACATGTGTGATGTCTATGTCATGTTGGAAGGCCAATGGATGACCTTGATTTGTTCCTTCACCGACTCTTTTGATGACATTTGATGGACATTCTCATAGGCCGCACGGGATTATCCCGACCTTTCCTATCTATGTTGGGGGAAAGGTAGTGACTATTGAGGTAGAAATCATCGATGCGAACATGGATTATAACCTTCTCTTAGGAACAAATTGGATTTACAAGATGGATGCCATAGTTTCATCATTATTCTGCATCCTTTGTTTTCCTCATGAAGGGAGGATTGTTAGAGTTGATCAGTTAGATTATTCTCTAGGCGACTTTCACACAACTTCAAATTCTACCGTTCCATTGGTGGACAATCCCTGTCAACCTATTGAGAATTTAGGAGTTGGGATGTACTCTTCATTAATGGGTATATTTGACCTCCCTATTCCTATAGCTAGAATTAATGCATTTTCATCCTCTAGGGAACCTTCTCGGAAAGAGTTCTTTTGAACTCATTATTTTTCAGACCCTTGGCCCTTACCTTCATCTACCACCACATTGGATGGAGGGCAAGTAGGTGGAATGGAATTTCCCATGTCTGTAGCAGAACTCACTTATCAATCTATCGTTAACTCTGTAGACAATCGTCCCACTCCTTTTTCACAATAGGAGTTAGATGGCGATGTGGCTCCGGCTTGGACCCTCGATTCTACTTCAGCTTTGGATTGCTTGGATACAGTCTTACGAAGAAGCAATTTTGGAAGAAATGATGGGTGTGGATCGACCATGGGAGGATTTACATCATCATTCATATTTTCTCCCTCCATTTCGTGAAGTTGAATCTAGTTTGTCCAATCTGTCTACTGGTGATGTTTATACAGTTTCAAACCCTTTGGCTCCAACACAATTTTTTGCCGAAGGTAACATGTCGGTTATCTCACGAAATGTACTTGTGAACATCTCTAGGAATCCTAACTTAATTGAAAATGTCTTCATCAGAGCTGATTGTTCCAAGGAAGAAATTCAAATCTACACCAATCTCTTCGAAGAATTTCGAGATGTGTTCACTTGGTCTTATGAGGAAATGCCTAGAATTGATGCATCTATAGTCCAGCATGAGATCAAGACATATGAAAATACCAAACATATTCGTCAAAAACTTCAACCGGTCAATCCTCGGAAAGCGGCAGCTATTAAAGCTGAAGTTGAAAAGCTGCTTAAGGTGGGTTTCATATACCTCGTTCCTCTAACTGAGTGGGTTTCCAACCCAGTCCCGGTAGATAAGAAGCAAGGAACGATCCAAGTATGTATTGACTTTAGGGATTTAAATAAAGCTTGTCCAAAAGGAAATTACCCCACACCTTTTATTGATCAAATTGTTGATGAATGTGCGAGTAATGAAGTTTTTTCGTTCATGGATGGATTCTCTGGTTACAATCAAATTATTATCCGTCCAGAGGATCAGCACAAGACAACCTTTATTTGTCCTTGGGGCACGTTGCATACAATAAGATGCCTTTTGGCCTTAAAAATGTTGGAGCCACTTTTCAGCGGGCCATGGCTTATGCTTTCCACGACATCAAACATGTTATCAAAGCATACTTGGATGACTTAGCTACTCGTTCTCACAAGAGAATTGATCATCCTAGCCACCTTCGGTTAGTCTTTGATAGATGTCGTTTTTATAAAATCTGGTTGAATTTGAATAAGTATGTTCTTGTGGTCACATCCAGTCGGCTGTTAGGATTCATTGTATCGACTAAACGGATTTGAGTTGATCCTTTCAAGGTTGAGGCAATAATTCAGTTGCCTCCCCCATCTTCCATTCATCAACTTCAAAGTCTCCAAGGAAAGGAAAATTTCTTGAGGAGATTTATAGCAAATTACCCCAAGATTACCAAAGGATTTATGTGTTTGCTTAAGAAAGGAGTTCAATTTTTATGGGACGATTTCGCGCAACGATATTTTGATGCTTTGGAAAAAGAATTAATCTCTACTCCATTATTGAGTCCACCAGATTATGGCAGAGATTTCCTTTTGTATCTCGCTGCGGCAGAATCAACCATCGATATGGTTCTGGTTCAGGAGGATGATTCTCTCAGTGAACATGTAATCTACTACTTGAGTCGAGGCTTAGTAGGACCTGAGCTATGCTATTCTCCCATCGAGAAATTGGCCTTGGTGGTTGTCCATGCTGTTTAGCAGCTTCATCATTACATTCTGCTTCACAAAATGTTAGTTTTAGCAGTTGTCAATCCTTTTCAGTTTTTCCTCAATAGGCAAGTGATTTGGGCCAAGTAAAATCGATGGATTGTTATTTTGAAAGAGTTTGATAAAAAATTCTTGTTAACTAAATCTAAGAAGTCATTAGTTTTTGCGGAATTTATTTCGAAGCTGCCTTGTGAGGAAGCTATTGTTTATGAGGAAAATTTTCCTGACGACCATTTATTCCTCATTTCATCACAAGATCCATGATACAATGATATCATTATATATCTCCAGACTTTGAAGTTTCCACCTGCTTTCTTTAAAGATGAGCATCGAAAGTTACGTCACCTTGCCAAAAACTATGTTATTATTGGTGATACATTATATCGCAGAGGGGTTGACTCAATCCTTAGGCGTTTCTTAACTTTGGAAGAAGCTGAGTCAGTACTTAATGATTGCCACAGTGGAGCTTGTGGCGGTCATCTATCAAAGCTTGCAACAGCCCAGAAAATTTTGCGAGCAGACTACTTTTGGCCTTCAATTTTCAAAGATTGTATTGAAGCGGTCAAACGTTTCCATCCTTGTCAAGTTTATACTAGTAGGAAAATTCGCACGCATCCAGCTCCACTTTTTCTTGTTATCACTGTTGGTCCATTTATGAAGTGGGGCATTGATTTTACTACTTGTAATCCGCTTTCGGCAAGGAATCACAAGTACATCATTGTGGTCATAGACTACTTTACGAAGTGGGCTGAGGCCATGCCTACTTTCAAAAAAGATAGTGAGACAACAACCTTGTTTCTCTTCAACCAGTTTATTTCACGATTTTGTATTCCAAGAGAGATTGTCACTGACCATGGCAGTCACTTCCAAAATCAACGGATGACTGAATTGGCTCTCAAGTTGGGCTTCTGGTAGGAGCATTCATCTCCATATTATCCTCAGGCCAATGGGCAGGTTGAAGCCGTAAATAAGTCCCTTAAGACCATCCTGCAAAGGAAAATTGATAAAACTCGATCCAATTGGCACATCATGTTGTACCCAGCGCTTTGGGCATATCAAACCTCAGTTAAGACTGCCACTGGTTTTACTCCTTTTCAACTAGTTTATGGGTTGGAATCTATCTTCCCTATCAAATGTGAAATTCCATCCCTTAAGCTAGCTACAGAACTTCTTCTGGAGACATCTAGCCTCGAAGAACACCTCGTTAATTTGGAAAATTTTGATGAGCATCGTCGAGATGAAGCCATAATAAATGAAGCCCATAAGAAGAGGATTAAAACTCAATATGATAAAGTTGTTCGTCCTCGGGTTTTTTCTAAAGGCGACCTTGTCTTAGTCTATGACCAAGACAAAGACGCCCTGGGGGCAGGCAAGTTCAAATCTATGTGGTATGGTCCCTTTATAGTCAAGTGTGTTTTGGAAAAAGGGGCTTATGAATTAATTGATTTTGAAGGGAACAAGCTGGTGGAGCCCAGAAATGGGCTCTACCTTAAGAAGTATTTTTCTTAGGCTTCAACCGAGCAATTTCTTGTTTATATATATTGTATCTTTGTACATATCTGTCTGGCATTTTTGTGATATCAGTATTTTTTTATCGGCTTTGGCAGGTATTGATGGACGATTCGATAGATGGTGCAAGTAGGCACACTCGGAATCTTGCTTCCGCGGCTTGGGTGATTTATTATCCATCTGGCCAGTTGATGGTGTCAAGGGGATTTTGTATTGGCCCTGCTTCGAACAACAGTGTCGAATATACTGCCATTCTTAATTTACTATCCAAAGCAATATCTTATGGGATTGATTCATTGGTAGTTTATCTAGACTCACAACTGGTGGTGTCGCAGTTAAATAACACTTATCAGGTTCATGATCCTTATTTATATCGCCAATTTTTGAGAGTGAGAGTGTTGCAATGATCATTTATTTATATCACATATGTTCACATTCCATGATCTGAGAATTCATTAGCAGACTCTATTGCTAATCAAGCATTAGATTGGCACATTAATCATTCATCAAATTAAATAACATAAAAAAAAATTGAATCTGTATATATATCATAAAATCGCCTGTATATAGATGGAGTGTTCAAAAAATAATATAAAAAATTGGGACAGGATGCCCTCAAAATTTGGGCTTATGCCCATAATCATGTCCAGTCATACATAGATCTATCTATTGAGCCGGCTCAGGATGAGCGGCTAAAAAGTTAACCACATCGTTGGCTACATGCTAAAGTATCCAGACCTAGTCCCGGGGTACCCCTACCACACGGCGTTGCATCTCCTCAGGTAGATCCTCTACAGCTGTCATAGGTACCTAGTGAGTTAGTCTCACCAAGTTTCTCTAAACATCTTAAATGTCTCTCTCTGTCTCAGCTGCCGCCTCTTCAGCCCCTCTTCCGCGACGCCTGTGCCTCGGAAATCCATCAGGTCTCATTGGACCCACATCTGGAACATGGTCATTATATTTTGTCAGTATTTTGTCTCATCAAAAATATTTTTTCTATGTTCATTTCATATTAAAATATCCAAAAAATATTAAAAAGCTCACAAAAACTTAAAAATTGTTACCTATGTCTCCCCATGCCACATTTGGTGGTAACACTAAGTCTGGATCTCCTCGGAAATCCATGTCAGCATATGGGTAGTCATCGACTGTGATGATCTGTTGATCCCACCAGGTGAAAAACTCATCATCAAAGGTCGTTTTGGGCACGTCACTGCCCACAAGGTGCTTCATGAGGTATGCCCATATACCCATTTGTGGATCTCTAGGGCTGCTGATGGACATTGATACTTTGGGATGTAGCCCAGGTAGCTTCTTGAAGAAGAATGAACACAAGATGGTTCCATATCCAAAATTCTTCGTTTGACCCTTCTATATAGAGGTCAATTGACTCTTCATGTTAGTCAGAAGAGGCATGCACCAGTCAAATACTGTGGTAAGACATTCCACTACCAGGCTCATAGATACTCGTGATGCTTGATGCAGGGAAGCTAACCCATTCACCCATGCAATGGTAAATATAAAAATCCTCAAGGATAGACTTTCCACATGTTTGATTGGAATTTGACTCCCAATATTCACTGGATGTCCAGGACAATACATATGGATGTAGTCTTCCACCGAAAGACTACCTCTCATCCTTCCTGTCGAGTGCACGACCTCCCCTCTTCGAGAGAGACCAGTAATGAAATAGATATCTTCAACCTCAATCCATAGAGGCATCTGGTCGATCATGAAAGTGTCATCCTCTGCGCTCCAGTAGTGGATCAAAAGTTCTAGCAAGCGCGTGTTGGCTTTCATATTTGGAATTTTGAAGAATTTGAGTAAGCCATAGCCTCTCAGAGCATCCAATGCATTTTGGTCATTCATTACCTCATTATCTATAGTGGTATGCTCTCTTTCCCTCCAACTGATAGTCATCCTGCAAAATTTAAGTTTCAACCGTTAATTTACATGTTAAAACTTTAACTTGCGTACATGCGGGTTCCCTTTACACACAGTCGCGTGTAGGGCCGTCGTATAGGTGGGTCACTCACATCCAACCCACATGTACGTAGAGTTGAATTTTTGGGCATAGTTTCCCACGGTCAAAACTTTTAAAAAACTTTTAAAAACTATCATAAAGCATTACAAGTAGGATTTCAGGATTACCTGGAGACTTTGGGGTGAATTGAATGGTCCAATTGTTTAGAGGAAAGCTTGCTTATTCTTGCTCCACAGCTCTTTGCTCCAAATAGAAATGAAAAAACAAAGAGTCCAAAAGTCATTATATAACTTTGAAATTGCAAAATATTTTTTCAAAATTTTTTTTTTGTCTCATGGATTTTTTGACCGGTGGGCTTGGATTGTCGAGAGTGGGTTCTTTTTACAGAAAATTTTGGAGACTTCTTCGAGATGTTGTTTCGGTCCCATGACCACTGACCTGTCATGGCAGGTATTGTTCTCTCACTGGCATTTAGGTTAGGGAAAACCATTTTTCGCTACATCTTGCATACTAGCCTCCATTCATCGATACATTAGCCGTACGACCGACCCATCGTATATTGGTTAGCAAACCATTTTCACTCGCTGATTTTGAAATCATGATGCGATGGTAGAGCCATCCTTTACATGGGAATCTTATTTAAAACCTCGCTGACATTGGTTTCCCATGCTACTATACTGAGTAGGCTCGAGAGTCCTCTTTAGTCTCGCCATGACTGATGCATTGAAGACACATTCTCCTTTCTTCCGCTCTAATTTTTGGCCTTATACCCTAGAGGATCCTTTGTGTTGAGTTGTACTGTTGCAGTGTATTTTGACTATTTTCACCTTTTGTCCTTGAGCCGACTTCACTTGGACTCATGTTTAAGCCACTTATTTGACCATGTCTTCTGCAAAGTCAACCATGCAATCACTTAGCTTCTACAACTTGATGCATCCTTTTACCCATGGAAAGAGAATCCCTTTGAGTGTCCTTGACCAGTTTCGCCTCCCTGCATTGAGCATAGGAATGTTCCCCTCCCAGGAACTAGAGCATCTGTTTCTCTGACACTCATTCTTTCCACTGTACTATAGCATTCTTTTATTCTTTTTCCAGCTTAAAGAAAAAGACAAAAAAATTATATATTCCAAAAAGAGCGAGAACAAGATGACAATTCCATATTTTGTTGGCAACTAGAGTCACTCGTGTCGCCCTTGAACAACGCACTCAAAAGAAAGTCTCTCCTCCATTGGGGTGGGATTTAGTTTGACTTAGGAGCACCTTAACCTTGTTATTGAGTCAGTACTCCTCCAATTGGTTACCTCTTCCAATCATATGGAGAGTTTGCTTATGCCTCTTGCATGACAAACTTATACAGAGTTATCATACGCTGTCATATAGTCATCATTGAGTCGTGCTTTTGTTCAAGTGAAGTAAACCTAAGTCCGCCTCTCTGCGGTGTCACTTTACCTATTTTTTAGTTGGCCATCCCTGGTTGTCAGTGTCATGTTTGTCATCACATCAGTTATATTGGTCCTTTGCTCGTGTTTGGTTTGATAAGGTCTCCATTAAATTCTTGCTAGCGGGTCTTGTCCTTATCGACTACGACAAATTTCTCCGAGGACAGATCTAGAGCCACACCCTGGCCCTATTTTCATTATTGATAGGTCACCTTGTGCTCAACATCGATCAGTATCATGCGTCTTTGACTGAGTGGTTTCCCTTGTGTTCGACATCAGCTTTCATTATCACACATTGGGATTCATGCAGTGCCTTGGTTTCCATTTGACTCTACTGGTGGATTCCTCGTCTCTATGTCTGATCTGACAATGGGGCACTTAGGCTTTTTGTCTAACTTACAAGAACCTCTCCCACTTCCAAAGCTTTAAATATTCCCAAGTCTTATTGATTAGCCAATGTGAAATTAAAAATGCTTGAAAATTTAGGTGTATGCCGGTATTTGTTTTTAACTAATTATATGCTATAATTTAATGTGCTCAAACTGATATATAAATACATATAGCAGTAAATAAAGCAGCAGAGACAATGCAGCAATAAAACACACACAGAACAACAATATTAATTTGGAGTTCACCCAAAACTCCTGGGCTACATCTTCGTGAGCTCTAGTCAACTCAACTAGGCTCTCTGGGATTATGGCAAAGTCCTTTTCACAAGCTCTTGGCTCAAATCCATTGTTTTACACAGAAAAAATGGGTTTAGACACCATTTTATCCCTAGCTATTGAAGCTCTCAGTTTTCTGGCTCTCAGCTCTGGCTCTGGCTCTTGGCTCTGGCTCTGGCTCTAGCTCTTCAGCTCTAGATTCTTTGGCTTTCTGCAATGTACAACTCTCTGGCTTTCCACTTGAACTTCAAGTGACTCCCTTGGCTGCTCTGCACTTCAACTTTTACTTTCTACGCTGCTTGTTTTTGTTGCTGCCCTTTTGCGCTTCTCTCTTTTGCCTTAGCCTTCTGCTTTGGCTTCACTTTCTATGCTCCTGTCTTAGCACTTCCTATGCTCGGTTTCAGCAACAACTCTAACAACCCCCTTCTGTCTCTAACATTCATGGCCTTTTAGCCAACTGGTTTTGTCTGTTTTTTCCTCTTCTCGGGCTCTCTGGCACTCGGCCTCTGTATGCTCGAATCCCCCTTCTGAGCGTTAGCAATCATGGCATAACGTCTCCAGGAAAGGTGGCCACCTGTTCTGTAATGGAATGGACCATCGGTGCCCTTGAAATCCCAAAGATGGTTGTTCTCGGCTTACACAAGAGAATACACAGAAAGCCTGTAAAAATCCACCCAAACGCGTCTATCGGACTTCAAAAATTATGAACTCCGCCTTATTTTCCATCGGGTCTACCTTTTAAATCGCTATTGCATGTCGCAAATGCCCTATTCTGTGGTTTCCCTTTGTATTTTAAAAATACATTAAACATTGCAAAATCCCATCAGAGGACCTTATGGCAAACTTGACGTATTATATATTTGCAATCATAAACCTGTCGGGTCCGGATATATATATATATATATACTTGCTCCATTGTATTGATCGTCGCATCCCGATATCGCGTGGACCCGAGGTGATGCGACGATCAGTATAATGGAGTAGGTATATATATATATATATATATATATATATATATATATATATACATATATATACCTGCTCTATTGTATTGATCGTCACATCGCGATATCGCATGGACCCGGGGTAAGCCATATGGCGTGGCCGATGACGATATCGGTGATCACGATATCGCTTGGCCCGGGGTCTCGCCTATTCCTTATGGCACCACCGATTACGATCTGTTATACTCCTATAGCAATAGGTGTCATATTTCATGATTGACTGGTTGAGCTCTGTAAATATGTTCATCATTTCCTTGCTATAAAGGTTTCCATATTATCAAAAAAATAAAAAAATTAAAAAATGTAAAGAGGGTATACCCTAAAAGAAAAATCAAAGGGTAAAAATAATAAAATGGTCAAAAAAGTGAAAGAAATGAACCCCAAATAAAGAAAGACCAGGAAAGTGTGCAAGTCCAAAATGCCACTACTTTTTCATTTTTCTGCAAATAAAGTATTGTGTGCAGCTTGTCACTTTATGCCAAAATTGTTGAATGGCCAAACAGCTTAATCTTGGTCAGTTCATGTTTGAATTTTCTGTTTTAGAGATAGAGAATAAAAATCTATCCAAACTATTTAATCTTGGCAGATAAGTAGATAGGTAGAGAAGCAAAGGAGCTCAACAGTTTAATATGAGCCCTTGAAAGAAATAAGTGCAGACTTAGGTAGGCTTATCATGAAAAGAAAAGAAAAGTTAAATGAGGGTTTTCCAGTCTAAGTGCACCCAAGAAAGAAGAAAAAATGCTAGGCCAAGTAGGCAGGGTAGGTAGATGGTGTTGCAGAAACATACTTGTGATAGATTTTGTCTTTCAAAGTGTTAATCTCACCTCTATCACAAGTGCAAGGCAGATGTTTTTTAAGCAGCTCAAGTGAGGTAGATTCATAACTAACTTCCCTTCATGTTTTTTCCCCAAATCATTTACTAATTCCCCCCAAAGGTATTAAGATCTGCTTAATATCCTTGAACCACTCATTCCGTTTTAAAGTGATTGCCTAAGTAAAAATATATTTTACTTAGATTGTATTCATGTTTCTCATATAAAACCACATTTCTATTTTTTTTTGTCCTAAGTCTTTAACCATATAATTTAGCGCTTCCACTTTAAAGTCATATTAACACTAATTTTTATTATATAAATCCCTTATAACTGTTCCCCTTCCCGTATTATGTAAAAAACATTAAAAAACCCAAAAATACTATATATCCCGCCCCTGGTTAAATTATAAACCATAGCACTGTTTGTCGGGAATTAATGGTTCATTTGGAACCTATTAATATCTCTCCCCACGCATACAAAGGATTAATTAACCACCTGGGTTAATTAATAACTAGCCCACCGACCAATCATAATGCGCCTGAAACCATTAAAAACGTGGTTTATCGTACCGGGCCCACGGTAGTTAATCTCCCGCCATCTGCAATCATCGTCTGCCGTCAGATCTCCGCCCATGCATCTAACTGTCCAAAATCATTTCGCGTCGCCATAACTGCCGAGCTTTAACTCTCGGGGAACCGGCGGTTTTGTCGCCCATACCATGCCACGCGACGCGCTCCCGCTATGCTCGCTCCCCTTCTGCTCGAAACCGCCCAGCCCCAAAAGCAGTGCAGGCAGAAACTGCTTACTATCATCCCCTTGCTGATGTCATCCGCTGGCGTCACCCTTCGCTAACGTCATCCATCCTTCTACTGACATCACTGCCATGTCATTTGTCCCGTACCCTTTGCTGACGTCATTCGTCCTTTGAACCAAAAATTCCCGCCAAAATTCATTTTTGTCGAATAAAGGGTAAAAAGGGTCATTTTTTGATATTTTTCACTGCAAAAGGCGCTCCGGGCATACAATAAACCAGTTCACAGATCAGTTTCGACCGCCTTCCCACCAGAAAGACTACATCGACGAGCTCACGGCCTCAATCAACCCTCCATTTCACAGTTTCTTCCTCTTAAAAAAAAACTGTTGAACTAGCAAAAAGAGGGATTTCCAAGCTCGCAGAAGAAAGAAATGAAGATGTACAGGGATATTTTGCTACCCCAGCCAGTGGGAACCTACAGAGACATCAATTGTAGAGGAAAGGCGGTGTAAAGACACATTGGCAGTTCTATTTTTCTAGACAGCGGTGAGAAGGGGTCAGTTCAGTATTAAAGAGGATCAAAACAAGTGAAAGAGTATCAGTACGAGCATTAAAGTGTATCAGTGTAGAATTAAAGGCAGTAGATCAGAATTAAAGAGCCCATTTAAGACAGACAGTCAGCGCAGAGCTACTATAAGACAGCTGCAAGCTGAACCCTAAAGGCCTGCATCCAGCACAACATCAGATATCTTTTCTGAGCCGTTTCCATCTTCACTTGTAAATTATTTTAGGTTAAATCTAAATATTATCTCACAGCTGTTATGAGATATTTGTTGTACATATTTTGTTGTATAAATACCCCCTTCATTAGAGTAATCAAGAGGTTGGGTGTGTGTGGATTTCTTAGAGTTTGTTGTAACTCAGATACTTTGGAATAAAAGTTGTTGGAAACATCTGTTGTCTGGCCTACTGGATGAAGAATTGAAATAGAGGACTTGTCGCAGAATTCTTGAATCAACCTCTGGATCAATAAGTCCCCTATGTCTTGTGTTTTACAGTTTTCATGTTTATTATATCGCCTGTGTTTCATAACCTGAATGGTAAAGAAAAAGGTTAATTCAGAATTTTCTTAGCTGCACTCTGTTTTCAGTCTTCATTATAAACTGTGTTTTCTTCAGAATTAACATAAACAGTGAATTCTTAATTGCTCCTGTTTCCTGATTCTCTCATGTTGACTATTTGCTAAGGAATTCTTAACTGCTTCTTATCAGTAATCATCCATTTTCCCTCTTTCAATATGTTGAAGGATTCTTAACTGCCCTTCACCCATTTGAGCCCATCCCATCTGATTCCAGCCTTTAACTTGTTCCCTGTTTGACTACCTTGGTCTGTGATGCCATCCTCTGTTAGAAACCAGATCCAGAAAACCATCTTCTTTGAGTCCATCATGCCCAATTGACTAAACTATTTTGTTTTACCTCACTGTTCTATTTGAATTTCACCACCCAAACTCAAAACAAAACCCTTGAACTTCATAACTAGCCTAACACCTTTAAAAACAAAGCTAAATCATAATGAGAGAGCCCTCTATGGATACAGATTGGCTAGATTCTATATCTAAAAGATTGGTCTGTGGTTACCTCGGCCGTATTCCCTTTCTTACAACTTTTGGGAACAACCTGAGTGATAACATCATTGACGACTCCACTGAGGAACTGAATAATTGTTTGTTACTATTGTTTATTTCATAAGCTACAGATGGAGCTTGAAGTTAGCCATGTAGCCTTTGAAACTGATTTTGCTTTGCAATTACAGAAGTAAATGAATGCTGCTTCAGTCTATCTCCGGTCTAGTTTATATATTAAACTGTTAGTTTCAAATCCTTGATCAGTTCCTCTTTTCAAAAAGTCTTTAGGATAAGTTCAAAACTCTCACATCCAAAAAACTCTTAGAAAAGGCTATTAAAAGTTGCATTGTTAAAACTATTTCTAAAAAAAATAAAAAACAAAAACACACCTAGAAACTGGCTTAAAAAAAGATCTGTTACACCAGATCAAATCCTGATCCTAATCCTCCACCTGTGTTCAAAAATCCTAATCTAATTTCTAGGATCCTTAGAAGATAAGAGAGCCAAGAAAATTCTACTAGTTCATACCTCAACAAAATTTTGCAAAACCCCATTCAATCTGAGCTTACCTCTGGAAGAACACCAAACCTTTCTGTGATTACTGCAACTTCTCCAAGTTCACCATCAGCACCCCAAGCTACCTTTTCCACTCCTCCATCCACAACATGCATTCCCACTATTATTTCTACTCCTCTAGTTGTCACATCTGTTTTTGCAACCATGGCAAACTGATATACTCCCCTAAACTTACCTGCCAATCCAGGGGCTATGCCTCAAGACTATCAAAGTAAAATCACCTATTTTGACGGTACTGGGCCTTACACAGCTCAACAACATACCAAGAAAATGACCGACTATTTTGAAAACTATGAGATTGATGATGATGATGTCAGAATGAAAGTATTTGTTCAAAGTTTAACTGGAGATGTTAGAACCTGGTTTAGAGCCATAGAAAATTTTAGGGGCGAATGTTCGCCCTTTGGCGAAATTAAGGGGTTTTAAATTTTTAGTGGGCGAATATTTTGTATCATAGTACATTTTCTACAAATCACCTCAAATAGCCCACCTTATTTTAAGGGAGACGGTAAAAAAGGTAAATTTAGCCCTTGAAATTAGGAGTTAGAACCTTCCATTCGCCCATTTTCAAGAATAAATTTTATTTAAGTGAATTCATTCGCCCATTTTCAAGAATAGGTTTTATTTAAGTGAATCCTATGGGCCAAATACCATATTTATAAAAAAGATATGGTAAAGTAATAGAAATATAAATAAATGAGAGGTATGGTAATTAAATAAGACATTTTTTATATTTACTCCATAAGTCACCTTATATTTACGAACACTAAAAAAATGCATTATATTTAGGTGAAACCTATGGGCAAAATACTATGGGACAAATACCATGGACTAGATTGTTATTAATACCATGAAAAAAACATTATTACCTCTAATATTAGTATTAATAAAAATAAAAATGGCACATGGTATTGACCCATGGTATTCACCAAAATGGCACATGGTATTGACCCATGGTATTCACCTGGAATGTAGCCTATTTAAATGGGGGAATTAAACCAGCATAGATCCATCTTTACTCTGGATCTACTAACCCTCGAGAGGTATCAAATATTGTGATATGCAAACTAGCATAGAGTGAAAAATATTTGATCCCTCTCGAGGGTGGATCAAGAGTAAAAGTGGATGTTGTAATTTAATCTATGTTAAACATTTTAGCTTGGTTAAAATAAAAACCAACTATTACTTTTATTAATTTTTATAAATTACAAATAGTAATTTTTAAGCTCCAGGTTTATGATAACCCATGGTAATACGAAGATCTTACAAGATTTTATAATTGAGTAAAATATTTGCCATGCCTAGTGAGAGATTCGCCAAAAAATTATATATACTTATTATATTATTGATAAAATTGCCTTCCATTTTTCCTATATACCATGGAGATTCGCCCATTTATTATACATATAAATCTAGGGGGGTTCTTAAAATTTTCCTTTTTTAGAGCCCTCCCTGCAAACAATATCAATGACCCACAAGCTCTTTATCAGACCTTATTGAACAAATGGGAAAAGAAGAAAGATCCTCTCCACATTTTATCAGAATATGAAAACCTAAGAAGAGGTACACAAGAAACTGTCCAAGATTACTGTACCAGATTCAATAATATCTACAATGGTATTCCACAAAATCTCAGACCTCCTCCAGATTTGGCCTTGATCAAATTCCCTGATGCATTTGAATCTGATATGGCATACCAACTTAGGGAAAGAGCTCCTCGAAACTTAGAAGAGATGCAGAGCGTAGCTGTCAGTGTTGAGGCCAACTTGATATCTAAACGATCTAGAGCTAGAGCTGAAAGGAGGACACCTTTCAAAGAAGAACCTTCGGCCTTTGAACAAAAATTAGATGTAATTATTAAAGGAATGGACAGACTTGGAGATAGAGTAGAAAAAATTGAGAGAAAGTCCTCTTGGGATGGTCAACCAAGCAATACTGGGAGAAATCCAAATTTCAGGAAAAATCAAATCCTAACACTAGAAAGATAGGGCCTGACCAAAGCATTAGGCCCCCATTTCAAGAAAATTATGTTGAAGCCTCAACTTCTGATGAACCAATAGAAGACACTCAAATTAATTTGATGGGACTCAACAATGAACAACAAGTTTTCTTGACCCAAGAGGATCAAGAAGCTCACACTCTTGAACAATTCCAAACTCAGTCAGGTGAATCATTTGACTTTAGGGAGGGATATGACATAGCCATTTATGAAGTCCACAAACAATACAATCTGAGGAGCAGAATAATCGATGTCCCTGAAATCAGAAAACAGAAAGATACCAAGCAGTCGAACAAAGGTAAGATCAATAACACCCCTGTACATATTCTTTCTAAAACAGATCCTAATCCAAATAATCCAATTGTTGAAGATATATCAGACAATCAGCCACCTAAGAGAAAACCTTCCACTGATATTCCTGCTAAAGAAAAAGAAGAAGAACCTCCATAACTTGATTCGAAAAAAATTTCAGCCCATAATCTCAGTTCTGAAGAAGAGAAAAACGCAGAAAATTCAGCTGTCCGAAATACAATAACACAGACCGAAAAACCTTTTAACCTTGAGACAAAAGTAGGCAAACTAAAGATAGTTGTTCCATTATCAGAATTAGCTAAACATGATGTCTACAGAAGTCAGATCAGCAGATCACTCAAAATTCCTGTGAATGAATATTCAATAAACGTTTTTGATAACCAGCCAGAATTTATATTTGGCCCCGAAGTAAATGGAAAAACAACAGAGGGAGAAGTTCCTCCTTTCTATGTGGGTTTAAACATACATGAGAAAATACTTCATAATGCCATGTTTGATTCTAGTGCTTCTCAAAACTTGATGCCTAAATTTGTAATGGAGAACTTGACCTTGACATCACCAGGCCGTATAAAGACCTTTTCTCTTTTGATTCAAGTCAGGTCAAATGTTTGGGTTTAATCAAAGACTTATGTGTGTCACTAGTCCAATATCCTACCAAAACCATCTTAATGGACATAGTAGTAGCTGATATTCCTCCAATGTATGGTATGTTATTGTCTAGATCTTCGGGTGCAAAACTTCAAGGATCTCTACAATTAGACATGTCATACGCTACTATATCAGTGTTTGGTCAACCCAAGAGACTATATAGAGAAACCTTAATGAAGTATGTATTAAGTAGCCAAGAGAAACATCAAAATTTCCCTATCTACTTCGTACATTCAGATATGGATTCTTTTATCCTTTATAATGCTGAAATTGATCCCCCACATGAAATGAAAGGTTTAACAGACAAAACAAAAAAAACTGCAAACAAAAGGTCTAGGGTCCAAATCCAAGAAATTTCTGAGAATCATGAAACTTTGGATAAACCAGAAGAAACTGAAAAACCAGATCTCCTTATCAAACAGATCCCTGAAACTCCAGACACTAATTATAAACATGAAATCCTTTAGTACTTAAAATTTGATGGTTCTGTCAACAAATTAGGAGCTGGAGCAGGAGTCTGGGTGCATAATCTTGAGAACAATCATGCTCAAGGTCATGCTTACAGGTTAAACTTTAAGTGCACTAATAATATGGCTGAATATGAAGCTATGTTGCTAGGTCTTAAACTGCTCAAGAAATTGGAAGCAACTAGAGTGTCAGTCCTAGGATATTCTGATTTAATCATTCAACAGATAAAAGGGAAGTTCTTGAAAAATGATCCCAGATTGAGAGAGTACAGAGGAACAACTATAGAAATCCTCAACGCATTTCTGGAAACTCAGCTTGCCAAAATCCCAAGAAAACATAACTTGCAAGCTCACAGCCTAGCAATGTTTGCCAGCACCTGTAAATTACCATTCGAACCAAATCATCAATTCACAACAGAAATTAGACACAGGCCAGCCATACC
Organism: Pinus tabuliformis; assembly: GCA_031772625.1. Taxonomy (NCBI): domain Eukaryota; kingdom Viridiplantae; phylum Streptophyta; class Pinopsida; order Pinales; family Pinaceae; genus Pinus; species Pinus tabuliformis. The sequence goes on along the minus strand of CM062812.1, from coordinate 545,016,035 downwards.
TGATAATGTGAAGAACTGGCAAGTGTTTGACAATGATACTCAGATCAATAATTTTTTAACCCTAGCAGAGGAATTTTCCAGCACTAACACAGATGGAGATATGGTGAGTGAATTTGATCCAACAAATCAGATAGAAACAAACATTTTAGCAGAAAACACAAATCAAATGCTTCATGAAATTTACCAAAGAGGAAATTCAGGATCTTAAAGAAACGAATGTTGATGAGATTATTGAAAGAGAATCTGAAATTATCAATTTGAAAGACAATCATTTGCCCAAAGGATTAACTCCTTTGGAAGATCTCTTTGATTTCAACGATATTCCAAAGAAACCTCATACAGAACCTCCAAAAGTAGACATTGAAGATTACAACATAGGAATTGAAGATAATCCGAAAATGATAAAATTGTCCAAGTCTTTGCCCCCTAATAAAAAACTGAAGTATGTTGAACTGATCAAAGAATTTCAAGATGTTGTTGCCTGGAGCTATGAAGACCTAAAATCTTATGAAACCTCTATGATTCAGCATATAATACCCCTCAAGGAAAATCAAAAACCATTCAAACAAAAGCTGAGAAGAATCAACCCTGTACTGCTTCCTTTAATAGAAAAAGAAACCAGACGAATGCATGATGTAGGGATAATTGCCCCAATCAGATTTTCAGAATGGGTATCTAATTTAGTGCCTACCAGGAAGAAAACATGAGAAATCAGATTATGTGTTGACTTAAGAAATTTAAACAAAGTCTCTTTGAAGGACAACTACCCTTTACCTAAGATGGATCAAATTTTACAAAGAGTAGTAAATCTCACTTTTGGATGGGTTTTCAGGTTTCAATCAGATTCTAGTTCATCCTGATGACCAAGAAAAGACTGCATTCACAACACCATGGGGTACATTCAAATATGTTAAAATGCCATTCGGACTTAAGAATGCAGGGGAAACCTTTCAACGAGCAATGGACATAGCCTTTGCCAAAGAAATTCACAATTTTCTGGTTGTATATCCAGATGACCTCACTGTATTTTCTAGATTAGATCAACAACATCTAGATCATTTGAGACAAGTGTTTTTAAAATGCAGAGAATATGGTATTTCGTTAAATCCTAAAAAGTCCTTGTTTGGTCTAGAAGAAGGCCAACTGTTAGGCCATATCATCTCCAAAGATGGCATCAGAATTGATCCTGCTAGGAAAGAAGCTATTTTGCAAATACCTCACCCTAGAAATGTCAAAGAACTTCAAGCTTTCTTAGGGAAGATTAACTTTTTGAGAAGATTCATACCTAATTTGGCTGAACTAATAAGATTGTTGAACAACATGTTAAAAAAGGATTCAAAAGTTAAATGGACAGTAGAAGCCAAACAAGCATTTGAAGAAATTAAATTGGCTTTAACCAGAACACCAGTCCTCACAAGTCCAAAGTTCGATAGAGACTTCATAATTTTCTCATTTGCATCAGAACACACCATAGCAGTTGTTTTACTGCAAAAAGATGATCAAGGATGTGAAAAACCCATAGCCTTTTTTAGTAAAGCACTTAGAGATGCACCTATGAAATACAAAATCATGGAAAAACAGGCTTATGCACTTGTGAAAGCCATTCAAGACTTCAGAGTCTATATACTGTACTCCCACGTAGTAGCTTATGTGCCAAATGCTGTTGTTAAAGATATTCTAATGCAGGACGGAATTGAAGGCAAACGAGGCAAATGGATAGCTAAAATATTGGAGTATGACATTGAAATAAAACCTACAAAGCTGATAAAAGGATAGGGATTAGCTAAACTCATGACTGAAACAAACTTTCAAGCCCTAGATATTAACGAACTGGATAACGAGCAGGAGATGGCAACTCCACAAATCAGCCAGGCCTTCTTAGAATCACCTTGGTATGCTGATATAACTCATGTATTATTAAACCTACAGGCTCCTCCAGGGTTATCCAGAACAAAGAAAAGGTTTTTAAAGATGAAAGCTTCAAAATTCTGTATTTTAGATAATGCTATGTTTTGGAAAAATCATGAATGTATTCTATTGAATTGTTTAATAAAAGAAAAAGCTGACAAGGTTCTCAAATAATTTCATGCAGGGGACTGCGGTGGACACCTGTACTGGAAATCAACTGCAGACAAAATCCTAAGGGCTGGATTTTATTGGCGCTGATGTAAAAATGTTTGTCACTGCTTGCCACAAATGAAAAATTTTTGAAGGCAAAAGGAAACTGTTGCCCTTACCCTTGAGACCAATTTCCACTGAAAAACCATTTCAACAATGGGGTTTTGACTTCATTGGAGAAATCCATCCTCCTTCTGACCAACATAAATGGATTCTTACTGCCACAGACTATTTCACCAAATGGATAGAAGCCATTCCTTCCAGACAAGCCAATGATACAGATAGGATTCTTAGAGACCAACATCTTGTCTAGGTTTGGCTGTCCTGAAAAGATCATAACCGACAATGCTGCTACCTTCAAATCCAATAAACTGATAAATTTTTGCAGCAAATACCATATCACTTTAGGCCATTCCACAACATATTACCCTCAAGGTAATGGTCTCGCTGAGTCCTCCAATCAAAGCCTGATCAATATTATTAAGAAATTGTTGGAAGAAAACAAGAAAAACTGGCACAAGAAACTTACAAATGCACTTTGGGAAGACAGACTTACTGCAAAGAGATCTATTGGAACCAGCCCTTATGAGTTGGTGTATGGCATGGAGGCTATCTTTCCTTCATCTTTAGGAATACTTGTAATGAAATTACTGCAAGAAGCTCAGGTGGAACCCAATGGCATTCAAAGAAGAATAAATCAAATCATCCACTTGTAGCAGACCAGAGAAGAAGTGCACCAAAGATCCCAAGTGTTACAAGAAAAACTCAAGAAAATATTTGATAAAAGGACCAAAGCAGAATATTTCTACATTGGAAACAAAGTTCTAAAGTGAGATTCCAAGAGAGAAGATAAAGGAAAACATGGGAAGTTTGACTTCTTGTGGAAAGGGCCATTCATCATCCAGGCATTGCAAGGGAACAATATTTACTTTCTGAAGAGCCTGGATGGCACAGAAACAGAAGAAGGACCAGTGAATGGTCAAATGCTAAAACATTACTTTGATCCAGTTTGTTGATATATTTTGACTCTAACATGTACATAAGGAAATTCATATTCAACAGCTTGAAAGAAGTGATCAACTTGTTTATTGCAGCAATGAGAATGAAGAGGAAAGTGTGGTAAATGTTGAAATCAATGAAGGAACTTTACCATTTTTTTTTTGCCTCATTTCAGTTTATCAGAGCCCCAAAATGCCATTGAATGTCAGATTGTAGAAGAAGACTTGGGAGTAGGAACAAATAATCCAACTAAAAGCTATCCAGAACAGATGAATAGTTGTTTGAATCAGCTCAAGAATAGTGTATATATTTTTTACAAGATCCTTTTTGTACAGTTTCTAGATCCAGCAGAGGGAAATTTCATAACACAACCAAAGCTATTCACAAGGCCATCTGACCTACTATTCTTGACTTTCCACCAAGGAAAGCCATTCCCATGTGGAGCCAGTGTTATACTCCTATATCAATAGGTGTCATACTTCATGATTGACTGGTTGAGCTCTGTAAATATGTTCATCCTTTCCTTGCTGTAAAGGTTTCCATATTATCAAAAAAATCAAAAAATTAAAAAATGTAAAGAGGATATACCCTAAAAGAAAAATCAAAGGGTAAAAAGAATAAAATGGTCAAAAAAGTGAAAGAAATGAACCCCAAATAAAGAAATACCAGGAAAATGTGCAAGTCCAAAACGCCACTACTTTTTCATTTTTCTGCAAATAAAGTATTGTGTGCAACTTGTCACTTTATGCCACAATTGTTGAATGGCCAAATAGCTTAATCTTGGCCAGTTCATGTTTGAATTTTCTGTTTTATAGATAGAAAATAAAAATCTGTCCAAACTGTTTAATCTTGGCAGATAAGTAGATAGGTAGAGAAGCAAAGGAGCTCAACAGTTTAATCTGAGCCCTTGGAAGAAATAAGTGCAGACTTAGGTAGGCTTATCATGAAAAGAAAAGAAAAGTTAAATGAGGGTTTGCTAGTCTAAGTGCACCCAAGAAAGAAGAAAAAATGCTAGGCCAAGTACGCAGGGTAGGTAGATGGTGTTGCAGAAACATACTTGTGATAGATTTTGTCTCTCAAAGTGTTAATCTTACCTCTATCACAAGTGCAAGGCAGATATTTTTGAAGCAGCTCAAGCGAGGCAGATTCATAACTAACTTCCCATCATGTGTTTTCCCCAAATCATTTACTAATTCTCCCCAAAGGTATTAAGATCTGCTTAATATCCTTGAACCACTCATTCTGTTTTAAAGTAATTGCCTAAGTAAAAATCTGTTTTACTTAGAGAGTATTCATGTTTCTCATATAAAACCACGTTTCCATTTTTTTTGGCCTAAGTTTTTAACCATATAACTTAGTGCTTCCACTTTAAAGTCATATTAACACTAATTTTTATTATATAAATCCCTTATAACTATTCCCCTTCCCGTATTATGTAAAAAACATTAAGAACCCAAAAATACTATATATCCCGCCCCTGGTTAAATTATAAACCATAGCACTGTTTGTTGGGAATTAATGGTTCATTTGGAACCTATTAATAGCCCTCCCCGCACATACAAAGGATTAATTAACCACCTGGGTTAATTAATAACTAACCCACCGACCAATCAAAACGTGCTCGAAACCATTAAAAACGTGGTTTATCGTACCGGGCCCACGGTAGTTAATCTCCCAACATCTCCAATGATCGTCTTTCGTTAGATCTCCGCCCATGCATCTAACGGTCCAAAATCATTTCGCGTCGCCATAACTACCGAGCTTTAACTGCTCGGGAATGTGCGATTTTGCCTCTCGTACCATGCCACACAGTGCACTCCCGCTATGCTCGCTCCCCTTCCGCTCGAAACCGCCCAGCCCTAAAAGCGGTGCAGGCAGAAACCGCTTACCACCATCCCCTTGCTGACATCATCCGCTGGCGTCACCCTCCGCTGACGTCATCCATCCTTCTGCTGACATCACTACCACGTCATTTGTCCCGTACCCTTGCCGATGTCATCTGTCCTTTGAACCAAAAATTCCTACCAAAATTCATTTTTGTCGAATAAAGGGTAAAAAGGGTCATTTTTTGATATTTTTCACTGCAAAAGACGCTCTGGGCATACAATCAACCAGTTCACAGATCAGTTTCGACCACCTTTCCACTAGAAAGACTACACCAATGAGCTCACGGCCTCAATCAACTCGCCATTTCATAGTTTCTTCCACTTAAAAAAAAATAGTTGAACCAACAAAAAGAGGGATTTCCAAGCTTGCGGAAGAAAGAAATGAAGATGTACAAGGATATTTTGCTACCCCAGCCAGTGGGAACCTGCAAAGACATCAATTGCAGAGGAAAGGTGGTGTAAAGACACATTAGCAGTCCTATTTTTCCAGACAGCGGTGAGCAGGGGTCAGTTTAGTATTAAAGAGGATCAAAACAAGTCAAAGAGTATCAGTACGAGCATTAAAGTGTATCAGTGCAGAATTAAAGGCAGCAAATCAGAATTAAAGAGCCCATTTAAGATAGATAGTCGGCACAGAGCTACTACAAGACAGCGGCAAGCCGAACCCTAAAGGCCTACATCCAGCACAATATCAGATATCTTTTCCGAGCCGTTTCCATCTTCACTTGTAAATTATTTTAGGTTAAATCTAAATATTATCTCACAGCTGTTATGAGATATTTGTTGTACATATTTTGTTGTATAAATACCCCCTTCATTAGAGTATTGAAGAGGTTGGGTGTGTGTGGATTTCTTAGAGTTTGTTGTAACTCAGATACTTTGGAATAAAAGATGTTGGAAACATCTATTGTCTGGCCTACTGGATGAAGAATTGAAACAGAGGACTTGTCGCAAAATTCTTGAATCAACCTCCGGATCAATAAGTCCCCTATATCTTGTGTTTTACAGTTTTCATGTTTATTATATCGCCTATATTTCATAATCTAAATGGTAAAGAAAAAGGTTAATTCAAAATTTACTTAGCTGCACTCTTTTTTCAGTCTTTATTATTCTCTGTTTTCTTCAGAATTAGCATAAATAATGAATTCTTAATTGCTCATGTTTCCTGATTCTCTCATGTTGACTATTTGCTAAGGAATTCTTAACTGCTCCTTATGAGTAATCATCCATTTTACCTCTTTCAATATGTTGAAGGATTCTTAACTGCCTTTCACCCATTTGAGCCCATTCCATCTGATTCCAGCCTTTAACTTGTTCCTTGTTTGACTACCTTGGTCTGTGATGCCATCCTCTATTAGAAACCAAATCCAGAAAACCATCTCCTTTGACTCCATCATACCCAATGGACTGAACTATTCTGTTTTACCTCACTGTTCTATTTGAATTTCACCACCCAAACTCAAAACAAAACCCTTGAACTTCATAACTAGCCTAACACCTTTAAAAACAAAGCTAAATCATAAAGAAAGAGCCCTCTCTGGATACAGATTGGATAGATTCTGTATCTAAAAGATTGGTCTGTGGTTACCTTGGCCGTATTCCCTTTCTTACAACTTTTGGGAACAACCTGAGTGATAACACGATCCACCGATATGGCGATCGCAACATCGCTTGGCCTGGTCCTTCCCTTATGTCCTATGCTATCGGCCATTGCTGATCCACCGATTTCGGTGATCACAGTATCGCACGGCCGGGCCCTTATGGTATATCGCATAGCTGCCTCCAACCCAATATGTCGGTGATTGGAGATCGGGGGTGGCTTCCCTTTTTCACTTAAATCCGCTCTTTTGCCCTGGTCCGATGCGATTTCCCCTTTTGAAGGGTTTTTTGCCTTTTTAAAGGATTTTGCCTCTTTTTCTAAGGAGCAAAGGGCATCTTCCTTGAGCGATAACTTCTGCATCCTAAGTCCATTTTTGCCCATTCGATTTGCAGTAGGTTCAGGAGGAGAAGATCTCTGCAATGGGGCTATTTCCAGGAAATTCCTTGGACTTTAATTTTCCTCAGTGTCGAACACTTAGAATTAGGGGTCTATCCAAAATCCATTTTGGATCACGCCTTCGCTAAAAGAACTTTTGGTCTCCAAAAGACTGATATACTGATCTGAACAGTAAATGAGAGTGACTCACCCTCTTCTTTCAGCCTCCCTACACTTGCCTTGCATAGTACCTCTGAACCAAAGTTTCTAACCACTTCCCTCCTTGGATGGTCTGGTCTTCCTGGGAAGAGCTGCCTTCTTCCTTGCCTTCCTGCAGAACTCCTGCTGAAATGGTTATAGAAGGTAGTTTGAGCTTCTCTGCCTTAATCATTGATCCAAGGTGGCTCAAACAATGTGAAGTACATCTGCTCCACAAAAATTTCATTTGTACCTGTCTAAAAAGCTGTCAACAATAACTGTTAACAACAACAAAAATACAGAAAACAACTGGATGGCTTAAACTCCTTCTTAACAGAAACAGATTCCACATCTTGTGAAAACCTCCATTTCTTACATCTGCATACAAATGATGGACTAGACAACAAGCCCACAAACATGCCTTTAAAACAAATGACCCTTAAACTCAAGCATGTATAAAAATACCATTAGGACTCTTTTCGAAAGATGAAACATTTCATCACTGTCTCCATCTTGGAGACCAAATCAAATTTTCTCAAGTCAATATTACATGTATGTTTAAAGCAATCAACCCTTCAAGTTAATTACACACACATGTTCAAATACAAGGAAAACATCAACATCCCTGTGTTCATGCATCTCATGGTCATGCATGCATTTCATCCTTCAACTTTCACTTAAGTACACTGTACTTTCTAAGCTGAAATGAAATATAATGTTGCAGCAATAAAGTGAGTCTCCTACTCAACTTTTCCATTCACCTTCTTGGTAGAAACCTGCAACTTGCATCTCATCAACAAAGAAATGCAAATAGATATGATTAAACATGCAACCTTAATTGGAAAAGAACTCTAACCATTTCTTACCAATCCAGTTCAAAGATTTCTCCTTTGTCTGCACATCAACATCAACATGTGAATCATTCTAAGACACATCATTCATGGAATCCTCCTTTCCATTTCTGCCATCTTCTCTTTCCACTTTCTTCAAATTTCGTGGAAGCATTGCTGGATTCAAAGTCCAACATTTTGCAGCAAGATGCCCTTGCTTATGGAAGTAAGTGCAACACATTTTCATCCTCTTGACAACATGATTTGCCTTGTCCAATGGACCTTTGGCTGCTTTCTTCTTTTCCTTCAAAAGTTTCCTGTATGTGGCCATTCTTTTCCAACATCTACAAACATGATGGTTATCCAAACCATAAAAGGAACATACAACTCTTTTCCCATGCTTACGTGGAAATTTACCATGCTTTACAAAATCAAAAGGAATATGATTAGAACCAGATTTATACCTTCCTCTTTCACCATTATTGCCTTCATGAGGAGGTGAAGCAAATGAAGAAGTGGCTCCCTTTGGAACACCATCAATCTCTTCAAGGTTGTTAGAGTTTCCACAACTCTCTGGTTCAAGTGTGTGCTTTTGAACACCTACATCTTGCAAGTGATGTTGCAAGCTATTGCATTCCTCCTGAATACAACCTTCACACTTCTGAGGTAGAGGACATGAACTGAAACTCCTTCTTGGGATTGTTTCAGTGGCCTTCATGGCAGCTTTGGAACTCTCTCCATAAGACTGTCCATAGCCAAGACCCAAATACTTAGGCCTTTCTTCAACCATTATTGGTTCAACAATACCTTGTGCATGCTTTCCCAAGCCCTTTCCTTCATAGCCCATCTTGGACATTAGCTTGGAACCTATGCCTCTAGTATGTTTTTCAAAAGAACCAATATAAGCATTCTTAGAAGAATTTGAAGACAAACTGGAATGGTTTACCTCTTCTTCAAGCTGATACTTGACCAAGGCTTCTTTGGCAACAAAGAGCTGTGACTCCAACTCATGCATCCTTTTCAGGTTCATATTTGCAATATGAAGTTGCCTCTCCACTTCCTGCAGTTTGTCAGAAAGCATCTGCTTCTCTTCCTCCACAGAATTCAACTGCTCTCTAAGTATGCTGCTCTTCCATCCATCCTCATACATTTCTCTCACCTTTCCCATCATAATGAACACATCTTTCTTCAAGTCTTCATCAAAGAGTCTTGTGATGAAAGAGGAATTCGAGGATACACTTGTAGAAGTTGTCATTATACCAATGAACAAAGAACTTCAAACAAGATTATTAAAGAGCTTATTTCAACAACCTTTTACAACAAACCTCTTGTGCTTTAAGGACTGCCTTGAGGTCCTTTGGGATAGAAGAATGCCTTCAGTCCTTCTTCCTATTTGTCCTTCCTGAGCTGAGCTATCAATAGCTTTCCTTTTACCTCTACAAACTCAAACAATATTCAGTCTGCAAAGCAAGCATACAATGAGCCTCTTACTGTTCAAACACCTTTCAGACAAGTAGTCTTTGCTTTGTCAATCATGCATTTTGATATAACCTTCTTTGAAGGTGGGGTTAACCAAACTTAGGCTCTGATACCACCTGATCTGAAAATGGGGCACTTAGGCTTCTTGTCTAACTTACAAGAACCTCTCCCACTTCCTAAGCTTTAAATATTCCCAAGTCTTATTAATTAACCAATGCATAATTAAAAATGCTTGAAAATTTAGGTGTATGATGGTATTTGTTTTTAATTGATTATATGCTATAATTTAATGTGCTCAAACTGATATATAAATACATATAACAGTAAATAAAGCAGCAGAGACAATGCAGCAATAAAACACACACAGAACAACAATATTAATTTGGAGTTTACCCAAAAATCTTGGGCTACGTCTCCATGAGCTCTAGTCAACTCAACTAGGCTCACTAGGATTATGGCAAAGTCCTTTTTACAAGCTCTTGGCTCAACTCCATTGTTTTACATAGAAACAATGGCTTTAGACACCATTTTATCCCTAGCTCTTGAAGCTCTCAGCTTTCTGGCTCTCGGCTCTCACTCTCGCTCTTGGCTCTAGCTCTTGACTCTGGCTCTGGCTCTGGATCTTCGGCTCTAGCTTCTTTGGCTCTTTGCAATGTACAACTCTCTGGCTTTCCAGTTGAACTCCAAGTGACTCCCTTGGCTTCTCTGTGCTTCAACTTTTACTTTCTGAGCTACTTGTTTTTGCTGCTACCCTTTTGCACTACTCTCTTTCGCCTTAGCCTCCTACTTTGGCTTCGCTCTTTGCGCTCCTGTGTCAGCAATGCCTATGCTCGGATTCATAAAGAACTCTAACAACCCCCTTCTATCTCTGAAATTCATGGCCTTTAAGCCAACTGGTGTTGTCTGTTCGTTTTCCTCTTCTCGGGCTCTCTGGCTCCCGACCTCTGTCCACTTGAATCCCCCTTCTGAGCATTAGCAATCATGGCATAACGTCTCCAGGGAAGGTGGCCACCTATTCCGTAACAGAATGGACCATCGGTGCCCTTGAAATCCCAAAGATGGTCGTTCTCAGCTTACACAGGAGAATACACAGAAAGCCTGTAAAAATCCGCCCAAACGCGTCTATCGGACTTCAAAAATGATGAACTCCACCTTATTTTCCATCGGGTTCGCCTTTTAAATTGCTATCGCATGTCGCAAATGCCCTGTTCTATGGTTTCCCTTTGTATTTTAAAAATACATTAAACATTACAAAATCCCGTCGGAGGACCTTATGGTGGACTTGACGTATTATATATTTGCATTCATAAACCCGTCGGGTCCGGATATATATATATATATATATACCCACTCTTTTGTATTGATCGTCACATCACGATATCGCGTGGACTCAGGGTAAGCCATATGGCATGGCCAATGATGACGCGATCTGTTGCTGCCGATATTGGCGATCGCGATATTGCTTGGCTCGGGGTCTGTTACACTAAAAAATGTCACCATGGCTATGTACAGTTAGTATGGCTCTATCAACAGTCATGCTATCCTCTTAGGCAAGTCTTAAGCCTCTACTCTCCATGTCAAACTCCAAAAAGAGAGAAAGTCTTTATAAAAGTGTTTATCTCTGGGTACGCAGGTTCTCTCTACCTTGCCTGCGGGTACGCACCTAATGTTCACAATAACTGCGTCCTTGGACGCTCTGTATGTAAAGGGGCAGGTGTGTCCTCCTGTAAAGGTCAAAATGCGCAAGTTTCATCATTAAAAAGTTACTTGTGGTCATTTCTAGAGCATTCTAGAAGGTTGTTCGACGTGTATTGAGCGCCTCCAGATGGTTCATGTACCCCTACCAAAGAGGAACTTATCCCATCAATAAGGGAGCTATCCCATCCAAAGAGGGGATTATCCCATTGATGGTGGACCTGATTAACTTCCTCTTGAGCACTATAAATACAGGCATTGGGCCAGAAGGAGAGGAGGTTGGAAGCTAAACATTTCTAAGGGTAGATGCTACAGGAATTAGGACTCCCATTTAGAAGCTTGTGAGGAGAGATTGCCATCTTTGCTTGTTCTATTTGGAAGTGGGTGAGCTTTGTCAAAGTAAAGGAGAACTCTTGAAGGACCCTGGGAGGAACTTGCACAACACCAAGGCTCAGGTTGTAATTGTTCCTTTTGTTACCTATTAATGCAAATGAGTCCATTCTTCTCAATAACTTGTTATTTATGAGTTGTTTCATGTACTCCTTGGTCTATATGTTAAATGTGTTTTATTCTATGAGATTATCAAGTGCTATTTAATCGTTTGATTGTTAGTGGATGCAGGTTTCAAAGTGAAGGAGGAGCTCATCCGGATCAGCGAAGCTGGACTGCTACAACAGCGTGGGACTACAGGTAGGATCTAGACACTTGATTCCTTATATAGTAAATGCATGTTTAGAGAAGGATCGCTCTTGTTTGTCTTGTTTGTCACTAGAGAGTCTTAGGCTCCTAGGGAGGTTGATTTGTGTCCGCACTATCGACTCTTTCCGCCTGACAAATTGGCGACTCCGCTGGGGAATCCATTGATGTGAAAGTTTTTCCTTTGTATGCAACTTTGCTCTGAGAAAAGTCATTTATTTTCTGGTTTTTGGCTCTGTGACTTTGTTTTTGGGTGGGTTAGCTTAGGGTTAGTCTCAATTTAGTTTTTCTTGAATTTTCCAGTAGGACGCACCCTCTGAGTATTGCACAGTGCGTCCCTGCACGCACTGTTGCTGTGTGCACAGAGCGGGCCCGCACCTGTCTTAACTGGTTGCCTGCGTCCCCTGCTAAAATTTAAGAAAATTCCATTTTTTGCATTTTTTCTCTTAGATTTTGTTTTTTCTTAGTTTTTACTGCCCAGATCCATTAGTCTCTTGTCAAAGATCTTCACCTGAACTTGTTTCGATAGCATTGAGTGTTTTAGTGGATTTCATAGAAGTTTAAGCCCTAGGGTTTGATTTTTGAGTAGGTCTTGTAGTGACTTTGACGGTAGAAGTTGTCAAGCCTTAGATCTCTCTGGTTTTGTCAGCCTTCTTAGAAGTCAGACCTGTCATAAAGTCTACCTGTGAGAGCAACTTACCTTTGAGTTGTTTCTTTGGCAAATTTCGAAGTGCTTGTTGATTGAGTATTGAATTCCATTTTACGAAAAGAACAAAAAGATTTGAGTTTTGTTTTGACTGGTCTTTTGATTCTGCATTAGCTGGTCCTTGACTTGATTTTGGTCAAGTAAAACATCCTAGAATCATCTTTGTAGGCTTTTGCCTCGTTAGGTTTGCTTAGAGTAAATTTCTTTTTGGTTTGCTTGTGAGTCAAGTTTTCATAGATTTTATAGTTTTTGAGATTGATTTTCATTAAAATAGATTTATATGCTTTATTAGATAAGAGAAAATACAAAAACATCTCCTTTGAAAAGTTTTGTTTCAAGTAGCTTTGAAGAGTTTTGAAAGAAAAAGAGTTTTTCGTGCACGTAAGGAGTGGTCATGTTTGTATGCTTGGAAAGATAAAGAGAATTGTTTCTTTGATTGTCTTTACTAAGAAAGTTGTTTTCTATAAAATTTGCATCTCTCAACTCTCTTAGTTAGGAATTTCATTGAAAAAGGAAAGTAGCGTAAATCATCTTAGGTGCATTTTTGTAGTGGATTGAGTCGAGTCTACACACCATTGGTTTCACTTCCGCTACCTTTTGTCTTTAAGAAAACCATAAAATTAACGCTTAAAGTAAAAACAACGTAGTAACTTTTATTTACTAGGGCTCTGAAACACCGATTTAGATCAGGCTAGTGTCTTGGAGTAGGAGAGTAATTAACTCTCCAAGACAACAAAACCAAACAAGTAGCTTATCTTGTGATAGAATAAATCCAATTGTCTCATTTGTACTCTGGGAAAGCTCCTCTTAAAGGAGAAGCACGAGCTCGTGTCCGAACCAGTGAGGGGATCAATCCTCCCTCGTTGGGAACGACGCCAGACACGCACGTATTACAAACGGTAAACCTAGGATTAACCATTGTCGAGGAGCCAGGGGTCACTTGTCGGTAAACCTTGGATTGTTGTCAAGGAACCGGCAAGGGGATTGAGCTTGATACTCTGCCCTTGCGTGCTGTCGGAGTGTAGACTGTTCCCCCAGGTGCATTTGTTGCGGTTGGTAACCTTAGTGACCATTATCTTTAGGATTCTACCGAGGTGACGGTGGAGGGAAGATCCCACTGTACCTGGAGCAGACGTCGGCTAGACTCACTTGGATTTTCCGGGGGGTTCACTTCACTCGAGACGGTTAAAGTGGAGGAACTTGTGCCGGTCTATTCATTAAGCAGGTTGCCGGGGTAACTGTTCCACCCGCCACTTCTGTACTGAATCCGGCGATGTTGGGTTTCATCACCAACTAGCGCTTTCGGTCTGGAAGGCTACTGTTTGTGCTTGGTTTGACGCCCTAGATTCTTTAGGCGTGTGATTCAAATTTGTTTGGTTCTTTAGAGACTTTAGGTGGTTTGATTTGAGATTTTACTTTGTTTTCGTGTGTAGTAGTTAAAAGTTTTTAGCTGTGGCGGAATTACCGAGACAGTCCCGTAGACTTCGGGGCAAGTCACCTGAGATTGTTACCGGAACTGATTTGTTGAGGAAACTCCGTAGATCACGGGGTGGACCTCCCGAAGACGTCCCGGGTCATCACGAAGGTTTGAAAGTCCTTGTAACTCCCCCTAATGGCAGTAGAGTAGGTTCACCTGAAGAAGGAGAGTCTTCATTGGTAGTCCATCCGGATTACCAAGGTTTAGAGACAGGTTACAATCCTGAAGCTGTTGCAGTTTCTGAACTGGTTGGTAGTTTTTCGTCTACCAGTGATTTAGGCGAACAACCTGAAATATCTGAGCCTGTTACTCCGACTTCTAGTGTTCCTGATTCACCTAGGATTGAAAGAGTCATAACCGAAAATCTTCCTTCTGGTTTGATAGCTATTGAAGAACTTATTCCAGAAGAGGAAGTAGGCCCTGTTCTTGAAGATCAACCTACTCTTGACTTAAGAGAGCGTGAATCTATCTTTTACAGTCCACCTAGGAGTACTACTTGGTATCTTTCGTTAACTAATTATTTGGACAACTCAGGGATAAGTTTTTCTCCACCTCGTACTCCTTATCCATCCGGAGGTATTTATACTCCTGTAAATATGTCTAGTTCGTCGTCCATGTCTACTCCATCTCCTGAAATTTTCTTGTATGGTGGTCCTTCTGTTCCTACTAGGTATCAATCACTTTCTGGTACCTTTGCGGGAGCATCTCCTCAACCCATTGATCATGGGTTATTAGCTGGAAACAATGGTAATATACCATTGGGTGTAGGAGACATTTACATGATGTCAGGTTCAGTTCCCGTTTCCCAACCTCAAGGTGGTCAATTTACGCCTGGGGGGCAGCCTCAATTAACGCCTGGGGGGCAACCTCAAGGTACACAAATTGCGTCTGGGGGGCAACCTCAAGGTCAGTATGTACCTATGGTGCAATACATGCCTCAAGGCCAACCCCAGCCTCAATATGTGCCTCAAGGTCAACCTCAGTATCAGTATTCACCTCAAGGGTATCAACCCCAAGGGTATCAACCTCAAGGGTATCAACCTCAAGGTCAAGGTCAACCCCAGTATCAGTATTTACCTCCAGGTTATCAACCTCAAGGTCAATACTCGAGTCAAGGTTATCAACCGCCTCAAGGTCAGTCATATGTTCAAGGTATGGGAACTGCACCTTTCAATTATCAATCCTATCCTCAATCCGGTTATGGATCTCAGTATCCTCAACCTGTTATGGGTCAATACCCCGGAATGATAGTGTGGAATCCTTCGCAAGGTCAACCGGTGTTGCAGCCAAGTATACAGTCGTCACCTCAAACTGGACAACCTGTAGTTTCTGGTCCACCCCAGCAACCACAACCTGTCCAGTCAAGCGTTCAAACTTCTGTAACTTCGGTAGTTACTCAGCCGCCAATCGCACCTAGTACTCCATCTCAAACGGCTGCTGCAACTACCGCAACATCTACCACACTTACTTCTGGAGTATCGACAGCTCCGGTTTCTACTGTCTCTGCAACCACCCCTCAGACATCTGTACCGTTGTCTGGATCCACGATTCAAACCACGGTCCAGATGCCTGTAGGGCAACCTGGTTTAAGTACTGTTGTAACAACTCAACCACAGTATACGTATCAACAGAACCAGGGACAGTACCAATACGGGCCTGCTGTCCAACAACCGGTTTACCAGTATCAACCGTATCCTGGATATACTTATCAACAACCTCAGCAACCCCAGTACGGTCCGGTTAATCCTGGTTTTCCAGGAGGATATAATATCCCGAATGCGATTCCTGTTCCAAGTTATCCTGGGTATCCTCCTCCTGGAGCTGGTCTTGTGACTCAGAGTTTTAGAGATCCTAACCGGCAATTGCCGTTCATTGCAACTTTGGATTTACCCGACTTGACGCGCCTAACGAACGATCCAATAAATTATCTTTCGTTCTGGCCGCCAATGCCCAATAAGTTGCCCAGCGATATACCCAAGTTCGAAGGTAAGTCTGGAGAGGATCCATCAAATCACGTGATGACTTACCACCTCTGGTGTGCTTCAAATTCTATCTCGGATGATTCGATCCGCTTACGTCTTTTCCAGCGTACACTCATTGGTCTCGCGGCCAAGTGGTACATTGAGTTACCACGGGCCTCTTTTTACAATTTTAGCCAGCTAGCCACCTCGTTCTTAACTCACTTTCAGTTGCCGGTCAGATACGATAACGGCACGGAGTTATTAACTTCACTAAAACAATCGACGTCCACGTATATTTCTGATCACATTCATGAGTGGAGACGTCGAAGAAGGTTAGTGAAAGTTTTTATTCCGGACCAAATCTTAGCTGAATGGTTTGTCAAATCATTATTGCCGAAGATTACTGAAGATGTAGCTAAGGCCGGAGTAGTTACTGAGGAGCAAGTCATTGCTCAAGCCCAATATCTCGACTTAGTTTATACTCAGTCGGGTACGTTACACGAGAAGATCCCAGATCTTCCAAAATCAAATCAAATTGCTGCTGCTCCTTCGGGATCTCATGCTGCTGATGGTATGATTGGTACGGTGAACACAAAGAGCAAGAAGAAATCTTCCAAGAATTCTACTACTCCTATAATCACCTTGCCCGATTCCCCGACAGGAGAGTCTTCTCCTGAACTCTCCGCCGATATTCATGTCGTGGAGTCATCTACGGCCAAATCAAAAAACGGTGGAAAGAAGAAAGGAAAGAAGAAGGCTAAAGCTGACAAGGCTCCAAAGGAGAAAACAGAAAAGTCGGAAACCAATGACGAAAAGCGCAAACCTCGATATCCTTGTCTTATTTGTGAAGAAGATCATTTTACAAGAGATTGCTCGCATCGGGCCGAAGTTGCGAAGATAGTCAAAGGTTCTTCCACTCCTGCTGTGTTGAAAGATCCTTTTCCAAAGCAGGAGAGTAAGATGATAGGTTCTTCCTCGACTGCCAGTGAAGAACCCATTTTGATGATGTCTCATGTGAGGATTGCGACTCGATCGCAAGATTATGGTAGTAAGGCTCCTGTTGATGGTAAGGAAGCAGAATCTTCTCATTCTATTCCGTCAACCTCAGCTCCTGGTCCCGATCCACTACAGATCGAAAAACCTAACCCGGACTTAGTAATCAAACCGCCCGCCAAGGGTGTACTTCGAAGGTCTGCTTTCAATCCACATGCGAGAGCAGCCCAGAATTACAACATTGTTGAGGACTTAGCTGTTTCACCCTCGGCAATGTCGGCTTTAGAAGTGCTGCAATCATGCCCAGCACAACGAAAATTACTTTTGTCGGCTATAGGAGCTGTTGATATTCAGGACCCGAACCTAATAATTTTCGATCTAGAAAATAGTACACCGCGTCTCCCTCATCAGATGGCTTTCCAGATTCCAGTGATAGTCAAAAACAGGCCTATTCATCGGACTGTGATTGATGAAGGAGCTTCTACGTGTATTATGTCAATTCAGTGTTGGAGATCACTTGGTTCTCCTTCACTGAACCAATCCCCGACCATCCTTAAGGCCTTTGATGGCCGTGGGTTCCGTCCGTTTGGTATTCTACAGGAATTGCCTATAGGGGTAGAAGGTAAAACCGTTAGTCTGGATGTGGAAGTGGTTGATGCCCCTCTAGACTACAACCTTCTTTTGGGTCGAAGTTGGTCATATGCTATGACAGCGGTCGTGTCATCGGTCTTCAGAGTAATCAAGTTTCCACATAACGGTAAGATCGTGACGATTGATCAGCTGACATACTTTTCATCCGACCCAGCCTCTTCAGAGAGTATCCAGCATGTCGGTAAGACGACAATCCCTTATAGGGATGTTGGTGTCGGTTTAGTTAAAGATTCCGGTTTACTGGGAACTTTTCCTTTCCCTCCAATCAACGCAGACCCTTCATTTGCATCAATTCATATGATTACATCAGAAAACATTATTTATGATGATCCTTGGATCGTCCCATCTGAATCTGAGATAGACTCATTCGGTGATGCTATGCCTTTGAGTCCATATGAAATTGCTTATGAAGCTGTCATGTCTTTTACCGACTCGCGTTCAACCAAGGTCGACCAAATGAATGTGGTCAGTGGAGAATCACTTTTCACATCAACCTTAGAACGGATAGCGTTTCCCGAAGTCGTGTCATCTGACGAACAACTTCGCGAAATCCTAAGTGTAGACGATCTACCATGGGAAGATCTCCATCACAGATCTTCGTTTTTACCTAAGGATGATGCTTTTGAAAATGATTTTTCATCTATTTTTACCGCTGAATATGTCAAAGACGCTCAGAATCCAACGAAACATTCTGATTCAGAGTTGAATTTAGGGAATATTTCTCGTACTATTCCTATTGATATTTCAGTGAAGCCCGGAATTGAGGAGAACATTCATATAGGTGCCTCATGTACAGAAGATGAAATCCGAACTTACAAGGCCCTATTCCAAGAATTCCGCGATGTGTTTGCCTGGTCTTACGAGGAAATGCCGGGAATCGACCCTGCCATTGTTGTTCATGAAATAAAGACCTACCCGGATGCTAAACCCGTCCGGCAACGGTTGCGCCAGATTCACCCTCGGAAAGCGGCTGCGATTAAAGCAGAAGTCGAAAAGCTGTTGAAAGCAGGTTTCATTTATCCGATCCCGTTAACGGATTGGGTATCGAATATTGTTCCGGTCAACAAGAAACAAGGAACAATAAGAATCTGTATCGATTATAGGGATATAAATCGAGCTTGTCCAAAAGACAACTATCCTACGCCTTATATCGATCAAATTATTGATGATTGTGCCGGAAGTGAGATGTTTTCCTTCATGGATGGTTTTTCGGGCTATAATCAAATCAATATTCTACCTGCCGACCAACCAAAAACGGCATTCATTTGTCCATGGGGGACGTTTGCTTATTGCAAATTACCTTTCGGGCTTAAGAATGCCGGAGCCACTTTTCAACGGGCGATGTCTTACGCATTTCATGACATCAAGCACATTGTGCAACCGTACCTCGATGATTTGCCTGCTCATTCTTTACGTCGAGCTGATCACCTTGTCCACTTACGAGCAATCTTCATGAGGTGTAGGCATTATCGTATTCGGTTGAATCCCCACAAGTGTGTTTTCTGTATAGAGACAGGTCGATTGCTGGGATTTGTTGTTTCAAAAGCCGGCATTCGCGTCGATCCCTCGAAGGTTGAAGCAATCATCAAATTACCTCCTCCTTCGAGTTTGCGCCAACTCCAAAGTTTGCAAGGGAAAGCGAACTTTTTACGCCGATTCATTCCAAACTACGCCGAGGTCACTAAAGGTTTTACACGGTTGTTGAAACAGAACGCTCAATTCTTTTGGGATGAGATTGCCCAACAATCTTTTGATGCACTTAAACACGCGTTGACCCATGCACCGTTGTTGCATCCTCCCAACTACAACCAGGACTACTTCTTATACCTCGCAGCTTCACATTCCACCATTGGAATGGTGTTAGTTCAAGAAGATGAATTCGGAGCGGAACATGTGATATATTATCTTAGTAGGACATTAAATCCCACTGAGCTAAAATATTCACATGTGGAGAAATTGGCCCTGGCAGCCGTTCAAGCTGTCCAGCGTTTTCGTCACTACATTCTTCTCCGTAAGACTACAGTCATTTCGGATTGCAACCCTATGATTTATATTTTGACAAAACAACTGCTAGGGGGCAAGTACTCTAAATGGATCGTTATCCTGCAAGAGTTCGACTTGGAGTTTGAAAAGTCCAAGTCTAAGAAATCCTTAGTTTTCGCGGAATTGATGTGTGATTTCCCGCGTGCTGACACAGAAACTGTGGCAGAGGAGTCCATTGCGGACGAATCTTTGTTTCTTATCAGTACTTTAGATCCGTGGTACGGGGATATAATCATCTATCTCCAAACCCAAACCTTTCGGCCTGAAGCTTCAAAGTCGGAACGTCGAAAAATTCGGTTTCAATCCCAGCAATACAAGATTATTGGAGATACACTTTATCGCCGGGGGGCAGACTTAGTTTTTCGACGTTGTTTAACTCACGAAGAGGCTGAGAGGGTTTTGAATGATTGTCACTCTGGAGCATGTGGCGGTCATATGTCTGGGTATGCCACAGCTCAGAAGGTGTTGCGCGCTGGCTACTTCTGGCCATCTATGTTTAAAGATTGTATCATCGCAGTCCGGAAGTGCCACAACTGTCAAGTGTTTGATCGCAAGATGCGCGCACCACCTGCTCCTCTCCACCCTATAATTGCCGTTGGTCCATTCGCCAAATGGGGTATCGACTTTATTACTTGTAACCCTCACTCGGCCGGGGGGCATGCGTATATCATCCTCGCGGTTTATTATTTTACTAAATGGGCCGAGGCGATGCCTACATTCGACGCAAGCGGCAAAACAGCTGCAGTTTTCGTATTCAATCATATTATAACTAGGTTTGGTGTCCCACAAGCAATCATTACTGACCATGGGAGCCATTTTCGAAACATCATGATGACTGAGCTTACAAGCCAGCTTGGTTTGCGCCACGATAGTTCTACTCCTTATTATCCGCAAGCCAACGGTTTGGTTGAGTCTATCAACAAAGTTCTGGTTATCATGATCCGACGAACCATTGGTATTCATCGGTCAAATTGGCATAACATGTTATTTTCGGCGCTATGGGCATACCGAACCTCAGTAAAAACTTCAACAGGGTTCACTCCTTTCCAGCTAGTTTATGGCTTGGAAGCTGTGTTACCCATTGAATGCGAAATCCCATCACTTCAAATGGCTGTCGAATTACTTCCAGCTACTTCCGAAGAGGAGAAACGTTTATTATACTTAGCTAAATTAGATGAGACTCGACGTGACGCTACATTGGCAATCGAGACTCACGCGAACCGAATGAAAGCTCAGTATGATAGAAATGTGACTCCTCGAAGTTTTTCGGAGGGAGACCTAGTGCTATTATATGATCAAGCTAACGATAAGCTAGGTGCTGGAAAATTCGTTCCTATGTGGCATGGACCCTACATTGTAAAGCGAAAGCTAGCAAAAGGGGCTTATGAGCTGGTTGATTT
Source organism: Pinus tabuliformis (assembly GCA_031772625.1). Classification (NCBI taxonomy): domain Eukaryota; kingdom Viridiplantae; phylum Streptophyta; class Pinopsida; order Pinales; family Pinaceae; genus Pinus; species Pinus tabuliformis. The sequence goes on along the minus strand of CM062812.1, from coordinate 544,994,928 downwards.
TGATGGGGACTCTTTGGGTAAACCCAGAAATGGACTTTACCTTAAGAGGTATTATGCGTAAATGGTGGGTATGGAGAATTTTTTAGTTAGGTTAGGTTTTCTTTCCAGCTAGTATGTTTGTTAGTTTAGTCAGTGTGCTTAGCTTAGAGAGTGTGTTTTTCGTCGTTATTCTGGCTTATCTTGGTTTTACTCTTGATATTGCAGATGTCGACGCCTCTCCAAACATACATCGGATTTGCTGATGGTGCTTGTCGTAGTACACGGAATATCTCTTCCGCAGCCTGGGTTATCTATTCGCCCTCTGACGAGTTAGTTTCTATGCATGGGGTAAGCCTCGGTCAAACAACGAACAACATTGCAGAATACAGTGCAGTGGTTGAGTTATTATCCGAATCTATTTCATTTGGAATTCGACGTTTGATAGTGAGGTTAGATTCTGAACTTGTTGTATTACAGCTTAATAGAGTATATGCCATTAGAAATCCTGTGTTATTAAGGTTATTTTTGAGAGTGCGTCTCTTGGAACGTGAATTTGATTACATTGAATATCAGCATATTCCAAGGTCTTTAAATACATTAGCAGATGCAATTTCTTCTCGAATGTTGGACAGACATTTACGATAATCATGCAAGTAAATTTAAAAGCATTTCATCACATATGTTAAACAAGATAAGCCGGTAATAGTGATATATATATAGATAGAAGTGTGTCAAAAAATATACATCGTCTTCGATCATAGGTTGAAAAACACCTTATGATCGGCAAAATGATAAGTACAAAAAGTCAAAAATGTCATATGTGTCTACAAAGTGACTAGCCAATCACTGGTGGTGCTCTCTATACGACACCACTGCACGGGCTACCTTACATAAGAACCTCCTAAACGGCCCAGGGACTGCGACTACATAGCGCTGAAGTCTGATAGGAATATCATCTATGGTAGTCTCAGGCATATCCACCGTCAGGCGCTCTAGATCATGCTCCAACTCAGCTAGTGACTCTGCAGCCGCGTCCTGTGGAGCCGGTACCGGTGCAACTGGATGTCTCCTCTCAAAAGGCCGGAGGTTGGCTGGGCGCTGTGGACCAACATCTGCATTTTAAAAATTTTTACTGTCAGTTTTGAGACGATATATATAAAAAACAAAAAAATATATATATAATTTGAAAACTTGTGAAAAATAAAGTACCTCTGTCATCCCATTGTTCTCCCTGTGGAAGAACCATGTCCGGATCACCTCGAAAATCTACTCCGGCATACGGAAAGTCCTGGATCGAAAAAACCTGGTCCTCTAACCAGCGAAAATAACTATCAGGGAATCGAACAACCGCCGCGCCCTCGTCAGGATGCCGGGCCATCACCGTAACCCATCGTATCAGCTTTGGCTCCCGAGGACCCAAGATGTCAACAGTGAGGTGCTGAGGGATCAGCATCGGAATTCTCTCTAAGGCAAAGCTCACAACTAGAGGCCCATATCCAAAGGTCTTCAGTTGTCCGTTCTTTACCCTAGTCAGTTGGCCCTTCATTTTGGCCGACACAGCATCACACCAGTTGAAAATGGTGCCTTGGAAACAGTCAATCGCCATCCGCATTTGGGACCCGGTGGCAATATGTAAAGTGGCTGAGCCGCAAATTCTGGTAACTGTGAAAGCTATCACCTTGAGTTCGGGTATGGAGATGTGTTTGATTTCTACGCCTTTCGCATGGTGTGCATTGGGTATGCACCAATCTGCCCGGAGACTAGCAAGGGATTGGCCACCCAGCCTAGTCCCGGCTAGATTGAGTTGCTCACCCCTATTTGGCAAGCCAGTGAGAAAGTATATGTCAGAGGGCTCTATCTCGAGCTGGTTCCCTTCGATGTAAAAGCATTGCTCATTAATGTTCCATCTCTCAACCAGCCACTCCAAGAATCTCACCTGAGCCCTCATGCCAGGTATGGCCAAGTATTTATATAGTCCGCATGCTTTTAGGGCATCAATGGAAGGTTGATGATTAATTGCGGCTAAATCAACGTCCTCGTGCTCTCTTTCTCTCCAATCCAGCATGGTGAGTGCCCTACACACCAAGAAACAAAGATTAGAATTGATTTAGGAAAATTTAAATGGTTGATTGTGGAGTTGGGGTTTCAAATTTCCGCCTTTCGCGGGGGACGCACCCCGCGTTCAGGACACAGAGCGTCGGGACGCAGCTGGCCTGAAGGTGGGCTGCGTCCCCCGACCTTTTTCCTGTGTGGGAAAAAGTCGGGGGACGCAGGTTACCCTTAGGCCACCTGCGTACCCCGCAGAGCGAATTTTGAAACCCAAAACCCCCCAAAAATCAAAATTAAAACCTAAAACAAACTTTGAAACGGATGAAATTGAAGAGGGGGATGTTGTAAAATACCTGGAAGAGACGGCGTTCGATTCTGACAGTCGGATTCTCCGCAGCAACCACGGGAAGTTTCTTGCCAAAAGCCCTTTTTTCAACCTCAACAGTAAAATGGTAAAAATGACATGGTAAAAAGTCTTTTTATAGGTTTTTTGGATGAGTGAATGCTAGGTTTGTTCATTTTTTACCATGGAAGGATATTTTTCAATGCATTTTTGCCTATCTTAAACAGGTATGAGTAATGTGTCGTTTTTGTGCAGGACAAAGGGATTTAGGGGGAAAATTGTCATTTTTCACGAACCAAAATATCAGAGTCATCTTTTAAGCTCTTTTCTGACTCCTAAAAATATGAAAAGATTGCCGAGCGTTTCTTTTACACTCGTTAAAACGGAATTAAAAGACGGTCCCCTTATAGCTCTTTTCTGACCGTAAAAACAGGAAAAGATTGCCGGGTTTTTGTCGTTTCAAACTCGATATGGAAATAAAACGACGTGTCCTTGATCGCTTTTTACTTTTCAGGTCAGTGGCACTAATTATGAAAGTACTCCTTGGTCGCAAGATCAAGCGGTTCTCTCAGGTATTATTTTATACTTTTTCGGGCTTGAGAGACACAAATTTACGAAAAAGTTCACCTTGGAGTCTTCTTAAGTTTTTCAGACTCTCTAAAAATGAAAAACGCCGAGTTACTCCTATACTGGGCTCGTTAAAATTTCACAGTAAAGGACCTGTTCAATTACAAACAGGAACGAACCACTCCTTCCTAGGGTTCGAATCAAAACTAGGTTGGACTCATCCGAAGGATGAGCTTATAATCAAGCATATGTTATCCTCCTCAAGCTTGTAAAAAATAAAGAGGTACTTGCCAGAAATGGTGGGGGAAAAGAGAGAAGAATGAGCCTATTTGTTATCCTTTGTCTCAGAAGAAACCTTATTACCACTCTTGAACACGACACTTTTCATTCACCTGGGTTGGGAAATCCTTTGCCTCACAGTTGATCAAACCACATTGAAAGTCTTTAACCGGGTTCCGGGGATTAACTTTGAGTCATTCGTTACCAAGCCATCTGTTGTGTCGTTATGTGTTCAAGAGGTCTGCAAACAAAACTTTCATCTGCAAAATACTTGTCATCCATTTTGACCATCCCTGAGTCAGTCCTTACAGCAATATTTCTTCAACTTGAACTATGATTTCGTGTTGCGGGCTTGCCTGCAACGGGTCGCTTTCTATCGACATCAGCACATTATCTAGAGAGTTGACTTAGAAATCGTCAGTACCTTGAAGTCTGCATGCATCAATGGCAGGTTTCTCGCCTTTGACGTCAGTTTACATCATATACTTTCGATCGAAGGATTCCGTGAAATGTTCGACATCAACTTATTCATTCACATCTCATGGATTGTACTGGGTACTTTGAGAACCATTGACATTACTGGTGGTCTCTCTCACACTTGTTAACAGTTTACATCATCGACTGGTAATCAAGTGGTTTCTACCATGTTCGACATCAACTCATTTATTCGCATGGCTAGAATCGTACCAATTCGGGAAGCAGAAATGAAGACCCTGGATCTAGTTTCCACCATCCAGGCTGCGAGGAGTTTTGTATTCATTGTCTAAATAGACTAATCATAAACAGATGGCTGCGCCCATACTGTGTCTACAAAAGTCTATGATTATGATGTACTACAAGATCATTCCTGTATCAGAGTAGTTAGTCTGTTAGTTAAAGTTTTGATCTGAGTATGGGAATGCCTACCTCAGTGATGATATAATCTTATACATGTATTTTGTGTTGAAAATTGCAGGTTCTGACCAGGCTCTCCACGAGATAATCCTTGAAATGATAAAGCGCTTCACCCTTCCTAGATTTACAAAACCCTAATCTATTACAGGCTTCGCACTTTAGGGGGCAATCTGTTACACTAAAAAATGTCACCATGGCTATGTACAGTTAGTATGGCTCTATCAACAGTCATGCTATCCTCTTAGGCAAGTCTTAAGCCTCTGCTCTCCATGTCAAACTCCAAAAAGAGAGAAAGTCTTTATAAAAGTGTTTATCTCTGGGTACGCAGGTTCTCTCTACCTTGCCTGCGGGTACGCACCTAATGTTCACAATAACTGCGTCCTTGGACGCTCTGTATGTAAAGGGGCAGGTGCGTCCTCCTGTAAAGGTCAAAATGCGCAAGTTTCATCTTTAAAAAGTTACTTGTGGTCATTTCTAGAGCATTCTAGAAGGTTGTTCGACGTGTATTGAGCGCCTCCAGATGGTTCATGTACCCCTACCAAAGAGGAACTTATCCCATCAATAAGGGAGCTATCCCATCCAAAGAGGGGATTATCCCATTGATGGTGGACCTGATTAACTTCCTCTTGAGCACTATAAATACAGGCATTGGGCCAGAAGGAGAGGAGGTTGGAAGCTAAACATTTCTAAGGGTAGATGCTGCAGGAATTAGGACTCCCATTTAGAAGCTTGTGAGGAGAGATTGCCATCTTTGCTTGTTCTATTTGGAAGTGGGTGAGCTTTGTCAAAGTAAAGGAGAACTCTTGAAGGACCCTGGGAGGAACTTGCACAACACCAAGGCTCAGGTTGTAATTGTTCCTTTTGTTACCTATTAATGCAAATGAGTCCATTCTTCTCAATAACTTGTTATTTATGAGTTGTTTCATGTACTCCTTGGTCTATATGTTAAATGTGTTTTATTCTATGAGATTATCAAGTGCTATTTAATCGTTTGATTGTTAGTGGATGCAGGTTTCAAAGTGAAGGAGGAGCTCATCCGGATCAGCGAAGCTGGACTGCTACAACAGCGTGGGACTACAGGTAGGATCTAGACACTTGATTCCTTATATAGTAAATGCATGTTTAGAGAAGGATCGCTCTTGTTTGTCTTGTTTGTCACTAGAGAGTCTTAGGCTCCTAGGGAGGTTGATTTGTGTCCGCACTATCGACTCTTTCCGCCTGACAGGGTCCCGCCTTTGCCTCGTGGCACTACCAATTTTGATTTGCCGATATCAGTGATCGCAACATCGCTCAGCCCAGTCCTTCCCTTATGTCCTATGCTATCGGCCGTTGTCGATCAGCCAATTTCGGCGATTGCAATATCGCACGACCCGGTCCTTATGGTATATCGCATAGCTGCCTCCAACCCAATATCTCGGGGATAGGCGATCGCGGTTGGTTTCCCTTTTCCACTTAAATCCGTTCTTTTGCCCTGGTCTGATGCGATTTCCCCTTTTGAAGGGTTTTTTGACTTTTTAAAAGATTTTTCCTCTTTTTCTAAGAAACAAAGGGCATCTTACTTGAGCGATAACTTCTGCATCCTAAGTCCATTTTTTCCCATTCGAGTTGCAGTAGATTCAGGAGGAGAAGATCTTTGCAATGGGGCTATTTCCAAGAACTTCCTTGGACTTTAATTTTCCTCAATGAGGAACACTTAGACTTAGGGTTATATCCAAAATCCATTTTGCATCAATGTCAACTTTCATTATTAGTTGGTTCAGAGGGTTTCTATTGTGCACTAGCTACATCTTGTGTACATTGGAAACATGCTTTGGTTGGGTTACTACATCTTTTTCATCTGATTCATTTCACATTATTGGTCTACGGGTTACACTCGTGCTAGATTGATGAAGGATGCCTTAATGCCTTCCTTCTAGTGGATATTTTCCTATCGACTATAGTTCATTTGCTCTGGGAAAAAGATCTAGAGTCCATTTGGTAGTACCTTGGGGTTTGCAGTCATCAGCAACATATTCCTTCGCTATCGATAGTGGGAAACCATCATTGTCTCCTGATTGATAGATTATTTCAAGTGTCCAACTTCAGCTCATTCATTCACACTTGTTAGTTTGTACTGGGTACCTTGACTCTCATTATCATTATCGGTGAGTAGTCTCGTGCTTGTTAATGATATACATCAATGTCTAGTAATCAAATAATTTCTCACATGGTCGACCTTAGATCATTCATTCCCCTTGTGTAGAAATGTACCGCAGCAGTCGGTGAAGACCTTGGGTTGCATCAACATGTTTTGGTTCACTTGCCAGTTGCTGCTAGTTGACACCATCCACCTTATATGTTGCAGTTATTCACAACAACATCTTATATGTTGGCATCCGAGTTGCGATGTAGTATCATTTTATTCCATCATGTTCATTTGGTACTATTGGGACTAGTTTTTGACATCAGTGATTGGCTTCATCCTTCAGTATCATTGATCATCTTCTTATATGTGATATTCAGACATGTACTTTTTCGATCATGATCAGATGATCCATTATGTACTTTCAGTTACTTTATACTAGTATACATATTGGATCCGCTTGTACTTGATATGCAGACATGCTTTACTTTCTCTGAGCATGGGTATGCCTGCCTCAGACAATAGTTTCTTTCTGATCTCTTTTGATGGCTTGGCAGGCTGAATTCTGGTGAAGTCCTTCTCAGTCTCGGCATGATTCTTTCCATACACTTAATACATTTTGGCCATCATGTACCCCTTCTGACCTCATATATTAGGGGGCATCTGTTATAGCACCATTTACCACTCTTGGTATATGTGATGCTTTGTTTATGGCCTAGGGCAACCCCTCCTTCTAGACTTGGTCCAAATATATAAAAAACAGTGTTTTATTCCTTGTACGCTACTTTTCCCTGAGATAAAAGCATGTACACACGGGTCAATCAATACCCAACCCGCGTATATGTATTTAACACTTAAAAAAATAAATTTCCTTAATTTTGGGCAGATTTCACAGGTTTTCCCTGTTGATTACCTCCTATTTCCTGTGGCCCAACTATTTCCCAACTAAAAAACTAACTGGGATAGGTATAAATAGATCTCTATGGGAAGGCCTTAAGGAGGAGAAGAGGTAGAGTTATTATACTGAGATTATCCCTGACTGAGTATGATGAATCCCTATGCCTCATGCACTTCCCCAAGCTTCAAGAAACCCTCGTTTCCTTGATTATAGATATCCTTCCTTTTGCTTGAGATATCATGGTATTGGTGATGGAAGAAGATTGTTGAAGGCTGGGATAGGACGAATCTGGAGGACGGTTCCGCTTGGAGCCAGAGAAAGACTCGGGTGAATTCTCTCCATGTTATTTATAGCTTACTGCAATAAAATAAATGTTGTCTTGTCTCCGAAATTAACTATTGCTATGCATCAAATTATGTTTTATTTCATATATGAATGTCGTTTTGATGTATGATCAATCATTTGTTTATATGATATAAAATCAATTTTGTGAATATGTCTTACTTCTATACTGCTATGTATGTTCGAATTGAATGATTTTCAAGTTTGAAGAACATCGAGAGTTTCAGAGGGTCTGAACCCCGCAGGACCTACTCAAACGAAGGAAATCCGGGTACGGTCACTCTTATGTAATTTGATAATATAAGCATCTTGCCTAAGCTGTTTGAGTATTTCTTGTGGTAGTTTGCTTCTGCTTTGTTGGGGTTCTAACCCAAATTCCTAGGGTTATTTCACCCGAAACAAACTCTGTGTTTACACGAGGCTGCTCTGCCTTCACCTTCATATGTGTTTTGTGACAAGTAATTCCAGAGATCCTCCGGGATTTCAAAGTCATTTTCGTAAGACATACACCTTTGAGGATGAATTGTACAGTTAGCGATGGTAGATGTGTAGAGATTCAAAATAGACTTTGAGGACTCAGCTTGTCATCTGGCCTTCCTTCTAGTGCCAAAAATGTTGATGGTGGTGTACCTGCCAAAATGTCTGGGGATCTCCTCAGTAAGAAGTCCCAACTAGATCTCAAACCATTTTGGGTACGAGTCCCAACAGTGGGTAGTAAAGCTATGCCTTGACTGCGATAATGCACAAAGGTAAGCAAGATATCCTTGTCGAAAGCAAGTGTGTGACCTTGCAGTGAGTCAGGAGAGATGCATGGGGAGGTTATAACACATGAAGGGGGGAATAATTGTATCCATTAGAAGCTTGTAATAGTACACAACCTTAAAGGAACACACGAGTTGAATGACATTAGAATGTGGAAAGAAGAATAGTAGACAATCCAAAATGATGAGTTAAACCAACAACACGACTTCAACAAGATTCGTATAATCACATATGAAATAGTTCATACACAAATGCGTAAGTTAAACAACATACATTCATAAAGTAATCAGAATAGTCAAACTACAATAAAAACATATGCATGAAGACTTGTTGGATTTGTTATATTATATAAAGTGAAAGTTCCATCTGCACATATAACCATGATAGCCACTAGCCCCAGTAGTGGAACATTACTATCAACACTGCCTGCTCCTCCAAATACATGTACTCACTCTCCACTATGGGGAAGCCAAGGCTTGTCAAAATACTCTCCAAGCCCTCTCTAAGCAATGAATAACAAAAGCTTGGCTCCCAAAACCCTGTTCGATGAGTTATGAGGTTCTATATATAACAAAGAGTGGGGTGATCCTTGACATTCATCTTTGACTCTTGGACTACCCTCATGACTCTTCAACTTCATTACATATAACTCTTTACACTACATATGATTGCTTGCATTCCACTAATGACACTTGGAATTTCACTTTACATTACATTAGATTACTACAATTATGGCTCACAGTAGTGAGGTGGCCGAGACAACTCAAAACACAACTCGACATGACACTATTGACATGTACTCGTTGAATGTGGTGTCCATGTTGATCCAGTGGATCTCTAAAAAGTACTAGTGGCATGGTAAGAAGGCTCAAAAATCAAAGTGGAAGAAACTCTATAAACTTAGCATTAGATCGAAGTGCTCGTCATCCTAATTCCAAAGGTGCGAATGGCACTCAAATCTGAGTTCATATGAAGAAGTTAGAGCAAGTCAAAGATCAATTTTGACTTGGACAGGTGGCAGGAGGAAGTGACGTGGCAGAAATCTTCAGAGAATGTGGAAGCACCAAGTGGTAGGCTTACTTTGGTCCCACATTTCACTTATCATAGAAGGTAGAGGTCAACATTTTAAAATCAGCCCGAGGCAAGAAAAGTTGCGATGCAATAATCACATATTGCAATCGCAAAAGGCAAGTGTTTACGAAGTGGCCCCCAACAGGATCCCGGTTGCAATCGTGATATAACATATCGCAGATCGGAGGTGGATCAAGTGTTTATGAATCAACCCCTCATAGAGTCAGGTTGTGATGCGATGCAGTCCAATCGTAGTTCACAAAAAGGGGAGCAGTCGCATGGAGCACCAACCCTCATTTACGCCGATTGCGATGAGGCTAACTGCACCAATGGATTATTCCGCCATTTGAGGGTTAATGTGAAAACCATCCGTGGAATATTTTTCTATGTTTGAAAGGGTTGTTGCCACTTACTATTTAGGGGCCCGAGAATCTTTGCCTGAAACAAGTCCGCCATCTAATACTTGTCATCTATTGGGAACTGCCCTGGAATTGAGGGATTAGCCATCAAGTATATATATTGAACTAATAGCACAAGAAAAGGGAGGAGACTAGGTGATATTTCAAAGCATTATATGCAGTAGTAACCCGACCTAGCAGCAAGGGCCAGAACCTTGCCTTGAGGAGCACGGAGGTTCTGAGAGGGTGCAGAAAGCCCGATTATCCGAATTGGGTGCTCAAATAGGTGTTTTTTCATTCTTTTTCACCAGGATTTCGGTGGCACTGTCTATTTTTGAAGCTAGGCTCTCCATTCTTCATCCATCTTCCAGCTTGGAGGTATAAGGATTGTAATTGAATGTTTCTTGTACTTTTATCTCTTTTATGCCACTTAATGAAAGAAGGCCTCCCCATTATTGAGAAGGGCATAGAGACGTAGTCCAAATTGGACAAACTTTGTAATCAAATATTTGTGTCATTGTTTCTTGTTTATCATGTTCTTTCCTCATTTTTTATGTTCTTTTAAGTTCCATGGTTTATAAGCTCCGTTTCATGTAATTCTAACGCATATACAAGTAAAATATATTGGATCAAGTTTGGTATCAGAGCAGGTCTTTCTTGATGAGAATTGCATGAGTATATGCTAACTTGAAAAAAGCTGGTAAAAGAAGGAACACTTAAGTCCTTTGATACTGAAGCAGGACTTGCACAACGAGAAAGAAACATGGCAAATGAAGAAGCTCATTGAGAAGAGGAACAAAATTTCCGCAAGGTATTCTACAATATGGTAGAGAAAGTGGACAAGCTATTTTCAGAGTATGACAAGGAACTTGGGCATGAGAAGGAAGATGTCAATGACAATAGATTAGCAAATCATAAAGGTGGTGGTGAAGGGCCTCCTCCCTCTCCTTCTTCAATTGATAGTTCTCATCACTTTAATGAGATTCCAAACATACATCTAAGAGACCATTCTTCAAGCTAGATGTAAAGTTTGACCTTGTATAAATTTCACCTCTAGAACAAACCAATATATGCAATGTCCTAAAGCATAATACTTGTTCTACTTCTACAAAACATTAAGCAGAAGCATAATCGAATTCATGAGCAACATCAAGTAGAAACATGCATAACTGATCAAGAGAAATAATCACACATAACACAAGATATATCCAGGGGAAAGCATCAGCATAAAACCCCAACCATGTATTATCAATCAAGTGGAGATCCTCAATAACATACAAAAAGAATAAGCTCAATAGCTATCTTGCTCTCTCTGTAATCAGAAGATGAAGATCATAGACTACCTAGGCCTCAATATATAGGCCACAAGTCCTCCAATCTCCTATAATACGTATTTCTCTTGGAAATAGATCCATCTCCATGCAAGGAATACTTACTAGAATTATCCAAGCATCTGATAGTACACTATCCCTCATCTGATATCAACTCGGTCTCTGGCAGAACTGACATGCAATAGTTATCCATGAGTGAATTCTCAGTTATCTAAAATAATAGTTGTCACATGCATGCAAGCATTAACAAACTATATTTTATTATTTTAACAACTTGTTAAAATAATCTAACTGGACTTGACTAGTTAGAACTAAGTCAACTGATTCTCTCATTATATAACTCATACTTATTCCCTCAATCAATGGAGGAAATTAAGGATAAATTCCTCAATCAGTGGGACAATTCATGTGCATGCTCACAAAGACTTCAAATTCGAATTTCCTTAACTAATTAACTCAACTAAATTAATTAATTAATATTTCCAACTGCTGTTAAGACCAAAATTAATTTTACTTCCTATAGATAGACTAAGGACTGCTATAAATAGGAAGGGACCCAGAAATGCTATTTTTAGAACTTTCTATTTTTAGCAGTTTCACCTCTCACCCAATGTGGCCAATGACCTCACTGGCCAAACTGCTATTTTTAGACATGCTATTTTTAGCACATTCTAAATTTAACATTTCTTGTTGCACATTTTTCAACACTCCCTCTCAACAAGAAAGGCTTTCTCTCGAACCTGATCCTGTAACTCTGGAATGTTCTACATGCAACACATCTACCCAGTCCACTTGCTCCAACAACACATGGAGCAAAAACACTCCCAACTGACCACTCTATTGGGCTACGAACATACTCTGATGTTGAAGCTCTACCTATTGCTGACAAGTGCTCCCTCTCTGACATCTATGCTACTGCAACATCTCCATGCATCTCACACCATTGCACACCTCTCTATGCCACCTAGCACTGTGCAAAACACTTGTGCCTCTTGCATTGCTGCAGCCTACTAGCTATGCGTTGTCCTGGGATTCCCTGCACTGTCACTCTCTCTGCCACTCCATCCACATCTGTCTCTACCCAATCAGTCAATTCCTTCTACTCCACATCGGGGGTCCCGTAGCAAGGTTTCATCCAAGAGGTTGGGTACCTCAAGTATCCTACCCCTAATTTTGGCCCTCTTGGGACGATCACTCCACTTTGCCCCACCTCCTACCTAGAGGTATGGTTGCATGTGATCCCTCTGCCCACCTGGCTCGAAATTTCCCCCTACTGGAGGTCTTTGCATGAGTAGATGTCTCTACTCGATCTCCTCTCAACTTCCCTTGTTGTGGTTGATCCATAACCTCCTAAAGCTACTTCACCAATCGTGGCTCCTCCACGATCATCTGAGACTTCTTCTGGCACTGCATGTTGAGAGGTAACATACCCTCCCTCTCAACCACCAAGTCTCCATCAATCGCCTTACTGCTCAAGGCTTTGCATGCATCTTGAACCTCAAGAGCATATAGGTTCTTGACCAATGAACCAATCTGCTTCACCTGTCTAGTGATGATGTGTCTAAGGAAAACCTTTCCCTTACTAAAGACTATATCATAGCCTCTATCTTCCAGCATCGCGATCGACACCAATTTTCTCTTCAATCCTAGTACATACTTGACATTGGTCAAGGTAAGGCAAGCTCCATGCTCCCTCTGAAAAATATCTGTGCCTACACCTGAGACACTATACTTCTCATCATTACCCATTGCTATGAGTATCTGGAGATCTCTCTCCTCAAAAGTACTGAACAAACTCTTGTCATCGGTCATGTGGAAAGAAGCTTCACTGTCAAGAAACCAACCACTTCCCACCATGGATGAAACCATGCATGCGAAGAGTGTGAAATCCAACTCAAACTATGAAGCAAGTGCCTCACCTTCAGATCCTTCCCCAGATCCCTTCTTGGATTTCCTCTGTGGAAAATTTACAGGATAATGGCCCACCTCATGACAACAAAAGCATCGCACTTTCGATTTGTCAACCTTCTTCCCACCATTGGAATAACTGAATTTGGAAAGATAAACCTTCTCCTTCCCCTTCTTTGCCTTACTCGCTAAGGCACAATTCTCCTCATCCTGCATGGATGAAGAACCATCTCTGGTGCTCCGTCTGATCTCCTCCTACATCAAATCCGACCATAGTCATTCCCAATCTGGTATATTCTCCCTTCCATTAATCGAGTCCTGGTAGCTATGCCAGCTCTTAGGAAGGACAAGGAGTGCTAGACTCACCATATCATCATCATCTGTCACGACCCCTACACTTGCAAACTCATCCCTGCATGTGATGAGCTTGGTCAGATACATAGAGATCGTCTCATCCTTTTCACACTTGATCTTTCAAAGTTTGTCCTTTAGTGCCAGCTTCCTCTAATCACTGCTATTTTGATATAAATCTTTCAATGTTTTCCACATTGCATGCGAAGTCTCCTTCCCATGGGGGCTCGAAACAATGTGATCTCGAACTCCCTTCAAGAGAATTCTCCTAGCTCTAGCCACACACTCTTCCATTCCATCAGTTGAGTAGCATCAGTAGGCTTAGGGACATCTTGATCAATGTAGTCCTTAATGCCATTATCTTCCAATACTGCCTCCATGCGATCCTTCCAAGCTATATAGTTTGAGCTGCCATCAAGGGCATACTCAAGCCTCAAACCCTAGAACGCCATCAGTGAAATAGATGTGATAAGAACTTGAGATCTATATCATGAATAATAAACTTCAAATTCCTTCTTATATACTGTTCTTCCTTGATCACCTGTGCTCTGATACCATGTAGAAATTTCACTTGTAGAACAAACCGATATATGAAATGTCCTAAAGCATAATACTTGTTCTACTTCTATAAAACATTAAGCAGAAGCATAATCGAATTCATGAGCAACATCAAGTAGAAACATGCATAACTAATCAAGAGAAATAATCACACATAACACAAGATATATCCAGGGGAAAGCATCAGCATAAAACCCCAACCATGTATTATCAATCAAGTGGAGATCCTCAATAACATACAAAAAGAATCAGCTCAATATCTATCTTGCTCTCTCTGTAATCAGAAGATGAAGATCTTAGACTACCTAGGCCTCAATATATAGGTCACAAGTCCTCCAATCTCCTACAATACGTATTTCTCTTGGAAATAGATCCTTCTCCATGCAAGGAATACTTACTAGAAATATCCAAGCATCTGATAGTACATTGTCCCTCATATGATCTCAACTGGGTCTCTAACAAAACTGACATGCAACAGTTATCCATGAGTGAATTCTCAGTTATCTAAAATAATAGTTGTCACATGCATGCAAGCATTAACAAACTATATTTTATTATTTTAACAACTTGTTAAAATAATCTAACTGGACTTGACTAGTTAGAACTAAGTCAACTGATTCTCTCATTATAGAACTCATACTTATTCCCTCAATAAATGGAGGAAATTAAGGATAAATTCCTCAATCAGTGGGACAACTCATGTGCATGCTCACAAAGACTTCAAATTCGAATTTCCTTAACTAATTAACTCAACTGAATTAATTAATTAATATTTCCAACTATTGTTAAGACCAAAATTAATTTTACTTCCTATAGATAGACTAGGGACTGCTATAAATAGGAAGGGACCCAGAAATGCTATTTTTAGAACTTTCTATTTTTAGTGGTTTCACCTCTCACCTAATGTGGCTAATGACCTCACTAGACAAACTACTATTTTTAGCAGGTTTGTTTTTAGCACGTTCTAAATTTAACATTTCTTGTTGCACATTTTTCAACAGACCTAACCATGTATAATGGAGAGTGTAGTGTAGAAAAACTTAATAATTGGATAAGAAAGATAGAGGTCTACTACCAAATTCAGCAGATCAAAGAAGATGAGGCAAAGGCCCAATTATTATCACTTCAGCTAAGTGGAACTGCTCTCATTTGGTGGGAGAGAAAGTTGCAGAAGGGCAGAAAAAATTTGGGTAACCTTCTTTCCTCTTGGTCCAGATTTATTTCTGCATTGAAAGACCAATTTTACCCTTTGGGTTATAAAAAAAGGCAATAATGTAATGGAAATATCTAAGGCAAGGTAAAGGCAAAAATGTGCAAAGATTCAATAAAGAATTTCAAAAACAAGCATTGAATTTGGGCATCTCATTAGATTCGCCCGAGACTGTAACTAAGTATGTTGGTGCGCTACATAGTTACATAAGACACTCACTGTTATTTTTCAAGCATAAGGCGATTCATCTTGAAAGACGAGGCAAGAATGACAGAGAGGGTCAAGCCAAGAAAACACCATTCAACCCTCAGCATGGAAAATTTCATAAGAAAGGCAAGGGGAAGGCTAAGAAGACCGTCGCAACCAAGAAAGGGGACGAAGCAACACCATCTTGCATGAATTGCAAGAGAGAAGGTCATGAAGAGGACCATTGTTGGAAGTTAGATCTAGAGCTGAGACCAAAGAGATTCAGTGGAAAGGGCAAGCAGAAGACATTGGAAACAACACATCAGACTCCGGTGATGAGACATTGATCACAGCTGTGGGCGCAAAAGATACTCGTTATGTTAGTAATAATTCTGATTCAATGGAAATTACTAGTTATTTGAATGAGCCTGTAAACAATGAGAAAATGAGAATTGAATTATTCCACATTAGAGTTATTATAAAACACACAAAGGGGGAAACTCTGTTTGATTCAGGTTCCCAAGCAAATGTAATCTCAAAGTCCTTAGTGAAAAATTTAGGCCTCGAAACTAAGCCTAATCCGATTCCATACCCGCTTGGTTGGATAAGCGATAAAACAAAATTAAAGGTAACCAAGTAGTATAGGGCCATATTTGTTATTGTTTCCAAATTAGTTGATGAGGTAGAGTTAGATGTTATGACTTTGGATATCTGTGGAATTATCTTGGGAAGTCTATATCTATATGACAAAAAGGTAGTTTTCTTTCGGCACAAAAATAAGTACCATCTCATGAAGGATGGGGTAGAATATATAGTCATAGATCATAATATAAAAGTTAGTGCTAGCCTTGTAAGTGCAGGACAGATTAAATGACTAGTTAATTCCAGTAAAGGGTGCATGCTCATGGTAGTGAGAGTGAAAGAGGCCGAGACGGCTGACGCTTTCAAAGGTTTTGATCCTGATTATAAGAAATAAGTGTTTGAAATTATTATGACTATGATGGATTGTTTCAAGAACCAAGAGGATTGCCCCCAAAATGGGAAATCCAACATGAGATCCATTTACAACAGGATGCTCCTTTACCGAATATTGGCATGTATAGGATGGCTTCTATCGAGATGGAGGAGATCAAGAAACAGGTGCAGGAATTGCTAAATCAAAGATTCATTAGACCGAGTTCTTCTCCTTGTGGCTCATTGATTATGTTGGTGCCAAAGAAAGACGACACATGGAGAATGTACATAGACTACAGGGCACTAAAAAAAATTACGATGAAGAATCGATACCCTCTCCCTTGCATTGATGAATTATTAGATCAGTTGAAAAATGTTGTCTACTTTACAAAATTGGATTTGCGTAGTGGATATCACTAGGTTAGAGTTGAAAAAAAATATGTTTGGAAGACTGCATTCAAAACCAAACAGGGGTTATTCAAATGGATGGTGATGCCATTCAGACTGTGTAATGCCCCGACCATGTTTATGAGGGTAATGAATGATCTGTTTAGGCCTTTTCTTGATAATATTGTGTTTGTATATCTGGATTATATTCTTGTTTATAGTAGGACATGGGATGAACATGTATGTCATGTGAAGAAAGTGCTTGATCTTCTGAAAAATCAAAAATTGTATGTAAAGCTGTCAAAGTGTGAGTTTGGAAAGACCTCTATGGTTTCTTTAGGTCACATAGTTGACAATGGGCAATTGAAAATAGATCCCTCTAAATTTGATGTGATTATGAAGTGGCCTCAACCCAAAAATGTTACAAAGGTCTGAAGCTTTTTGGGCGCGATACAGTATTGGAGAAGGCTCATTGCGAACTTCTCTGTTATCGCAGCTCCCTTACATGCATTGACAAGTGTGAAGCAGACCTTTCAGTGGGGAGGAAAGAAACATAAATCCTTTGACACACTAAAAGAGAAGATCAGCACAACACAAGTGCTAGCCTTAACAAACCTTCAACAACCTTTTGATATTGAAATAGATGCTAGTGGATATGCGACGGGCACCGTATTGATGCAACAAAGGAAGCTTGTATGTTAACTTTTATATACTTTCTCCCAGGCTATTCTAAATTATCCCACGTACGACAGGGAGTTATACACCTTGGTTTAGAGTGTAAAGAAGTGGAAACACTACCTGATCGACAAGGAGACCATCATCCATATGGATCATCAGCCCTTGTAGCACCTTCAATCACAGACCAAGGTTCAACAAGCCCATCATTCCAGATGGATGGGATTCCTCCAACAGTTTCGTTGTAGGTTTTAACCCCATACAGAAATTACCCACATACAAATTATAAAACAGAAAATAAACAAAGACGAGAGCATAACACATAAAACAAATATACACATATATTTTCCCCTGGATTCCAAAATCGGGACTACCAGATTGATTTTTCATTATGTTCCTTTCAATGTTACAATATATATATATATATATATATATATATATATACATGTCGAAGCATCCATAAAACCTAATCGATTAACCCTGGATTAGAACATAACCATAGTTCCCTTGACCAGATCTAAATAATACCATGGACTGAAAAACCATCATGCCCAAAACCATGTGCGAAATCCATGCACAAAACCCCTGCATACCCTTGACAGGGGGCTTCCACCCTCCCTTTGACTCCCCCAAGTTGTGAAAGAATATAGCACAACCCAACATTCTCCCACTTGATGTTTTCTTTTCACAGGGGGCCATAGGAGAGCTAAGTCATTTATCCAGCCCTGCAACGCCCATTGTTTCTCTACACCAAGAGAACTTCTCAGAGCTCATAGATTTTGTCAATGCATATGCAGTATTATTCAAAGTGTCCACCTTTACCAGCAACACATTTTTGTCTTCTATCATATCCCTCACAAAGTGATACTGAACATAAATGTGCTTTGCCTTTGAATGATAAGCAGGGTTTTTTTCTAAGAAAATTGCACTTTGGTTGTCACAATCTATCCTTATAGCTTGTTGTACTAACCCCATACTTGAACACAATATCTGCAACCAAATTGCTTCCTTGCTTGCATGAGTGGCTGCCATGTATTCTGCCTCTTTAGTTGAAAGTGCCACTACAGATCGTCTCTTACTCATCCAATTGACTGCACCTCCAAATAGGTTAAACACATACCCACTTGTAGACCTTCTTTGATCTAGATCTCTAGCCGAGTCTGCATCAACAAAACCAAGGATATCCAAAAATCTGTCCAATCTTGGTCTTCCTTGGTAGCGCAAACCATAATCACTAGTGCCACGCAAATACTTGAAAACCTGCTTCATTGTTGTCCAATGCTCCTTCCCTGGTTTTGACATAAACCTGCTCAATACTAACACTTCGTGTGCAATTTCTGGTCTAGTACAGACCATCGCATACATCAAACTACCAAATGCACTTGTATATGGAACACGGGACATGTGCTCTTCCTCTTCTTGTGTCTTGGGACACTGTTCAACAGATAACTTTACACCTACAGGAATAGGAACTTTCACCGGTTTACTATCATGCATATTAAACCTCTGTAGTATTGTCTCGACATACTTCCTCTAGTTCAACTAGAGCTTCCTCTTTACCTGATCTCTTTTAATTTCCATGCCCAAAATATAATTTGTTACACCAAGATCTTTCATGTTGAATTTGGAGGACAATTGGGTCTTCAAATCCTGGATAATTTCTTTGTCATTTCGAACCAACAACATATCATCCACATACAAGACGAGATAAATAACACGGTCACCAATTAATTTAAAATACACACAGTGATCTACTTTTCTTCTAGTGAAGCCATGTCCCCATATAAATGTATCAAATTAGTGATACCGCATCCTTGGTGACTGTTTTAACCCATACAAAGACTTTTTTAACTTGCATACCAGTTCTTTCTTACCCTTCACCGCAAAGGCTTCATGTTGCTTCATGTATATCTCCTCTTCCAGATCCTTGTGAAGAAATGCTGTCTTCACATCCATTTGTTCTACCTCAAAATAAAAAGCAGCAGCAACAGAAAAAGTAATCTAATAGAAGCTACCTTGACAACAGGAGAAACATTTTCACCAAAATCAATGCCTGACACTTGGGAATAACCTTTTGCTACCAATCAAGCTTTGTATTTCTCCACCTTTCCTTCTGCATTTGTCTTCTTCTTGAACACCCATTTTCTGCCAATGGGTTTCCTTCCAGCCGGAAAATCCACCAGATCCAAAGCCTCATTTTTGTGCAAAGATGTCATTTCATCAACCATGGCTTCTTTCTAGAGTTTTCCTTCCTCTGAATCTACTGCTTCCTTCACAGTTCTAGGATCATCATCAATAATAAATGAAGAAAAATTTGAACAAAAAGCAGATGGACTATACCTTTCTAGTTGCCTTCTTTCTCGAACTGATATTCTCACATTCGGACTTCGTGGCTCTTCATCTTCTGATTCCTCTTCTGATGTAGAGTTTGATTCTTCCTCCTTTAGCTCAAACTCTATCTTCTCAAGTTCCTTTGATGGGACTTCATGTTTAATAACATCTTTCACCTCTCTAAACACCACATCTTGGTTGTACACAACCTCCCTTATTACTGGGTTCCAAAGCTTATAGCCTTTTAAACCATCCTTATACCCAATAAAGATGCACTTTTCATATTTACTATCCAACTTTGTTATTTTCTCCTTTGGAACATGTGCATATGCATCACATCCAAATACCCTCAAATATGAAATAGAGGGTTTCTTACCAGTCCATACCTCTTGTGGAATCTTATACTCCAACGCTTATGAAGGTGATTTGTTGACCAGGTAACATGCAGTCTCCACCACCTCTGCCCAGAATTCTTGTCCCAACCCGGCACCACTGAGCATGCTTCTTGCCCTTTCCTTCAATGTCTTGTTCATTCTTTCTGAAACTCCATTTTGTTGAGGTGTGTATGGAGTAGTCTTCTACCATGCTATACCACACTTCTTATAGAATTCTTCAAATTCCTTCTTGCAAAACTCTCCACTGTTATCTGTCCTCAACACCCTTATCTTCTTCTCTATTTGGTTTTCCACCAGAGCCTTAAATTCTTTAAACCTGTCAATGACTTCAGATTTCTTCTTGAGGAAATATATCCATGTATTCCTTGAGAATTCATCTATAAATGATACATAGTACACAAACTTACCCAATGATGGAACCTTCACAGGTCTAAACACATCACTGTGCAAAAGCTCTAATATATGTTTCGCCCTCTTACCACCAGAAGGGAAACTCACCCGATTCTTCTTCCCATATACACAATTTTCACATAAATAAAAATACAGAGAGCTATTAGGCATACCTTCTACCATATCTTTACCATGAAGTATTCGAAGGCCCTTCTCTCTGATATGTCCAAGCCTTTGATGCCATAGCATGGCCTTTTCTCCAGAGACCACTAGATTTCTGCTCCACTTTCAGGAACCATAGAATTGTTGCACCCATCAATAACAGTGCTACCTTTCAGCTTATATAGAGTTCCAATCCGAACTCCCCACATCAATACCAGTGCTTCCCGAACCATATTGTAGGTATCTTTCTTGAACATTGTTTTAACAAGAATATGCAGAACACCCGGAAGTGTTCTAATCCTTCCACCTTGCAACTTCAACTTAACTTTTCTGCGACCAACGATTCTAGACTTCCTTTCATCTCCCAAGAAGACATCACCACCATCATATTTCTCATACTCGTAGAACCACTCTCTATGGGGAGTGAAGTGAAAAGATGCACCTGAGTCAATCAACCATGCCTCATGATCTACATGTGTACTCGAAGAATTCAAGTACACATCCCCACCTTCATCTAAGGTGGTTTTCACCTCTACAGAAGGAGCATCATCAGATCCCTTTCCTTTATCAAGAGCTTTAGATTTACAGTCCCTTTTGTAGTGCCTTTCCTTTCCGCATTTCCAGCACACCACCTTCACAGGTTTTCCTGGAGATTTATATCTCCCTCTAGATTTAGACCTCCCACTCGATGACTTTTTTTTTTCTATTCTGGGACTGTCCTCGTACAGACAAGGCATCGCCATTATGGCTCTCCATATTTTTCCATCTCATCTCCTCCGTCCGCAAGGATGAGACTATTTCATCAAACTGCAAGGCAGTTGCATTGCTACCTATTTTAATAACCAGAATATCCCACGAATCTGGTAGAGAGCACAACAAACCGATGCACTTATCTTCATCTGAAATTTTAAAATCAACAGATAATAATGGGCTTACCACAGTATTAAATGCATTCAGATTCTCTATCACTGAGTCTCCATCTTTTATCTTCATGTTATACAACTTTTTCCGTAGGAACAGTCTATCCACCAGAGACTTAGATTGGTACAAAGTCCCTAACTTGTCCCACAAAGCCTTCGTCGTAGCTTCCCTTGATACATTCAACAATACTGAATCTGAGATACACAATCATATTGTGCCTTTTTTCCTTCCGATCCAACTTCTTCCATTCTTCATCAGACACTCCCATTGGCTTAGTACCTGGATCTACCATGATCCAGTGATCTTTATCCACCAACAGATCCTCCATATTGAGTTTCCACAACTCAAAACTCTTACCATTAAATTTATGGTTCTCTATCTTTCCACTGCTTGTCATCTTCTTTCACCACCAGAATCGATCCCGTAAATCTCCCACTGAACAGGGTCTACCACAGGCCCGAGAAAAACCCCTCAGCAACAAAGGTGTCCCCTTGAAGCCAAAACAACTTTGATACCAAATGTATATTTTAACCCCATACAAAAATTACCCGCATACGAATTCTAAAACATAAAATAAACAAAGGAGACAGCATAACACATAAAACAAATATACATAGAGATTTTCCCCTGGATCCCAAAACTGAGACTATCAAATTGATTTTTCATTATGTTCCTTTCAATGTTACAATACATATATATACATGCCAAATAGTCCATAAACCCTAATCCATTAACCCTGGATTAGAACATAATTGTAGTTCCCTTGATCGAATCTACATAATACCATGTACCAAAAAACCATTGTGCCCAAAACCATGTGTAAAATCTATGCACAAAACCATAGGTAATATAGGGTCCAACCCCGTGCAGGGGAGACCCCTGCATAACCCCTAACAGGGGGGCTGCCACCCTCCTGTGACCCCCACGCTGGTCATGAAAGAATATAACACAACCCAACATTCATCTGGTAATAAAATCCAAGAAGGTTGCAACCAACAAAGTAGCAGATATGCTTTCTCACCCTCGTATTTTTGTATCTGTAGTTTTGCAAAATTCTTCTTTATCATTAGAAGGTTATGTTGAACAATAT